>PDGT01000035.1:2649533-2930800 GCA_003671415.1 Megathymus violae
CCGCCTCGTGCTGCTGAGCGGCACGCCGGCTCTGAGCCGCCCCGCCGAGCTGTACACGCAGCTCGATCTCATCGAGCCGAAGCTTTTTATCTCCTTCACTGAATACGGTGAGCTCACCTCCACAAACTGTTGAGATGCCGGTGTTTTCGAACGGTACTTTCAGCGGAAGCACTTCTTCATCGGATTTACGAAGTTGAGTTTCTTTTCAGTTCTTCTCGCAGTAAGATTTTTTGATTTAGAAAAAATACTGTCTTTGTAATTTTTTTATATATTTCCTTGAATTATTATTAAATTAGAGCAACCTGCATAAAAGCAGTCATATGGAGTTAAAGTGAGATGAAACTTACTATTTTATTTATCGAAGGAGTTAAATTAGTATTAATTTACTTTGCAACAATACGCAAGCACAGTGTATAATGGTATATACTTGTATTCATGCATAGAACTTCTATGAACTTCCAACGCAAATGCGTACTCATCGAGTGTACGTGGAATTGATATTGAGAACTGATGATGCGCAGTGCAGATCGTTTTCTATAAGAAACTATTAGTATAGAAGTATAAACATATATATAAACATAATAAGAAGTATAAACATTTGTGAACTTGTGTCTATCCAACTGTTCACAGGCAAGCGGTACTGCGCGGGCAAGCAGACCAGCTTCGGCTGGGACATGTCGGGCCAGTCGCACCTCGCCGAGCTCAGCGTGCTGCTGCAGCGGCGCTTCCTCATCCGGAGGACCAAGGAGCAGGTGCTTACCCTCGGAGAGAAGACCAGGTCGGTCTACCTCTAGATTTCAATAAAAATAATATAATTTCAATTCTAGTGCGGTTAGTTTTGTTAAATTTTAGTTACTTTTATTAAATACTAGCTGTGCCCGCGACTTTGTCCGCGTAGAATTTAACAAAAAAGTTATTTAGTAGAAATAAAAGTAGCCTAAGTTACTCCTTATTACTATTACGAAGCTTCTCGAAGGACAGCCGATAAGAGAAAGCCGATAAAGAGAAACATTACATCAGCTACCTGCCAGTGAAAGTCCCGTCAAAATCGGACCAACCGTTTCAGAGATTAGCCGGAACAAACAGACAGAGAGACAGACAAAAATTGTAAAATTTTTATTTTGGTATATGTACCGTATATACATTTTAATATTACAAAAAGACACTCCAATTTTATTTATTAGTATAGATTACAATGAATTTAAATATGTATACACATTTCCATCCTGCTAAATATCTTATAGAAGAGAATTTTTATCGCCCATAACTAAAATTAATTAATTGAATTTCATTAATTTTAAGCGACAAATACTTTTAAGTGACGCATTAAAATACAGATTATTGGAAAAGGATATTATAGTATAGATGAATATATTAATGACAAGGACGCCTGGAAATAATAACGTCGAATCCAGGGTCGCACAGGTTTAAACTTTTGTTATTACCATGTTGTTTTAAACGATGTGCTGAGGAGTTTCTTGCGCCGTTTCTTCTCAATGTTAAAGCACCTTTCGAAACAGTAGTAGAAGCAAAAATGACGTGAATAAATGTATTTACAGAATACCTACATGATTAAATGATTTTGAATTTAAATTAATTTACATCTAAATTAACATCAGCAGCCGTAGGTAACAGTATGTTATGGTGGAGCTTATATGTTTTCTTTATTTATTATTAATTATAAGCAACAGTGTCAATATCTAACTCGGTTACGGTCCAGGGAGTCGGTGCTGCTGGACGAGTCGCTGCTGGACTTCAGCGAGCAGGGGTCGCAGGGCGTGTCTCGGCTGGCGGCTGACTGCCGGCGCGCGGAGCCCGCCCGGCGACACGCCGCGCTCCTCGCGCTCTTCAGCGCGTCCGCCCGCGTCAGGATGCCGGCCGTGTGGTGGGTGCGCGCACCGCTGGCGACCGGAGCCGGCTCGCCAGGCTGGCGGGCTGTTCCAGTTCACAGTGTATTCTTTCTCTAGTTATACCTCGACAACGACCCCACCTGATGGTGAGCGGTGATGAAGTCTAAGACGTTGAACGCGCTAACTCATAAAAGTTTATTCGCTCTCCTCTCGAAGACTCCCACATCGTAGGTGTATGTCAGATATCATACATTCGTTTACATTGTGACGGTTACACATTATTTTTTTTAATACTGATATTTCAACCCAATTATATGTAACCGTGATTATAATCCAGCCGACCATTCGTTTGAGTAATTTTTTTTCTAGAATATCGGTTTCATAAAAAAGGTTAACAGGCTAAACGTAACCTTCATTCTTATTACACTTCGATAGGACAAGTGTTAATGAACTCTGAAATATTTTTATTTACTTACTCTACTTCACTTAAACGTCTCCACTCCACAAGACCGAGATCTTGAGCGCGCATACAACTGTCCACGTAGTGACCATCTTAACCGGAAAGCGGAAGTTATCTAGATTATAAATATGCTCGTTTATGAATTCGGAAACAATTCGCGCGCTTATATTTTTACTTGGCTTCTGAAACTTCATATTTCGTTCGTAAATCAGACATGTAATAATGATACACTTAAATTATACAACACATTTCATACTATAGTAGGTACACGTTACTTCCTCACATTCTAAAATGTAACCCTTATGTATAGTAAAAGGGTTAAAATACAATTTGATCGATGTGATTTAATAAAGGTTAACTTGAATCAGAAAACAAGAGTAAAACAAGCTACTGAAATCACCTTTAACATTTTATTTTGCAATAATATTATTCGTGCGCATACAGGTTAATAACCGTATAATATCGGTTATTTATTTATACTTTTGTGTCTGTGTGTGTATATATCTAGAGGTTACAACATAACGCGAATTACGTCGTCATAAAGGTTACCTCGCGGTTTTTTAATATTTTATATTTTTTATATTGTCTGATTGTAGTGACAAAAGTTTATCGTTATCCGTCACGGCCGCAGGAGCAGTTTTCGTCAAACCCAAGTGTTAGTTTCACTAAGTGTTATCCTTTGGATATTTCCGGACGTAATTTTATTTGTACACTTACTATTTTACTTACACAATGACAATTTATTATTTTTTTTTTCTATGTTAATAGCCGAAAAACGAGCAGACGAGCCACCTGATGGTAAGTAGTCACCGTTACCCATGGACATCAGCAAAACCAATGGTATCACTGATGCATTGTCGGCCAGGAAATTAGAAGAAGGTAAGAAAGAAAGAACTGGCTCTCAAGCCCCCAGCTGGAACACGACAGGTCCTTTGGCGGCTGACTCAAGCAGGAGGGTGGTAGCTAGCCAGGCAGGCTTCACGGAAAGATAATAATACCAGTAATAATATTAATGACTTAATAATAATACTGATAATATAATCCATACGCGAAGCCCTATCACCTTCTGTTGCCTCTTACGACAGCCTGTTCTGCCAGCATGGGATTAGGGGGAGTATTCTAGGCCGCCCCAATACGGCACATTTTTCTATTTATAAATTGAACGGTACACGATTGAAGTTCGATTTTAATTCTGACAGCAAGTACGTCCGTCAGCTGTTGTCGGAGTCCGATGAGAAGGTGCTGATATTCGCCCATCACCGCTGCGTGCTGGACGCCGTCTGCACCACGCTGGACGAGGCCGGCACGCCCTACATCAGCGTCCACGGTGCCACGCCGCCCGCCCTCCGAGCCGTCAGTACCTCCTACATACAGATGTTGAAGGCGACAAGCCCACCGAGATAAGGGAAAGCGTTCCATCAAATGTAACACAACTTTGACTAAAAAGAGACAGCGAATCAAAAATAACAAAGTATACGTTTTAAATACGTTGACCGATATGGTGATAACAAAGCCGGCGACAGCGCGGATTTCCTTTCCGGACGCGCGAGGCACGCGCGTCGGCGTCACAAGCGAAGTTCTCGTATATCCTGTGCAGCGAGCACCATGATTGCTTTAAAAATTAAGTTCCGTGTACGCCCGAAACTAGGGATGTTATGGATATGAGATTTCGGATATTTGGATATGGATACGGATATATGAATAACATTTTACCGGCTTCGATTACGGTTACGGATATGAAATTACTTCGGATTATCCGATTGTTTCGGATAATTTCAGATATGGATGAATTGCGACTTGAAAAAATAATATAATATATTAGGAAAGATATTTCTTGGTATTATATGATATTATAATCACAGATAAAATAATGGCCCTAATAATGAAATAATAAAAAGTGAAATAATAAATGAGAACGACGCGGCTAGTGTATCGGCTCGGCCGGCGTAAACCTGTCATAACGTGTTTGACGTAGACTCTGCTTCTATTCGAAATTATCCAAAACATTTTTATCGGATACGGTTACGGTTCCGGATATATTTTTGTTTAGGGTATCCGATAGTTTCGTTTACGGTTACGGAGCTCCATAGCGTTCCTGCCCGAAACGGGCGTGCGCGTCCCCCAAACGTTCCGGTGCACCGCAGGAGCTGGTGGCGAGCTTCCAGACGCGGCCGTCGTGCCGGTGCGCGGTGCTGTCGGTGACGGCGGCGGGCGCGGGCCTCACGCTGTCGGCGGCCGGGCTGGTCGTGTTCGCGGAGCTGCACTGGACGCCGGGCGTGCTGGCGCAGGCGGAGGCGCGCGCGCACCGGCTGGGCCGCGCGGGCGCGGTGCGCGTGCGCTACCTGCTCGCGCGCGGCACCGTCGACGACCTCGTGTGGCCGCTGCTGCGGGACAAGCTGCACGTGAGTGCCGCGGCCGGCGCGTTTGCCCGATGTCGCGTTTCGGTGTATTTTGTTGTTAAGTGACAGACGACTCGCTCGTGTGGTTTAAGTTTTTGGAACTCGTTTGATTGGCCGTTTTTGTGGTGACAGTGGACGGCGGGGACTGACTAGCGTGATTGTAATAACTGTTTTTTTTGGATTACTGTTTTAGTAATTTAATATTTGTACTAAAGAGTTAAGCCCATGTGAATATCTAAATAGTAAGGATTAATCAAAACGAAAGGGATTCGGGGAAAATACAGTAGCACGACGCGCCCGTGACGCACGAATATGTCTTGACGGCGGTACTAACCGTTAACTGTCACACTTAAAGTTTCATTTTGATATCTGTGGCTGCAAGGAAGTCATCGCAGCCCATTTGGACTTGTTGAAAAAACTTCTTTGCCTTTGAACTTCATTCATTTACTGGTTGGTGTGTTGTTAAAATAAATAAAAATATATTAAAATATGATGGTCGTTTTCCACGCCAAAAGCCAACCACATGGTGAATGTACCAAGGTTTCCTAGTGTTAAAAAATTACCAACGGTTGTCAAAAAACTTTAGTTATTTTTCATAAATAACTCGTTGCAGGTTTTGAACGACGTGGGTTTATCCGAGGACTCGTTTGAAGATACAGCCTTGAAACATCAGGTATGAATAACAAAACCACAGTATATGTACTCACAATAGTCTCGTCTTGAAATTAAAATTAAAAGCCGACATCGCCTCAAGGACGGACCGTTGGTCTTCTTTTTGTTTAAATATAATAATAGACTAATTCTTTAGAAAGAAATATCTGTGTATCTCTGTTTATTGAAATAAAAAAAAAATTATCTTTTAATAGAGGTTATTGGAATCGATTGTAAGACATTTTGGCGATGTTGCGAATCATAGATTATTCGGTGTACCTTTTAATCTGTGGTAGTTTAAGTTAAGTTAAGTTTAACATAACCTGTACTATGTCCTTTGTAAAAGTCACACGATACAAAATAAATAATAACAAAGAAAGTAATGAAAAAAATGTAATTAGCGTCTAAAATTAAAAATACTACTGATATTTTATATTGTGTCATTATTTGTAAACATAATTGGATTGATATGAAATATATTTTAAGTGATATTTGATTTTTCAAAATTGAAATTAATCGATTTTTACATTTGTCTAATTTTGAAAGTGTTGTGAGTCTATTTGCATCCGTAAGTATACTTCAGTTTACTACACCTAAAACAAATTCATATAAACGAATTACATATTTATAAAACAGTAGAAGCATTGCCAGACTTCATATAATTTCCCAAAATTTTTTAATCAACAAATATGTTGACCTTTAATTTTCTCGAAATAAGAGAGAATCGACTTACACCACTTTCAAAATAAACGGTCCATATACATATAGTACAATATGAAGTACAAGCTTCTCAACTGAACGTGCTCGACCACCCCCGGTCTCCCCTACATATTTTTTTTTCTCTATTCCAGCAAAGCAGTAACCAAATCACTCGGTACGTGTCGCCGGTGAGAGCTAAAAATAAAAACGACTACATCCCCGGCACCAACATCAGGAAATATACAGAGAATACAAACAAGACGTCACAAAATACACCGATAGATACACGCGGAGAAACATCGAGTGATGAATTGGGTGATATCGAGAAATGTTTTCTCGATGACATCGAAATGTTTGCAAGTCAGGGATGTTCCAAAAGTAACAGTAACGAAGAAGATATAGACAAATCTTTTCTAGCCGATGAAGAAGGAGACGAGTTGTTAGCCAACATTGATTTATAATAATTATAATGGGCAAAAAAAATCACGCGTGCTCATAGCTCGATAGCTCCGGTCGATGGCATGTTGGATGGTTGACCGCTAGTAGCGATCTACGAGACCGTTTCCACGCTTCCAAAGGCACTATAAAGCTTCGATTGCGTTTGTTGGTAGCGGTCTTTAAGCTGTATTTGAGACGTTCGATCTCGATTCTATGGCCCTTAATTGTCGAGCGAAATGTCCCGGGATCGATCCCTGGCAAACGACGACGGACAATTTGAATGTGGCGATGTGGTCCGAGTGATTATTTGTTTATGATACGGTATGTAATTTTAAAACAAATATTTAGCGCACGTCGTCAAGCGAGAGAACGCTGAGAGCAGCGTGGCCGTTCTGTGCCACAAACGCAACTCACGAGTCAATCGGCGATGAAAATATTACATATTGTTTTGGTAAATTGACATTACATTAGGTTTAGGTTACAGTACATTTACCACAATAATTACCATTGTAATGTTTATGGATATTTGGAACATATTTTGTAATTTGTAAAATGAAAAAAATAATTATTATTATAAAATTAGCCGCATCTATCTGTCAGATCACTCATTATAACAATTTCCTAAGGTAGTGTTCGGGAAGTAGGTAAAGATGCATACCTTTATCTCATCAAGTTTGTAAATAACCACATCAAAATGTACCTAACATAACTAAATTGTAAGTAATATTTTTGATAATTTTTATTCCATGTAATTTAATTGATTAAGATATTTCTTGTTGATAAATCTTTGCGATGAGGCTTGTGTTTTATTTATTAATGAAAATCCTTCAACTCAAAATCAATACGAGCAAATTCCTGTGCCCCGTTGTGACTGTACAATCTGAACTTCTAAACGGCTGGACTGATTTTGATGATTTTTTTGTTGAATTAGTTCCTTGGATGGCTTAATTTCACAATTAGGTTCAGTAGAAAAAATGTGGATCAAAAGTTAGAGTATACAAAATAATGTTGAACCCGCTAATAGCAAACTAGTCAACGTGCGGGCGCCGGGCGGGGAACCGTCCGCCGGGCCCGCTAGTTTAAAATAAATATATTTCTTTTTATGTATATAGTCTTCACACGAGCAGACAAGCCACCTGATGGTAAGTGGTAAAGGTATCACTGATACGTTGGCTGCTGATTGCCTACTGGTTTTTGTGAAACTAAATTTAATTCTACGAATGATTATTTATTCGTAGATTTAATTATTTATGACCGCGCATCAAATATGCTACGATGCGAAAATGCATAATCGCTGAACTGTTCGGTATAATTCCGAACATAGGTACCTATATAACCTAAAATATTCTTTAAAAATATTAACATGAATAATATATATATATATCAATTTGCATTTATTGTGAAATTAAAATTTCTCATTACCATCGGTTTAGTTGTTCTGACAAGCGTCACGACTAAAGGTTTAATGTAGGGTTCCAACATCAGAAACATGCGCCAGGATACTGTATTGTGCGTGGGCAAGTTGGTCGTCCTTGAATACAGATAACACTACTTGTATCTGTCACATAAACATTGCCACGGGCGGGAATCAGATAATGAGGCACTCATTTCACATGGTTAGTCATTATCAACTAGGCACAGGATAATCTAAAAAATGTTTCCATGTTTACTTAAGACAGATCGATAGATATGTTACCAAGTTAATATGAAAAACACAAAACACGTGAGTTACATCATTCTAATTTAGAGACGTCAGTATTGTCTATGACGTAGGTATTACATAATGTATTCAAAAGCGAACAGATCCAGAAAAACTGATCACCTCGCGATCATGAACTAAACTTAAATTGCTGATTGATATCATTTAGTATATATACTCTGGAATACTATATTTAAATATAAAATATATTCGTTTCAACTGAAATACTACGGCGAAATTTGTTATTGGGTCTTGAGTCGATGTGATGTGTTTTAAGTATGTGTCCCATGTAATAAGTCTGATCTATATCCATGTAAATCTTATGCGTGAAAGTATGTGTACGAATTAATCATCTGTTTATAATTTCTGCTGTCAATTAGTTTGTATTTGAGATTTGAATTTAATAGTAACACTGTTTGCTTGTAGGTACGAGACGGATTATTAAAGTACATTTATACATAATTAAATAAATAAAATTGCTTTGTAAATTACTAGTTTCTAACAAGTATGGTGCTAACAATAGCGGCAAAGCACTTAAGTAATATTTAACATTTTACCACTTCTTTTATAACATAAATAAACTTAAACATCATTAGAATAAAAACTTCGACGAAACCTAGTATATGATAAAAGTTATCTTATTTATCACCATATTTGGTGAGAATGCAAAACTGAGTTTTACGTTTAGCATGTACCTCTACGTAGTGTTGTTATAAAAAATAAATATTATATTGTAATCTAAAATTTTTTACCAATGTAAAAAAATAACAATAAAGATATAAGAAAATCAATCTAAAAATGATATTACGACTTAAAACTAAATATTTCAAATAATTTGAATTTACATTTCACAGAGTGCTTCGTGTGCGACGTGCGTGTGCGATGAGTTGAGTTCTGGCACATTTCATGAGTTATTTGTTACTGAATGTGTCTCTGCTCAATGCGTAGAATGGTTTAAATTTTTTAATTCGTTGTTGTTGTTGCACGGGCCTTCGTAATCAACGTGTAAGTTTCCATCGCTGTCGCGTGCGCAGTTCAGCATGCAAGGGTTCCTGTAGGTGTTCCCATCTGTACCGCATACTGGTAAACGGATGCGCGTGCAGCGAGCACATGCCGGAGAATCTATAACTTTGAGCCTGCTGTCACAAGGTCCCTCGTAATCGATGTGTAGATTTTCGTTTTGCTCGCGCACACAATTCAGCATGCAGGGGTTTCTGTAAATGTTACCGTCGGTACCGCACACAGGCTTCACTTTGAGCGTGCAGCCGATGCATTCCTCAGTTATAATTCTAACGCTTCTATCACATTCACCGAGATGGAGTACTTCCAAATTCGTATTGTTCTGCTTCGCATGTTTCAAGGAGCAAGGGTTCTCGTAGATGTTTCCGTCTGTGCCGCAGACGGGATTCGTTTCGTTAACGGAGAGGCACGGTCGAACCTCGCTCCGGCACGAGCCGACATGCTGCAGACGTAATTCAGGGTTGTTTTGACTGACGCAATCAAGAACACAGGCGTTGCCGTAGGTATAGCCGTCGGAGCCGCACACTGGAGCAACCGTTCGAGGGCATGAGCATGTAGTGGGGAGTTGCAAAACTTCGCCAGTCCCGCGTTTATTCTTGCAAACACCTGGATAAGCAATCTCGACGGATGATGACCTTTTAGCGCAGTCCAGCGTGCAGCGATTTGGGTATGTCCTTCCATCGGTACCGCAGAGGGGCATATATTCTAAAGTGCAGACAGTACAATCTCCTTGAGTTTGGCGAACGTCCTTCGGTGGACCCAGACTGGATCCGTCGCATCTTCCGCTTCTTTCCAACGACAGCTGAGGGTTGGAGACTTGTGCACATTGCAGTAAGCATTCATTGCTGTAAGTTTGTCCGTCCGAGCCACACACAGGCCTCATATTCTTGGCGCAGACGCAAGGCGGGAGCGCAAAACTCACAGACAGCAATTCCATCAGGAACAGAACGCCTGCAACTAGAAGATATGGGCAAAATTATATAAGTGTATTATAAAGAACAACAAAAGTTATATTTTAAAACCCGTTGTAACATTGTTACATCTCATGTGTTTATATTTATGCCGACCCTGAACTGAATGTGATTTCTTCTGTCTTCTGGACGAAAAGTTTTTTTTAGCACTCCAATCCAATTCCAGCACTGCGAACAAAACATTTTACGGTCGATTTAAGAATGAGAGCAGTAGCAAGACCAGCAGGTAAAGCACCGACAGCAATGCAGGGATAATACTAAGTGATATAAAACCCAGCGACCATCAACACGAAGGACCGGGCCCAGGTTTATGACAGATAAATATGTAAGTCGTAATCTGTGAATTATATTATAATGCACATGCAGCTCAAGTAGGTAATTATAGTGTGGGGTAAGGGTATGTAAACATTTTGATTTATAGTATGAAAGGATCGGTATCACATCTTTTAACTAGAACGTTATATAATATATGATGCACCTGGCAAATATGCAGTGAAGAAATAATCACAATAGCTTTGTGTTTCAGTTTGTAGCGTTGGCTCAGAATAAAAATAAAACTATTAAGGTATTAGTCCCGGTAGTAATTATAAGATGCATCATGCCGCCTAATTTCGATTTAAGGTATTGCGTTTAAGGAACGTTGCGTTGCAGGACGTAAAAAATGTACGTTTTGTATCATCTCAACATCCATACCCAGCGTCAAGTAAAACAGCGTCTCCATTTGCAACTTCCAGATACATAAGTTAAGGCAAGGCTAGACCCCGGTGAAGGCACAGAATGTTTAATATTAACGATAATATCTAATTTAGAAATGCTTTATTCGTGTCGTAATGTTTCGTAGGTTTACATTAATTAAATCAAATTAATACTTCTATTACCGTTTCGAAGAGTCTTGTCAGAGCGAAAAGAGTGAGAGAAAACTCTATAGATAAGAGTAAAGTTGTTTTCCTGATAAAATCATATTTACAAACGATACAACCATTGCCCTCGATAAGTATGTATTCAGTAAGAATTAAGAAATCAATTACATAATTTTACAATAAAATCCATCGTGTTAAACAATATGCCGTAAAAAGGAATAATATCTATTCTTGTCAGAAAAAAAGCCTTGATTATATTTAATTTGCATTATTAATTTACAGGATAATATGTATAAATAATAAGGATGTAGGAATCTTGATAATAACCGGAGGTTAATCGCGTAATTTCATTGCGCGCAGAAATGGTTATTGGGTTGACGGTGTTATCGATAAACTTGAAGAATATGACAATACAGTCGGTTCCGGAAAACATTAGTTACTACGACAGTTGAAGGCGTTATATTGAAATGAAATTATCTTGAAACATGCAATATTTTCACAAAAAATCGTTCCTGTTTTGATTTGGAAATGTAAATGAGGATGAATGTAAATAAAATATTTCCTTCAATTTACGGACCAGGTAGTAAAGTAGGCCACTTCAATTACATGAAAAGATCAGTGCCTTACAGTAACCAACACATTAAGGTAAGTTAGCACAAAAATATAATCGAAGCAGAGTACTCGACGTGCTCGCTAAGTTTACACAAAATATCATAATTCGATGCTTACCTAATTGCAAGAACATATCGTGACCTCCCCCCGTGATAATCTAGTGAATACTAAAGGTTATCCGAAGACAGTTGGAACCTACTGAGGTCACTCGGCGAGACGAGCGACGAGCACCAACTGGTGGTCGGCCGCCACCGGCCCTTGTTTATATAATTAACAGATTCCCAGACAGTGGGCCATAAGCTAGTAAACTATAACTAAATCCTATTTCTACGGATACTTCTACACGTATACGTACACGTTGAAATACAAAGTTAGTAAATATTTTAACTACTTAGTTTATAGGTGATTTCATTTGTATAATCTGTGAAATTGTTTTTATATTTTTGATACAAATTTCATCTAAGTTTTAGATTAGAAGATGATTGAAATGTAATTTTCGACAAAATTATCGTTGTATATCCGCTGTACGGGGAGATGTCCTTTCATGAAAAAAGACTTGGCCCCCAGCAACCATTAGCTATCGAGATATATTGACAAGTTATATTATTGTTATCCGATAAATATAATATTACTACAATCGCGACATGTATTTTGCTTAACATACAACTTAAAACAGAGCTACAACTAGCAAAAAAAAAAAACAAAATTTGGATTTCGACGTATCATCGACCGAATTCCCGTAACTAAACTTAGGAAGATCATTAGTATCAGCTGTAACTAGTAGGTAAATCTTATTTGAAGCCGACTCGCATTCGGTCAAAGTAAAGAAACAAAGCATTTATTTAACAATATTTTGCAGCACAGTCTGTACTAATTTTGCGAAAATTTTAATAAAATAATTTTATTTTAATTTTAATTTTAAAATTTTAATTTTTTTTTTAATTTTTTTTTGAGTGCGAATTTTGTGAGTTTGTGTGTAAGCGGAGAGTAATGTCCGGATCCACCGCAACTATTTGAAAAACTATTTTACCATATGAAAATCACGATACTCCAGTCGAAAATAGGCTATGTATCATGAATATATATAATTAAATATAAACATTACTTTTTAAATTGAGCGTTACCCCCGTATTAAGTAGGTAGGTACTTAACCTTTGAACTGGAACTCCATGTTGCCTCGGCTTTTACATATACCTAAGCATATTTTATCCACCATTATTACTAATGTACGATATAGGGCTCTACATCGCTTTGCTTCAGAATTATTCAGTGCTGCATAAGAATTAGAACCGTGGGTGGAGTAGGAAACAGCACTAAATATAAATCTACGTGACATACAGAGTTTGACCCCGTGATTTTTGGTAGTATCTGCGAGAGAAATCAAATTTTTGTTAATGAGATACATACATACATGCAATACGAATTTGAAGTCAGCATGATGAGACTTCATTGAGTGAGAAAACAATCTTAACTGCAATCCTGTTAAACCTACACAAATTGGGATATCATCGAGTTATTCAGTTTAAAAACTATCCTGTGACGGCTTTACGTCGGCTGGCACTACAAATGCCATTACGTGATGCCAACGCAATGAAACGACAAGCGCTCGCATCGCATGTTTTCTTCCCACAATTAAATTTGCTTGCCACAATTAAATTCCAGGCCTCACGTACCTTTCGGTGGGATTGTGTTCATTGATAAATCAAGCGGGATCAAATCAGAACAACTGGAGAAAAAGATGACTTGCGAACAGACAGACGAAGAACGTTCAAAAGAATTTGTCGCACGATCCGTCTAGGGATCAACGGTGGGAGCCCTTGTTCGGAAGATAGGATCAACTAAGCTACAAGGTAGATAAAATGGTTTTTTTAGAGTTAATAATAAACTAAACGGCATAGCAGTCTGATTTATTACCAAGCTCAACATAAAAACATAACGATATCTACTTCAATAATTGATAGCATCGCCAATGTCGTTAGTATGACGTCATTGGCATCTCCCCGAGGTAGCATAATCAACGAAGGCGAGGTAACTCTGTTGATCGTCAGAAAATTGTCACTTTAGATTACCCAAGTGCTCTGATAGACGGTTGTTGTGGTGAGTCAGAACACTTCTGGACCTGAACTGAATTTAGCAGTAATGAGTTTGAAATGGCCGGAAACGTAACATTGTTTTTTTAAGGACTGACTTGACCATCGTAATGAAATAAGTGACCACAATGGGCGATTAGCATTTGTAAAGGACGGGACCTTGCTGCCGTCATCGGTTTCTATGTTCTATATAAATATACTCACGAAATTATTAAATAACTAATGAATTCGAAGGGAAATATGTATCATTACGATTTAAATAGTACTACAGTATTTGAATAGCTGCGAAAGTTGTTTGAAAGTTTTGCGTGACTGCTTAGTTTTTCTTTAAATTTTCAGGGCTCGGAGCTATTAAGCAGACGCTAGGAAAACCTTGAAGACCTACCGATTTGGTTTTTTGACGCTTTTATTGCATCATAATTTTTAACTCGTCAGTCACGATGCTTTTATTTAAGGAACACATTTCTTTCAAAATTTAGTTTGTTGAGTACCCCATGACAAAAATTGGTTGAGCGATAGGGTGGACGAAGAAGACGATGGTTTAATCCTAATCTTATCCGTCTACCATTACTGTTATCTTTACTACGAGTAATAACTAGTTTTTCATTTGGAATGGTATACAAATATGAGTAAAATAGAAATGTATATAAAAGTTATGAAGGACTTTCACCAAGGACCTGACCAGAAGAAATACCATGTTTGTTTTAGTTAAATACGAAACATATGTACTTAAAAATACATAAATGCATCACAATATTGCTCATTTCCGACAGGTACATAGGTAAATTAAATAATATAGTAATTAAAAATTTTCTCTCTATTACTTATTATTGCTAATTTATCTTGCTAGTACTTTTATATTTAAGTTTTTTCTGAGCAAAACAAGTAGGTACGTTATTTATATAGCCTGTCATTAATTACTTTTATATGCTTTAAAATACGCTAAGATAATATAGGTAGAAAATACCAAAGTAAAACCAGTCGAAAAAAATATCCTTAAAATTTTATTATCAACATATAAAATAGTATAACGGAAAAAAAACATATCTTATCGAGACGATACGATTTACTACTATTTAGAAGCGATTAATCACTCCTCGCAGGGTGCTTCCTTCGCCACAGTGAGGTGGGTTCCGGCACACTTCATGAGGCATTCGTTGCTGAACGTGACTCCGTTCGAGGCGCAGACTGGTTTCAAATTTCTGGTGCAAGTGCAAGGGAAATTCTCTACAAATTCGACAACATTCACCCTGTTGTCGCATGGGCCCTCGTAGTCAATGTGTAGGGTTTCATCGTTGTCCCGTGCGCAGTTAAGTAAGCAAGGGTTGCCGTAAGTGTTGCCGTCAGTACCGCACACTGGCCTGCCCTCTCTCGTGCAGGTACACGCCGGAGAATCGATTACCTTGACGCTGTTATCGCATTCACCGTAGTGGAGCATGTCCAGATATTTACTATTCTTTTGTGCACATTTCAAGTAGCAAGAGTTTTCGTAGGTATTCCCGTCGGTGCCGCAAACGGGATTAGATTCTCGAGAGCAGGAGCACGATTGGACTTCGGTCTCGCAGGAACCGACGTATTGAAGGCGTAATTCAGGCTGGTTTTGGCTCACGCAATCTAATACGCAGCCGTTGTCGTACGTCTGACCGTCGGAACCGCAAACCGGAGCGAAGTTTCGGGGACACGAGCACCTAGATGGAAGCTGCACTACTTTAACAGTCTCGCGTTTGTTCCTGCATTCGCCCGAGTGCTCGATTTCGACGGGTGCTGTTCGTTGGGCGCAGTTCAGTTCGCAGCGGTTGGAGTATGTCGTTCCGTCGGTACCACATAACGGGTTGTACTCGAATGTGCAGAAGCAGTCTACCTCAGTCTGGCGAACGTTCCTCAGCAGGCCGTCACATTTTCCGCTTCTTTCCATGAACAGCTCGGGGTTGGTGATTTGTGCACATTCCAACATGCACCGGTTGCTGTACGTCTGTCCGTCCGAGCCGCACACAGGATTCAAGTTCCTGGTGCAGACGCAGGGTGGGAGAGCTGAGCTCACGGACATTGAGCTCAGAAGGAGTAAAGCTCCTGTAAGCATGGGAACATGGTTAAAATGATAATAAATGAATTTAGGCAATTTTTCATTAAGATAATAATATGTGAACTGTTGAAGACGACGACAATTCTTCATGACTTTTTATTTCACGTTTATTTTATTATATAAATAAATAGCTGACATGCATTCTTATCTCCTGCAACCTACGATGAATAATTTATTTACGTATTTACTTGATAAGTGGAAATGAGCCGATACGCACCGCGAGTAGGTTAGGGAATATTTAGTATACAAGTAGGTACATATATCCAACAACTGAATTTATAACCATAAAAACTACACTTATAAAAGATTGATTATCGATGTACTTACTTCGAACTCGGACCATTGAATTTATATGCAAATTTATTTGTCCTTCAAATCGAGACACAGATTTAAAATATAGGTACGCATTTAATTTAAAATATTTATGTATTTTGCACTTGATTTTAAATAAGGGATCGATAACGAATGTAAATGTAATAAATTAATAAGAACAATTATCATAATATAATAGCCTCATACAGATATAATAACTTGATCACTGTATTTAGTAAAAATGTTACCAATGCTTACCTAATCTATAATTCATAATGCTTGTGACCTTGCGATTAAATTAAAAAATCAGAGGTTATCGGAAGCACTCGTATTAAAATCACTCAGAGTGACGAGTGTTGGGCACCGACTAATGGAAGAACACCACGGGCCTGTTTATATATATTGAACAATTTCCCAAGCTGTCAAGGAAATAAGCTCTTTGCAAACACTGTAAATCCCCAGCGATGCGCCGAACGCGCAAATACAGCGTCGTCGTTCCGTTTCTGCATAAACATGACCCTATCTCAATATTTACGTACTAAAATAGTAAATTATATAATTCCCAGAACGAACGTTGCTTTACTTCGAACCTAAACAATATATTTGTTGATCATAATGACTTAAATTGACCACAACGCTGAATTGGATTGAATCTGAAAAACAATGTCACATTCATAGGATTTCCCACGGACCTGCATGCACGCTTTACTTGAGAATTCTCATTCGATGTTCACAATGAAAATTAGTTTTTGGTAGTTTTATTAGAAATCCCAATAACGTTAAGAGCGAACTGCCGGCAGCGGGGAATTATGGACGACAAAGATTCGCATACTTTATAATGCCCGAAACACACACACAGTGCACACACACATGGCATTTTCAAAGAACTAATGGGAGGAGCATTTAACACTTAATGAGAACTTTATATTTTTACATTTTAGAAAAACATCTAGGTACGTATTTGAATTGCCTACAGTGAAAGTAGAACGCTATTTATTCTTTTTATATCCGTATGATTTAAATAAATACAGTTCAAAAATTACTTATTGTTACCGTGTGTTACATAGGCAATGGTAATGAACTTGGATTGCGCAATGTCGGGGTCGAAAACCACAATTACATTTCGCAGGAGATTTTATTTCTTTTACACTGGCTGCACTAATTTGATATAAAAATAAACGTGAAAAATTTAAATGTGGGGCATTATTTTAATGTAAGTTCAAAATACACCATTTCAAATGTTATTGTTTAATTTTATCAATAACTTAATTGCGATTTACAGTTACGTTAACATGTGATCACATAACATCGAATAACAGACTGCGATACAGTACTAGCGTGAAAGATGTCCAATTTCACAGACCTGCCCTCCCGATACCTTTAAATGTCCGCAAGATTCACGAGCTTATAGTTCTGAATGAAATTCATATTATTGTGTTTTATATCGTCTTAAGAACATTTAGTCATTTACATTTGAATAATAAGTACAGCTAAACTGTGATGCTGGTGGTATCTCCCCAAGGTAGTGTAGTCATGAAAATTTACGGCCAATGTGTTTGTCATTATAAAAAAGGTAAATCTCATCACCTAATAATTTGATATAATGAATCACACTCATAGAGTAAAATTTCATTTAGCAGTAATGGCGTCGAAATGGCCCGAAAGGTGACGTCATTGTTTGTGATAACATACCTGAAAAACATAATTCAGTAAGTGACCATTTTGTTATTGAAACAAGGATAATATCATTACTGCAGCCACATTGGAGGACCAAAGCAGGGCACGCTTCGTCCCGAAGTATTTCCCGACATTGCTCCAGTGCATACTCGTTTAGTTTAACAGCCTAAGCTTCGTAGTCAATCCGTGTCGAAAATTCTTATGACCGTATCTCTGACAAACTTCATCGAATGCTGTAATGACAGTATCTGGAACTAGTAAAATAACATACCATCTGAATAGGACTTAAAACATACATACAACAATAACAACAACAACAGTCATATAGTAAATAAAAGCTTATACAAATAATTTTATAATGAAAGAAAACCAATATTATTTCAAAGCTTGGATATGACTTTGGTAATTGATATTACGTAAATTCTTTGTAACTGTGAGTACAAAATATTTTCCTTGGAATTTATTACCACTTCGTTGCTCAGAAATGTCAGCAGTAGGGACTTTTTGGGACTCTTGATTTTTGAAGTGTTTATAAACGCTATTTCCAATAATCATTCAATTTCGATTTGTTCGATCGAACATTGAAACATCCTCGATTTTAACAATTACCTTGAACTGGAACTGTTAAAGTATGTATTTGTTTTTGTTGAAATGATGGCACGACGTGGGAGAAGTATAAATAGTATTTGCAGTTACTGTACTGTGTTGTATGTACATATTAACGCGTGGCTGGTCACGGCTCGATCCGACTGAGGCACCGAGTAATTCGATGAAGGTTGTTGTGAGAATTGTTTGCCTTGGTTTATTGATTCTTAAGTACAACGTACATGGATACTATACACTAGGGATGTTATGGATATGAAATTTCGGATCCTGATATGGATACGGATATATGAATAATACTTTACCGGTTTCGGTTACGGTTACGATATTAAATTATTTCGGATTAAGCAACTGTTTCGGATTATTTCGGTTACGGATATTAGATGATTTAAAAATCGGATAAAAATATATAATGTGTATACAATTTAACACTGACTTTATTTCTAAGTATTATCTGGTATTACAATCATATAACAATATCCTTAAAAAAATTATAATAAAAACACGGCTTGTATATCAGTTCGGCCGCCGAAAACCTGTCATACAGTGTTCAATTTAGACTCTGTCCCTATCCGAAATTATTCAAATTTTTTTTATCGGATTCGGTTAAGTTTCGGATATATTTTTATTTCGGAAATGCGACAGTTTCAATTACGGTTACGGAGCTCCATAACGTCCCTATTATACACATGACTAGATTTTACTAACGAAACCGTTCATATAATTATTAATGTATAAACATACGTCAATATATTTTTTATAATATCATTGCAAACCTCTTTTTGTGTATCTATTTAACCGAATGCTTAGCATTAAATTGCTGCAGTTGGCAAGTCTGCGTCGTGACGTTTTGCTTGTGACAGTTTCCTTCGTCGAATCGAAGATACAGAAGTCGCATAATTGAAAAATGAAAGAGGCGTACAGGATTCGATCTCCCGCTGCAGATAAACAGTGTAACCGAACCAATTAAATACGTAAAGCATACCATTATTTAATTCTCTATATATTGTATAGCTAAGTGTAAAAACATTAACACACACTCAAGTTCAACTCACAAATTATTTATTTCTAAGAACGGTTATAATACAGATAACCGTTCTTAGAAATAAATAATTAACTCTCAGATGCGCACGTTTCTTAGAATTTTTTTTTTCCTTCACCAAAACTTGTTTACATGTAAGTAATGTTTGTGCGTTGGTAAAGCTAGATGGCGTCTCACGACAGCCCGCCGATTTTTCGCGATTCAATTATATATTATCTGTCGCGAACGACATGTTCTTCTAATTTAATATTTTGTTATATCCTTGAAGTTTAGAATGCTGTTTACATCCCACATTTCAGTTAAATATATTGTAATTTTATTGGAAGGCGAAAGTTTCATGTACGTTTACAAACGATCTAATAAACCTCACATATCTTATATATTTCTCAGAAAGTTTATCAATGAAAGAAAACAATAATAATACATTGAGATAACTCATTAAACACATTTGTGTTTATACAACTAATTCACAACACGTCTTCGTAACATTATGTTTATACCATAAACAAACTTATATCGTAATATTTGTTTAAATTAGCTCCGCTTAAACGCCACCTGAATAATGTTATCAGCGTAGCGACAAGGATAACGGCCAGTTCCTTGAAAACTTGATGAATAGTCGAAAATTAAGTAAATATAATTGTGTTTCTATGCGTCTGCAACTGAAGAGTTTTATTGTATATTTCATCACACTAAAAGTCTGGACTACCGACTTACTTGAGAGTTGATAGTTGTTAACAACCGATAATCCTTCTAAACTCAACCGTGATTCTGTAATTTTACAGCTCAAGCTCACAGTTAATTGCGCGTTGAGGCCATTATAATATTTATTACTGGCAATTATGGTGACTGTTATGGTAAATCTAACCGGGATAAATGGTAAAATAATAGATCTAATAGATCTATGGCTGCGCCGGTCCTTTAGCTCTTGATTAGTATTACCCTATATACATATAAGTTACTCTATGATTAGGATAGAGCGAGATTGGCTTTCAGCACCGTTTTCATTTCACGTAAATTAAATTCAGCTTTTATGTTGAATAAATAATAATTGACAAATTTTCAAATATTTATTTTTGTTAGTATCATTTTATCATTTAATAGCTGTTTATTGAATTTAAATTAAATTAAGTAATTCTTACCGTGATTCTAAACAGTAACATAGAAAAAAGGCAAACAAAAAGAACAAAAAGAGAACCACTATATATTTCTAATAGTCTAATATTCTGTTGCCCTATTTATCAACTTATTATAACTAAACAAATAAATTAAATTACGTTAAAATAATTTTTTCAATCACTTTTTATTTTATAGTTTTCCTTTTTACAGTCGGGATTTTTTTAAGTTTTTTTTTTATTAAGGATAAAATTTATTTATTACATATACAAATGTTATTTATCACTAGATTTGTTTTTGCATTTGACTGTTTCGCGCCCTCTTGTCACCTGGCGGTCACAGCGACGTCTTATCGGTCTGCCCCAGTACCAACGCTGATCTCATTGTCAGGGCTTCCGAAACAGTTCAATTTGGCAGGATTACTTACTCAATTACCAGGATATCCTCATGAGCATCGAAATAAATGAAAATGACAAATCGCCAGATTAAAGCATGCGCCGCTCCTTGTTATGGCGTATTGAGTTGCGCTTTATTGGAATCTGCTCCATCATCTGACCTTGTCAAGTACCAAAAGCTTTTATGGCGTTTGAATGTTTCCGATATGACTTAACTGATTTTATGTAACAATAATAAGGTTTTACGTCCAAAGAAAAACCATAAATATCACAGATAAATGCGTCCGCGATAATCTTAAGATGCTCAAATTCATATCTGATTGTGCTGCTAATGTGAAATCATTTGAACAGAATATCCTGCTATATAACAAAATGACAACTTAATGATACCCACTTAATTATACATAGGTGCATCACTGGCTTTTGCGCGCGAATTACATTTTATGTCTTTGGACTGCTGCGTGCCCGTGGATATCCGCATTGTTAAATGTTTGCATTATTCTAATATTAAATCTGCAATATTGGTAACCTGAAATATTGGACATCGGCAATATTGAAGACTTGTGTGTATATTGAATATTCTGTTATTAATAGGTATGTAAAGGAGTCCACGCATTCTTGCATTCTTGCGTACAAGTAAACGTTCCGTTTACAGTGCACCAAGATAATCAATGCACTATAATATATCCTAAAAATGCATTCCTAAACATCTCTAAATCCCACATGCAAACTTTCGGATTTAATATAATTTAAATAAATAATTCGTGAGACAGCAACATACTGTACAATGTATAGTTGTTGTAAAGTCAGATAAATACTAATTTGCACATTGATATTATTACGATGAAAACTTTTATCTACTGTACTGTAATGGACAACCAATAAAGCGAAAGGAATAAAGATGTTATTCGATATAGAATAATAACATTGCAAAGTATACCTACTTATATAACGATCAAGAGATAATACAACAATATAATATTAGCAGTCAACAGAGGTACAAAGCTACATTACACGGGGATACGTCACTCCCGGGAATTCTCCGCTTCCTCTTAGGCGTCAATTCAACGTACAAGTTATCACACTTTTAAAGTTCCGGATGTACATTGGTTGCAGTGAACACAGGTCCGCTAATTTGTCGACAATTTACATTAAAACAACCCTTGACTTATCTAAAGTCAATTTCAACCGATGAAATGTTAACATTCCCTCAACTGATAGGTACATATGAGTTATTATGAAACAAGTGTGATTAATATTTATTGATTTGACTCCAGGCAACGAGAATTTTTTTTTAAACGAGTGTGATTCGTTTCAGAGGGACACAGTTTAAATCTACGCTTTGATTTGTCTCTAAGAGGCGTCAGTTTTATGATATCACAAGTGTCGTCAAATATCGAATATGTGTATGCCCACACTAACTGGAGGTGAATTTTGATATTTGTCAAGTTAACCAAGGTTCAGGACATTGCTTATTGCCCATGTGCCATAAACAATCATGAGATCGATAAAAGAAGAGTTACAGTTGGGTAAATTGTGCGTACCAACTAACGGGAGAACGGGATTATGGAAGAAGACTGCAAACTCAATAGTTTAATAGAGCGACAATAATTTCTAATAAGTTGGAAGTCTCCCATCAGAATTATATGTTCATGTCTCAAGGTCTCAAGGTAATTTACATTTATATTGAAGCTTTATAATATTGTTAAAAGCATATATGTGTGATCGAGGATTACTTCTAGAAATAAAAAAAAATCCTGCGACCCGGAATAAAGTAAAAGGAAATTGCAAAAAATGTTACATTGAATATCATATTGGAATTAATTTGTATTTCACCACAGCCTGTGCGTGCTCCATCATGCTGAATAAGAACATAATCAGGTGAAGCAAATAGCGTTGACGGTAATGGAGTTTTGAGAAAAGACTCCGAGATGAGTAAAATATCGAGATGTACTGTTTATGGATATTAGAACATCGAAGGAATAGCGAGGAAGAATCTGAACAATGTGGGTTATGTTGAAACGATTAGGGTGGGTAGACCGAAGCGTGAAAAAATAATCATACAGATTCAGAAAGGTGAAATGCTCACTACGAGTAGTAGAGCTGAGATAACTACTTGCTGATATCGAATGTGAGAATAATCTTTAAAAACATTTGCATTATACAAATTATTTTCAAACCGTGTTCATTTATTACTTTGATCCTATTATTTGTTACATAATATTGTCCGAAAGGAACTTCGTTCGAACCGGATGCCCAACGACACCTCCTGGTTTAATTTCTTAACCTGATACAACATTGCGGGAAGTAATGCAAAATCATGCATTAAATAATGACACTGCTAGAGTTGTTATATTTTTTCGTGTGATTTTTGTGTGATGTTTGTAGTTATTTGTAGTTAGAACCTGTGTGTGCACACTGGACCAGCAAGCAATTATTTGTTGGGATCGATTGTTTACAGTAGGTATATACCTCTGCATATTAGCTGCATAGTTAGCGCGGCGTTCATGTGACGCATAGATACTTATTTAGGTATACCTACGCGTATGGGCGCGCTCTGTTTGTCATACAAGTTCTAAGTTCTATCTATATCTCAAAACCTGTTACAGAATTTAAAGTTCATTTGCTGTACTTATAGCTGCGCTAGAGATTGGCAGTTGACAAAATATCGATATTTTATTCACTTTGGTACGAAAATTTTAAATGTAAACGGCAATAATATCTGTTGTCATCACAATTTGTAATTTATACTTTTGACTAGATATTATACGGCCAGTTCGCTTCACGTAAGCTGCAGATTTCTTTCGTATCGGCTAAATTAATTATAATATTGATTGAAGGTAAATTGATTGATGTATATGATTGTAATCGACGTATGGTTCGGTTGTTAGGCTGCAGTTCCTTAAGAGAAACGGTGCGTCACTTTGAATAGTTTATTTGCGACTGACTAATAGCTAATTCTCGCTAAAAATACGCATACATGCGTTCGGTTCGCTTTACTTTCTTTCATTCCTCAATGTACCTACGTTCAACAATGATGTATTTTATTGATTTATTTAATAGTTCGCGTGTACCGGATTCTTAATATAAAAAACGTTAAATGTATAAACTTACCAGTCAATCAAAATCTATTATTAAAAAAAAGAAAAAGAACAGAGAGAAATACCAAAATACTTTATTTTAAATAAATATTGTGAATTGCATACGTCCCGTTTGAGTGCCTTGTTCTGAATGTTTATTTTAAAGTTTTATTTGAAGTAAACTCTTCATTTTTTTCAACCGGATTAGATTAATGTCGTATTTTTAGTTTGTCGGGCACCTTTAGGGTAACTGTGGGATTGAATCAATATGTCCCTTATATCCCTCAGTTAAATAGGCACTTATCTATGTGTGTAAGTCCATTCAGATGACTTAATAATCAATCTTGCCTGTATCAATACATGTGGGTTGACATACTTTTTATTGTGAATGGGGGAAGGGCAGTAAAAGATAAATAGGGTTCTTCTACGCACGAAAACAACTTCTGCAGGCTCCTTAAATAGCTTGAAGTAGCTTGTTAAGAAGATAATTTCACTGAGGCTTCGGCCACACTCGTCTCAATAATAGTCTCGTCTAAATAATTTAGTAGCTCGCATATTTGCAAGAAATCGCTTAAAACAAAAGACAGTAATACACTTGGTACTGTCATGGTATGGATAATGGTAAGATGTACAAACAATCACAGGTAAAGAACCGGAGTATCTGTCAATGAGAATATATCGGCACGTGATTGTTTTATATCCTCTTATACATTAATGCGTCACAGGGAACACAGGGCTTCGCGAAATAACGTATGCGTACCGCGATCATCGAGTTGAACAAAAGATTGCCTATATCGAGTGCGTAACAACACCACATTGCCAATGTTAAGTGCGTACTTCGCATTTATTGCGAATTAACACTCGAAGAATAAGGTCATACGTCGTTTACTTTAATTATCCAGACTGGATTATCAAACGGAAACTCTTAGATAAAGAAATGAACAATACTATATAACAGTGAAGGCAGCTGGGTGAAAGTAGTTCGTTCGCGACAACCTCGTCACAGACGCTGCGAGACGAAAATCGATTTTCCGCCAATCACCATGGATTACAAAGTTGGTAAGTGAAACAACAATAATATATTAACTTAAAATATTATTGTATGTAATGTCCGACATGATCAATTATTGATAATGTTTTTTATATGCTTTAACGTTACTTTATTCACGTTTACTTTAAGATATGCGTATAAAGAAATGAATGGAAATAACAAAGGGCCTATGCATTGTATTTGTACTATGTATTGTATTTTACCCAGATTATTCGAGGTTTGCTGGTAATTCTCACTGTGGATAGTAAGAAGAAATTTGGCAAAATATAGTAGTCCAGCATCATGTTAGTTATGATAGTTTTGCTGTAGACATATTTATATTTACTTTTAGAAGTACAATAAGGTTTTTGACTCATAAGTCTATATCTGAATACAATCCCAAGTTATAGTATGATGATTCGAATTATTGGGACGTTTTTGATATTATTTATAACAACATGCTAAGTTTCGGATTGGATCCCAGATCGAGACAGCCGAGAGATAATTTTTAATTAGTGGCTTATTATTGTATCATAAATTAAATTAATCAGATAGTAACATGTGTTTGAGTGCAATTTAGCAGTCTTACATAATAGTCAAGTGAATATTTTTTTTGTCACACAGGTTCCCTTTTGTCTTTAATGATCGCGTCAGTCCTCAGTCTGCCTTACCAGCACCCGGCTGCAATTGACACCGTCAACCATGTTGCACCCAAGTGTCCATGCGCCAAAATATACTTCCCGCTGTGCGCGTCCGACGGCAACAACTACAATAATATGTGTGAATTCAATTGCCAAGCACGCCATGTCCGGAAACTCTATGGTACCGACATGTTTGTCGTCAAAGAGACTAGGTGTGAGGAGATCGAGTAATAGATCGGCGAACTTGTTAGGTAATTTGAGTTCAGATATTGAGACGACGATAATTATTAAAATGTAAGAACCTCGTAAGAAATATATTTACCATGTACCGTATACTATTCACGCTTTCATGAAATACGTTTTACGATTCACATTGCGTAAGTCTTAATTTAATTAATCAAATTGGAGAGTTACGAAGATGAAGCAAATTTGATAACAGATCTTGGTTAAAATACAAGTTTTGAGTGTAAAATTTATTACTAACTATACATTTTAATAATAAGGTGACCTATTTTCATTGTTTTTTTTTTCAGCATTCATGTCAGGTGTATTAAACTGGCAACACCAGATCCGTAATACAAATAAACTGATGGTATCAATGTATTGTATTATTATTATTATGTGATAATGTTTTAATTCTTTGTGCCGTTTTGGTATGATTTGACATATATTTTGGTTGCAATAATGGGAACAGTGATACCAAGCAGAAAATGAATAATTATATGTTTGATATGGATGTGAATTGTACTTTTATTTTGTGCACATCTGAACATGGGGCTCTGTGAACACAGATGAAATTGAATGGCTTAATGGTTACTTGAAAATTAAACAATTCTTGTAAATAAATTTTATTTAAGTAACTACATTTCTAATTGTGGTTGTAACATTTTAATAATCTTTCATGTATACAAATGACTATACAAAGTTTAAAACAATTGGAATAGATGAGAGAAAGTCGATTACATATATATTTTAACAAATGATAATGATACAATTTTTTTATATGAAACATTTTTTTTAAGTACAATATCATAATATCAAATAATCCATTTTCAATTGATTGTAGTTTTGAAAATATTCAAATTTTCACATATTTTTGTTGTAAAATTTTGAAAGAAATCCAAAATCTAATCAACAACAAAATTAAAAATCCACACGGCAACACTAACTTATCCTAATCAAGTAAAGAAAAAATTAAATTATTTTATTACAGTAATTATTCAACACAGTGAAAAGTCGGGATGGTTGCTTTTTAATTTACCAATTAAAAAAGCTATATTAAATTAAATTTTAACAAAGCTGATTAATGGACTAGTTAAAAAAAAATTTAAATTTCTGTTTTGAGTACATTAAACCAATAACCAAAAATTTAACAATCAACTATTACACAACTCTACAAAAAAATTGTTTGTCCTAATATATAAACATTATTATTTATGATTTGTGTATTCATTATGTTTAAAATTAAGGAAAAATACACATACAATAATATCACATCACATTACAAAAAATTACAAAATAGTAGATGAAAGTTTAAGCGAACCTTATTACTTTTTCTTTCATGTTTCTTTCTTTCACTAAACCCCAAATGAAGTCCTTCACCATATTTTCGTTGTATTCGCCCTGATACTGATGTTCAAAGTCCATGATATCTTGATAAAAACATTCTCCTTGTTCTTCTGTATACATGCCCCCATGTTGTTTTCAAATTAATCTAAATGAGCATGAAGCATATATCCTTTTAGAGACATTCTGAGGCCCATAATTTTATAGTCTTCTAACATTGTATCAACTAGCTTTAGGTAATTTTGAACTTTGTTATTCCCCAAAATTAAAGAAACTACCCCTTTAAAATACTCCATATGTATTTTTTTTGACTACCTTGTCAATAAACCAAATTTAATATTCTCCTATCTAAGTCAAATTTCGTTTTGACCTGCTGAGACCACAATACCATTTACATTTAAGAGGTAAGTCAGTAATAATATCTAGTAGAACCCGGACAAAGATGTGACTAAAATTTGGATTGCATGCTATTAATAGATTCACTGAAAATAAAAATAAAAATGTAAATTTAAATTTGTCCAGCTGTATAGCAGGAGCTTTGTGACACACAAATACCTATGTAGTCATCATCAATATTTATCTGTGAAGACCATCACACTTGTTTGTGAATCCTGTGAAATTTGGGTTGGAGGAAAGGTATTTAGTAAAGAAGACAATAATTAATGGGACATGATGCTCCAGAGTAAAAAAATAAAAGTTAATTAAAATTGAGGTAGATCTGCTTCAAACATCTTTGTGATAATTTTTTGCTTATTTTTCTCATGCCTGACCAACATTTTTTAAGCATTATTAGAAGTGACATTTTTGGAGACAGAGAACATGAATCATTTCTGATTACACTAATAAGGCATCGATGTCCAAGAATCGTTATTTGTAATTACTATAACCACATATATATATTAACCAACCCTCAAAATAAACTATAACCTGTAAATATACTTTCATCACTTATTATCATCTAAATAACATCACGTAAAAAGCAGCTATCTGCTATTCCTTGATATTATAATTATAGTTTAGATTGTCTTAAATCTTCAATGTTATATCTAGGCCCATTAAAATTGAAATTGTACAAATCACTGGGTAGGAAATTCATAAGAAACATGTGTGTTATAAACCCTGTAATGCCCCATATTTTATGCTTCTCAAATAAAAATAAAGGCATGGGTATCTTGCCATACATACAATGGGCATGAGCGTTAGTATTGCACAGACTCTCAATAGGAACAGTGAAAACTTCTTCAACTTCGTCCTTGTTTGGTACTAATTTTTCAAAGTCAAAATTTCTTATTTCTCCCACAACAGGTGTAATGATCAGATCCTTGTTTAGGCCCTGAATGTTTGGCATGATAGTCCACACGTCCACTGTATCCCGAGGCACTCCAATCTCTTCTTCGGTCTCCCTCAGAGCTGTATAAATTATACTTTCATTTCCATCCATTTTTCCGCCCGGAAACGATACTTGCCCGCTATGATTTTTTAAATTGGATGAGCGTAACGTGTACAAGATATGCACTTTCCCATCCCGTACACACATAGGAATCAATACTGATGCATATTGCAAACTTTTGCTTGGTGATGATGCTCCGAAATTAGGTAAATCTTTAAAATTCGCTACACATCTATCTCGAATTGCTTTTGATAGTAATACTTGCGGTGATAGGGACATCTTTCATATTAGGCGTCACAATTGAATCTTGCAAATGTGTGACACTTTTGTCGGGTTTAAAGTTCACATTTTAAATACAATTTGATTTATCTTGAAAGCAATAATTTTTGTTTTGACTTTTCGTCTCTATGCATTTGATGTTGACAAGACAATACCAGTCATTATCATTCTGATTAATTATTAACAAGACTCAGTTGTTTAACTATAACTATTCGCCTTTTAATTACCTAGTCTGTGATTCTGATTGTAGATAATACCAGTTTAATGAGCAGTCATCAAAAGAAAATATTTATGTGTTTTCTCAATTTTAATTAAGCGTTTGAGACTCAACTACCATAAAGTTTAGTACATATTTTTATGTTTGTTTAGTTTCATTCAGAAACAATTATTATCCAGAAATAAGATTAGCACTGACCAGTTTTTCCACTATGATATTGTCATTTTTAAGTCATTCCTTAATGATAAAAACTAAACTTCAGATTATAGTTCAGTGACACAAAACTAAGCAGAACGCTCATCGGTACATGTAATTTATGTAATAATAATTCTGGTACACAACATTTGGAAAAATTTATCAGTGATATACTAACATGAGCAGTTCCGTGAGCGGTTTCCAAAACTTATTTTCGCTTGCGTGCCGCGAGCGATGTATGTCGAATTTGAAAAATGTTCGCGTGCTTAAACCGGGGAAGATTCCGAAGGCGACGGCTGCGGTCCTACTGCCGATGTGTCGTGTGAATAATGTCACCTCTTTATTGTACACCGTGCGATCAACGAGTCTAAGGACGAATAGTGGTCAAGTGGCTTTTCCTGGCGGGAAAACAGATAACGAAGAATCACCTATACAAACAGCTCTGCGAGAAACGGAAGAGGAAATAGGGCTCTCTTCGACAAAAATAGATGTGTGGGGTCACGGACCCAGTGTGCCAGGTCGAGATTATAAGATCATGATTACTCCCGTGGTAGGCTGCATATCGGATTTAAGACAGGAGGACCTGTGTATCAATGCTAATGAAGTAATGGAAGTTTTTACAGTTCCCCTTGAAATTTTATGTGATACAAAAAACCAGTACTACACCCAGTTCAAGAATGGATTCATTTTGCCTGTGTATGTGACTGATGAGTATAAAATATGGGGCATCACAGCATACATTACGCACATATTCTTGAGCTCATTATTAACAAAAGATGTTTATAAAAATGAATGGATGAAAAAAAAGATAGTTATTGACCAACAATTTTAACCAATCACAAGAACCTTATCATACTACAATTCTAGGAGTTGGTATGTTAAAAAGCAATTGACGTATAAAAATATTGATAATTTATTAAAAAATGATAATGGGATTTGAAACACTGTTTTCTTGGGAATACTTTTATTCAAAGTAGTACAAAAGCTAGACTACATGGACAATCTTAAATTAATGGATTTAAGTAATTAAAGTATAAAATTGAGCAAGAACTATAAGGCTATTAGGTATAATAAATTATCATTACTAAGCAAGGCCCAATGCATAAATAATTTATATAATTAAAATCTAATTCGGAACAATTAAAATTATCAGGCCTTACGCCTTATGAAAGTGTTTTAAATCTCTTCAGGACCCTTATATATATCTAGGACATGCTGATCAATATAGATTAACATGTAATGGTTTGGCTATATTTAGGAGCTGAATAAAAAAATCAATGACTTGTAAACATGAAAAGTTAAATAAGCAAAAGAAAAATAAATAAAAGGAAATTAAAATGAAACACAAATAAAAAATAATAATATTTATCCAGGTTTATTCCTTATCATTTACAATAAAATCTAGTATTAATATTTATTTTTATACATTGTCCAATTGACATGCTGGTTTCTTGCCCCGTTATATTGTCTATGCAGTTTTACCATTGAGCCACGTTGATAATAAATTAAACCACACACAGAAAACTACACATTGAAAAAAATGAAGAATGGGAAATTTACTGATTATACTGGAAGTTTCAATGTGGCACCATGGTAAATTTCAAAAATCTGCTCAACATATCTCCCATAAGTATAGGAAATAACATTAAATATAATGAAACATTTGCTGTTCCTTGAAAAGATAACTTGATAACTGATTTAGTAAGTCAATATCAATAGGTGGTCCAACTTAAAGCCTCACTACCTATCCATGGGACATACAATGTATTCATATATGAAAAATAATTGCAATGATCCAAGTCACTTATGTAAGTACATAAACTTATGATAAACTACTACCTTGAAACAAGGGTAACTTCGAGGCAGGCAAGAGCGCTCATTTAATTAATTTCAAATAAAAAGTAAAATATTGTGATTTCTGGACCAAATAAGGCAGAGGCATTAAAATAAAAATGGCGATGAAACTGTAACCTAAAACTAAATTAGAAAGTCCAAAGAAATCAAATACTGTATACCGATCTTACATCTATGAATTGTGAATATAATACAAAAATATTTCTTGATTGCCTATTCGTTGTGTGAGGGCTACAATTATACTAAAACTACAATCATTTTCTTTATCGCCTATTGGTTTGTGTTAATGGAAATTTCGTGCCAGAGACAACAGTTACTGCAGCACCTCTGCTTGATTTAAAAGGATTAATTAATTATCTGTCATTCTGATAAATAAGTTCTCAAACATAACAAATAATGGCCACAATCAACTCACATCTAAAAAAGAAAACCATAACTGGTCTTGTCAGGAGGGTATTAAATGATCTTCTTGCTGGTGACCCACAACAATGACAACTGACTATTGGGAAAACAAATACACGTTTTACGCAAACTAAAATTTCGATTGCACCACAGACAATCTCATAGATTTTCAAAATGTCCTGCTATACTTAAATTAAGTCCCGAATTGGAAACAAATAAAATTTATACAAAATTATAAAAAAAAAATACTTCTGCTACTGGCGGTTTACGAAGCAGAGACCTTATAATAGGGCCTTCGGTACATAATTAGTCAAACATAGGCGGGTTTATTGTGAAGGGGCATCGTCCCGAGTGATCTATAATCAGCTTTAATGCCTATTGTACCAAGGCTCGGTGTCGCTCGACGTCGTATCAAAGGTTTTATTCGGCGCTGTTGAGATCGCTCACGTCGATAGGAATAGACGTCGTGAACGTCGGTGTCTCCAGTTCCTCGTGCTTCTTCATCTTGAGAGCCTGGAAACCAAATATCTATTTCAGTTTCACATATAACCTTCCATGGATCCATAACCTTTATTTTTTTTGCATAGACAATGATTTACATTTTGTTTCCAAAACGTTGACGGTTAGAATATTATAACAAGATTCATGCTATTTTTGACGTATTTACACATTATTATTCCTTAGTACAAATAAACACCTAATACCTAAGGCGTACACGGTAACCATTTTGGTAAAAAAAATATTTAGAGACAATATTGGCATATGTCATAAGTTTAGTAATAAGAAATACAAAATACTGAAGAGAAGCATTAGTCAAGTTAAACATCTAGAACATCTACATCTTACATAAAACCACAACCTTTGTAAATGTAATTTCATTACATGCAATGCATATTTTGATGACAAGTGCCAAGTTTAAAAAACAAATACTTCAGTTTTTATTCAGATAGACAACGATAGAATTTAATTTTCTGATCTGATTCACAGAATAATAAATATTTAATAAAACCTTAAAACGATATTAGCACTTTTACCATTTAGTTGACGGAATAAAAACAAGTCAATATTTGATTACTGCATATTTAGATATGCATTTAAATATAAAATGACTATAGTTTTAAATTTTTAAACTGGTAATTTCATTCCGAACACTTAGGATACAAGAAACAAATGATTTGTGTGTTGCCATTTTGTCTATCTAACAAAAACAAAAATAACAAATACAACACAAAATGTTTTACAAATGATCCAGATAATGACAAGATAATACGCAATGTCTATGCAAAGTGTGAGATGATCAATTAAATATTGCAAATAGTATAATCAGTATGATGGAATGACCGCCTTAAATGAATGTTTTTCAAGTAATGTAATTTACCCCAGGCCCTATATCAAAAATTATTTTTATAGCCTACTAATGGTATTTGGTACACTTCAGCCATTAGTAGGTAAAATAATCTAGAAACCAGTATTATGGACAAGCGATGTCTTGTGAAGCTGTGTTTGGCACTGACTAAGAGAAAACTAGTAATGTAACATCAATAAAATTTGTTTATACCTTCTCCCAGATACTGTTAAATTATCGTATTCCAAGGGTAAAAACTATTATTGTATCTTGACCAAAGTTAGTTATAAGTTCTGCAAACATATGATTATAAATCAGGTACACCAAATAGCAATGAAAGTGACATTACACCCTCAACTCCAGTCAGTAGCATGTTGTAATATAAGATGTATAGTGCTCGCCAATCTATTTAGCCCCTCTGAACTGTGCCACATGTTGTGCTCCGGCGATATCCAAAACTGTATTACCGCGTTGCGACCTGTGCATAGATCAGAACCCGACCTTTGCATAGATCACACGCGACCTGTGCATAATTCAGAGCTGCCGCAAATTTGGCGCGAACTATAAGCGAGACAGATGACGTGACATCACACCGCACGTACCGGCGGCGGGTCGACGGGGCGCGGCGACCGCGTTAGCGTGGGCGACAACATCAAACCCTTTGTCGACAACTGCAGTGGTAAAGGTCATAGATAAAGGTATAGAAGAAATTAGAAATACGTATACTATATAACATTAGAAGACCCCTCGATACAAAAGTACATATATGGAAATAAGAGAGTATATAAGGTACATAATTATATTTTAGGATAGTAAAAAAAATATTTCTATATGTTAATATATTATTTATAATAATTTGATAAAGCCTGCTGTATTTAAAATTACAATTTCTCAAATTTTTACAAATGATCCAGGTAACGAAAATAACATATTTTGCCTTCCTCACAACTTTCCCCTCAGGAGACTTCAATTAGTAGTAGTAGGGCTATAAAAACATGGTGAGACCTTTAAATCGATTTTGTTTAATATTTTGAAACTCACCGTTCCGCTACACGGGTCTGGTTAAATTATCATTTTTTTTAATTTATTACAACTAGAAATTAAAAATCCACATCGGCGATGGACCTTCACCAGGATAGTCGAGTTTTGTATAACGGCTTTGTGAAGTCTGACAACCCAAAACACACAACGACTAATGTTTAACTGTGGATTGTGATCATAATAAGGATTTAAAAGTGAAGGTACGTCAAAGATAATCGATGGTAAAAGAACAATTGTTTAAATCACCACTAATTGCTGTCAGCTTTTAAGAGTTACCATTTAAGTTAGATGGCAGCACGATAGAGACACAAAACGATAGAAAAGACAAAAATATATCGGGATAAATACAGCGGGTTTCATTACCTACAAGTTAAGGTTAGTTTATCTCGATCATATAATAATTCTAATACACCGTACTCAATACCATTATACTGATACATATTGTGGATTGTTCGTGTCATGTGGTTACCTGTTGAAGCTTGTAGTGGTTGATGATGTCCTGATCAGCGGGACAGCTCTGCGTGAACGCGTCTAGCTGATACATGTGGTACATGTAGCGCCAGAGCGCGCGGAAACTCGTCTGTCGACAAAAATGACAACGTCACAAACGTCATAACGTGACAATGACAATTCGGCAATATGACAACTTGGCGAATGTTGCAACGTGGCCACGTAGGTTATTTTTACTGATATAAATGTAGAAACGTGCATTGTAACTATCCCACCTGACATTAATTTTCCATAATAAGACAGTTGGGCTATTCTCAAACCTATTTGTCAATCTTATTTGAAATAGTTTGGCCCTTTCAGGTAAACTCTAGGAATTTTAAAGTGAATCAAGTCAACCATCTTGAAATAGTGTTTAAAAAGACCAATTAAACAAATTATTGGTCAGGACCAAACTGATCCAGATATTTTTATTGTTAAAGCTAGCGTGAAATGTTTCAGTTCTTTCAAGGCTTTTGTTTTATCAATGACAAAAATTAAATCATATGTTAAAAATAACCAGGTATTATTTATTTAGTATTGTAAAATTTAGTATTCCTTAATGTATTATTCGAAATGAATGGCACACGTCATATGTTTAGTTGTTTCAAATAGAACCTTTAAGAGAGTTAATCGATGGCATCTATTTATAGAAGAACAACTTTATACAAGTTGCCATATTCAATTTGTTGTTAATATTATTATAGCTCAGGTCTATTAACTTTTGTGATACATAACCCACCGGTATCTCGAAGTCAACGAAATATTTCCCGGCGACGCGAATGTGCTGGAGACGCGGCATCAACTCGCAGTCAAAACAGCACATTGTGTCACCCGTTAAGAACCTGGAAATGGGAACAGGGCGACATTGAATCATGTCGGACGTTAAGGTATCATTACCGAGTATGATTCTTTTCACATAATGAATATTGGGGAGGCACTTTATTTGCTTCAAATATCATTCCATTGGATGGGCGGATTGCTACTTATCCTAACATCAAGAATGGAATAATGGAGAAAAAGAAAACTACACTCTCGCTGTATCAAAGTTAGTTTATAATTTTTACGACAGCGAAGGTGAACGTTGACTATGGGCATCTGTTACCCTGATTGTACAGTGAATTAGAATGTCGCCACAAACTAATTCGCTATTACATCGATAACCGTGTTAGAATGAAATAAAAAATGTTACTATGTTCATCAAATAAATACCTTGTTCCTCTGCGCTCAAGCAGTGCGTCAATACGCCCGAGGTGCGCGCGCAACGCGGCCGATTTCTGCTCATCTTTACGTACCAGAACCAACTTCAGCTTAGAATACAGATTCTCGATCAACGACGCTACTTCCTTATCCTGGGGAAGAAGTTAATTGAATATCTAAAAGTTGTGCCACCCAATGAACGGAAAAGTATTAAGTTAATTATTTTCCATCGTCAGGAGTTGCAAACTTATTACTTCGCGATGTAAATAAACTTAATTGACGTCACGATTAAATTACGAAAGTCATACAAGTTTTATGGACTCTTCTTATCTACACAGTCTATTAGGACAGTTCTTCTTTTAAAATAAAACTGCATTATTTAAAGCGAAATTGTTGATTTATTATTTTTTTTTTTTTAAAGGGAAATAGCGGTTATTTCCGTACATTTCATAAATTAGCCCATGCACCGTAAGTAATTCGCATTTAAACATGCCTAGACAGATAAGGGCATAATAGTAAATAGACACTGAGCTGGAAATCTTACAAAGCTTAATCTTAAAGCTTACATTAGCAGAATTTTAGATCGGCCAGTACAAAAGTAAAAAAAAAAAAACGTTTCCGTACAGCGAATAATTATAGGAACAGGATAAATTATAGGAATAAAAGTAAACGAAAACACAAATAAGATTAATACATTTTTGTTTCCTAAATGCAGTTCGGCTCTTTTTGTCTGGTTTCTTTTTAATCGGTTGCGTGATATAGTTTGTATGTGACCGAACCATTTCCAACGGAAGAGTGAAAGTGATTTGAAGCCATTAAGGAGTTTCGCATTGTGCTTTTGGCGTGTTGTTCCTTGATGTCTGTAAGTAGTGAAAATTTACGGAATACATCTATTCTTTGGTGACCAGAGCGCGAAGACTGAGGGTTCTTTGGGACGTTTAGTAGATATATACAATAGATACAATTAGATATAGATTACAATAGATATAGATACAATTACTATATGTATAGTGGAAGAAGCATATTTTATTACTCTTAGAGTAAAGTAGAGCTGAGTAGACTAAATCATGTATATCTAATACAATAAATTATTTTACGCTTGGAATCACGTATTCAATATTTTCGTTTACGTAGTTCACGGTTTTCGCAATTCCGAGTATTATAGTATTTCTTGCATCCTGCTTATTGGAAAATGCGTTGGATCTTTATTAATCTTAATCGAGAAATCACGTGTATAGAGTTGAAATATTGGTTTTTACAAATTTTGATGCTATAATGTGCGTTTGCCATACGTAAACGCTTAAGAGATGCAGATTAAGCATTTTTGGAAGGTCATAATAGTCATAAATTACCTGAACGAACAGATTGTGACCACCGGGAACAGACTTCATGATATGTCGCTCAATTTTCTCATTCTCGAGTATTGCGAGCCCGTTGTCGATGAGAATGGGCGGATGTGTCGCCTCGAAGTTGGTGCGGAAGTCTGGTGGCGGCTTCTGCATGTCTACTGTCGTTACCTGGAATGAATTGACATATGCTATTGTAGTTCTCTACCTGTTGTCTTGTGAACTATGATCATCTGTCAATCGTCAATAGAGAATATTATGACATTATCTGGCAAACATCCTTGTTGTTTCTTTACAAGTAGAAAGGTTTTGCCAAAAAGCAATGTTAACTTTGGGTGTACCAGCAAAGGTGCAGCGGTACTTTACCCCGAAACAACTTTTAACCCAATACGTATAGAGCACAGGTTCGGCCGCGTGTGGAGTACTACTGTCACATCTGGCCTGATGCTGCCAAATGTCACCTGTCAGTACTGGACTCAATGGAAAGCCGTGCTTAGCCGTGACCCAGGATAGGTTGAGACTACAGTTCTATTCAGCGTTTTAAAGGATACAAATTGAGGAGTGTGCGTAGGAATTACAGGATCTGATTCTCTCCCTCCTTTCGACTATCGAACGACTGAACATAAGGCGATAATTCATTCTTTCGTTGTAAACATTCCGGTAGGGACGACGCGTCTTGCTTCGTCATTTATTATGCGTACCGCGAAGGATTGGAATAGTTTATCCGCGCCGGTGTTTCCATCCCATTACAGTGCGTTTAACTATCTAAGGCTAATATCGCCAGTTACCACCAGGTGGGAGTGTAGTGAAACATAAATTGTACTACATTCACATATAAACAAAGCAAAACTAAGAATAATTACACTATTAAGTGGATGGATTAAATTTTTCAATTCTGAATAAATCGATTTTGTGGTAAGTACTTACTTTTAAGCTGATAGTTTTAAGTTCCGCTAAGAGGTACAAATCCATAAAGTACTCCTGACAGAACAGACATGCGCCTTTCCGCCTCCCGTCGATTGTCGAAGCCTGGAAAGAAATAAAAAATTTGAAAATTTGTAAACTGTGTGATAATAATAGTTTATTTGTAAAACTTTTACGCGTAACAATTTATAATATTAATTTCAAACATTTCACACTTGAGAAGCTTGGTGAAGAACGCTCCAAATCATTCCAATTATGACATGCAGTTGAGCGTTTATGGTTAAAATAAACATTTTTTATAACCCTATAAAATAAATATCACTGTTGTAATTGTAAGTAATAATTAAATTCAATATTTCCGATACATAAACAAGTTAATATCTTCATTAACACTTCAACAATATAACATACAAGGAAATTTATTGCTTATCGAGTGAATGTTAACGCAAAATTATTTAGTCGTATTACCGATAATGGAGTGGAGTTAACACTGCGATGTATTTATACACATCGCTTGCCATTGTATTGCGTTCTTGTTATAAGTTAATGACGATATCAATATATATTAAATTACATTTAAATTTATATTTTACAGGTGCAATATATTACTAGATACAACTAGGATTGTGCGACGACCTCGATTCGTCTGGGTTCTTCAGAAAAAAATAGCTTTGATCGAATCTTAAAAATTGAAAATGAAAATAAAAAAAAATATTTATATTTATTTAGATCATATTTTGATCAAGGTATTTTGGCCTTCCGATCTGTCAACTCAAAACCCATCAGATGTTAAGAAGCTATTACACTGACCCGACAAACTGACGTCCAATATTTTATTATAGATGCTAAAACGTATTTTGTTTATCTGTCTGTACACGTACAACGCTAAAAGCAACGAACATATTTAGATCAATGTTGGTATTTTCGCAACTTATATTATGGGTCCGTAATCTGGGCTAATTTTCATCCTGGAAAATAGATTCGTTTGCGTGAAATATTTCAAAGCGAAGCGAGAGAGGGTTACCAGTACATAATATATGTAAGTATATCTATGTAGCATACAAAAATTGTATTTATATACATGTTTTATTTGTAAAACGAGCGCGACATACACCTTTCAGTAACTTTTAATTTAAACATTCATAATTTAGGTCCGTTAATACAGAATTTGAAAACAAGTTCCTAAATGCGCACTATATATAATTTCACAGCACCGAAAAAGTTATATATTATAAACATAATATCAATAGTAAGTCATTCACCCACTCACCCAATCTCCAACAGCGAACGTCAACGGTTTTCTTTATACACTTTCATTCAATACTCGTGTTATGTCAGTTGCCGGCAAGTCACCATTCACCACCGGTGCCCGCCGTCCACGGGGACCATGCACTCACCGTGCGGTATCGATCAATTTACCTTTCACTTCTCAATTCATTCGGTAAGAAAACAATCTATAGGTCGAAAGGTAGATCAGACTAAGAATTGGGCAGCCTCATATTTATTAAACAATAGCAAATTGACCTCGCTTCGGGAAAACTACTCCTTACGCTAAGAAATAGTACCCGATTATTTTTAATTAATTTTTACCTTTTTATTCATGGACGGATTGCAATGAGACAAACTTAACGTATTAAGTGATGCTTACCGCAATATATTAGTGAAAACCAGAACGAAATCGGTTAAGCCGTTTCCGAGATTAACGCGAACAAACGCACAGACAAACTGACAAAAATTGTTTTGTGTTCTATTGCGTTAATATTGGCCCCTAATGATGTTACTTCTCTTATATCGTTCATATACATAAAGCGATCAGTTGGAATTTATTATATGTATAGATATTGCTTATTAATTTTTCTTTCAGTCTATTTGAACTTACTCGTAATTTCTCTTACATCAGACATGCTGCTTGCTCAAGTGAAACCCCTTTGAGTTCGGATTCACACACAATTTCGTCTCTGCCAAAAACATGTTTCTTAATTCATTTATTATGTTATTTGTAACGTAATATTTAAGATATTACGTAAACATCAAAGTTGCAAAAAATACAGTTACACAAAAATGGTAGGTCAGTGAAGTCGGTCAGACGACCCTGTGTGAGCATCGCGATGGTGTCCGCGTTGCTGTATCATTTTGCAGGGCTGTCAAATGCGTTTAATTGCTTACAAAGATTAATCTTTTTGTAGTCTGACAAACGAAAATATAATGCCAGGGTTGTCACCAAGGTGTTGTCGGTCGGGAAACGATATTTTTTTTTTTATTTTTGTTAAGATAAAAGTTTTTATCGAGGGTGTTGATAATATTTTTAAGACAAATCCAGTAAGCATATTTATATAAAGATCATCGGTTCAATTATTAGTTCTTAGGACGTTCAATATGTCAGATAAATCAGACTTATATTCTATTACTGAAATCAACTGTTTAAATTACATCATGAAGTGCGATTTCAAAGTTTACCTTAATTTTAGATATTGGTCCGTGAGACTCTTAACACCTCAGAAGATTCGTGTCTAGGATCGGAGCATGTGACAGCCCTGATCAATTACATATAAATATGAGTCAATTTCAACAAAGTTCGTTTGCTCAAATTAACTGTATAAATTTCAATGTAACGAAGTTCAGTTATTGACATTATTTAACATTATTACGTCCATAGTGCTTTAATCGTGCAGATACGGCTGCTTCGATCTTTAACGAGAATATTTACATTACATTAACATTACATTTAAAAAGTAGTAATCATTTTCTTTTCTTGTTGGGACATAAGCTTTAACTGTCTGTCCATGCAATGAGTTCATTTAAATACGCTAGAACTAGGTGTTTCGATATGCTTCATATTATCTCTATACATTAATGCGACAAGACAAAATTTTGTGTCCTTTTTTAAGCATATTGCACGTAGAAATTAAATTTCAGAGTTGGTAAAACTGGGTAGCTCTTTCATGGGTAGATGTATGAATATCTAATATCATAAAAATATGAAGGTACATTACGATGTTACAAGTTGCAAAATGATAAACCTAATAATCTATAATATCAATTATTATAGAGAGAGAGCAAATTTTGTAAGTTTGTATGCGGAAGTTGTGTATGCGGAAAGTAATATCCAGAACTGCAGCACCGATTGCCAAAAATAATTTGCCATTTGTAAGGTACATTACTCCAGATAGTCATAGGTTATATGGCATTAAACAATGTTTCCATCTCTCGGTCTGAACGCGATTATTATTATCAAAATTCAAAATTTATACGGTTGTTACCAATAGCTAGGACTGATTTCCGTGAGTTTTAGATATACGCCATTAGGAAAAATTTATAAAACGTGCAAATAGTATTATTTGTGAACGTAAAAATCAAGATTTCCGAAGCGAAACGAGGGTAGTTACTTGTTCTATATAAACATACATTATGCACTTGGTCACGTTACCAAGAGCAAAAATGCAATTGTATGCGCGTGTGCATCGTACCGGGTCTTTCTAATTGATATTTAATCTACGATTATAACCTTGCACTCTATCTCATTACATAATTGCTGTCATGAGGAAGATCTCGCGGAAGTGTTTAATTACATTCGCCAATTATGTACAGCACCGAAGAATACGTACCTACCATTCACGTTCAAATACAATTTCTATTACACGAAGCTCCGTACCGCTTTTCGTGCACGATTAGTGATGCTCTCGCAACTATTGGAACCGATGTTGTACGATTACATTCACGCATCGATATCTTGATATAATATGTTCGGTTCTTTTTTTGGAACTCGCGATCATGCATGAGGCAAATAATATTAATCTAATGAAATATTCTATTATTATTATTATTATTATTATTATTATTATAACAAATAATGGAATATTTCATGCAGATGTAATTAAATATAATTTGTAATCATAGCTTGCATGCCGATGTAGTCAAATAAGATGGATTATATTAAAATATATTGACAAAATAATGTAATCTTATTTGAGAAATTTAATAATTTAGATTTAATGAGTTTTAAATATTCATCTCATAAACAGGTCATCTGATGGTTACTGCTAGTTGATGATATAATCCGACGTGGGTATATACTGCTGGACTCCGTTATGATCTTCAACATGCTGCATAAGATTTGATTCATAAGATTTAACTGTATTCATAAGAATTACCTTGCTAAACAGGTAATGTAATATTCGTTAAAATAAAAATAATAAACCTTAGTAAAAATCCAACCGTAACAGATCGATTTCTCGGATGAAAACTAACGTAGACAATGATCCATAAATATGAGTTACAAATATACCAAGTATCATCTACATTTTTTTAGTGGTTTTTGTGACACACGCACATACAGACAGACAGTCAATCAAGAATTATAAAACAATATGTTTTGGTATCTACATTGGGTATATGTATAGTCCCATCTACGAGTACATTCAACTTTTCAAAAAAAAAAAAAACTGAATAAACGAATACTCGGCCCTGTTAATTTTATTATGAGAAGAAGAATAACATATGTAGGTAAGTTGAGGTTGAAGTTCTCGTAGCTTCGACAATACTAGCTAATACAACAATGTTTACAGAGCACATTCAATGATAATTTGTCAATCAAATGTAATAAATCACTACAAAAATACACAACAGGCATTATTATCGTTACAGCAGCGACCTCTGCCAAAACTTTTCGTAACATAATTTGTCGGTCGGATCCTTTCGTTCGACTACTGAGAGTTACTAAGGAGCACAGTCGAACTATAAAAGTTAAATATATTGGAAAAATTGTCAACACGCATGGAAATTGTATTTTAATATTCATAACTCGTTGCTACACGCTCGGCGTTCGGACTCGCGTTCGACACTACACCTCTCTCCCGTTCACCCGACACGTTGTATAACTTGTATGGCATCGTCTGGCTTTAATACAAATGTTATAAAAACGTGTGCGTGAAATAAATGTAAATTACGAGTCGAACGAATCGGATACATGTTTTGGTAATTAAGGAAAATGAAACTGAAATATTTAAGTGCAATGACTCACACGTAGTTAGCGACAAGCGCAAGGTTGTCCAGATATTGTGTTGTTTACATAAAATAAACTGAGATCACGAACATCGACTTCTGTTTATACTTCACTTCACAACTTCGTCGGTTTCACAATGAATTATAATCAGATGATTGCAGTTATGAATCACTCGATAGAATTATCACGACAATTTATTAACAAAAACCGAAAGTTCGGCATATCGAGATTGTGTTACTTTATTACCGAGGCCAGAATGTCAAAATCATGTATTAACTAAAGCTCTGTCTGTCGCAAAAAAAACATTCTAACAGAACAAGTAAAACTGTACACGTAGGAATTTATGAAAACATATACATATCAACAATATAAAATGTTATGTATATTGAGATTATAAGAGTTATATCAATAGAGTTTCGTCAAAATAATTTTGGAACGAAAAGTCTATCTATCGAAATGAATTCTAACACAACTTATAGATAGAATTTCAATCAGGAAAGTTTATCACAACGATTAATAATGAACAAAACAGGTATACTTATCATGACTCGAACAGCACTATCGTGAGAAGTGACAAAATATATTTATCGAAAGTTATTCTAACGGGACATGTACCGTATGTAGCCCTTGATGGGATGAAGTTGCACAGTTGGTGGTACGCTCTGCGTGTCACGGGCGGCTTTCGATGCGATTGATCTCGTGCCAGTGTCACCGAAACGCTCCAGCGAGCGTGATTCACTGAACAACTTGTACAATGGTTCGCTGTCCGGAGGTACTTACATGGAAATTGCAATTTTAGGCTACTATTACTACTATTATATTCACTTACTGTCACTTCAATGACGAATCGGAAACTGTTCCAATCGGTAGTGACCCTGCCTGCTGAGCGAGAGGTCCCGGGTTCGAATCTCGGCCAGGGCAGATATTTATGTGACAGATAAATGTTTGTTCTCGGGTCGTGGGTGTTTGTAATGTCATATTTGTGTATGTTCATGCCACCCGCAACACATGGAATCCTACAGCGGGAGTGTGAGTGTGTACACATTTATTTTTTATTATTCAAAATAACCATAGAAGAAACTATTAATACTTCCATCAAACTACAACAATGAATTGTTTTATACTATTATAAACGCCGAAGAATTCAGGTACTTCGATGTTTTAAATATTTCACAAAGTAACGGAGATTCAGATTTAAAACATCGATAACTAAATTCAGATTTATTAAATTTTGTTGTTAATGAAGCACCATTGGAAATAATCTATAAAATTCACACTTAAAAACTACCACACAGATTGAACTAAATTCGAATATCCCGTTTGTTAAAGTTGATCTATATCAATAACATTTAACAAATATATTTTGTAATTGTTTAAAAATCGATTACAAATCGTTATCATCCGCAATTATTTAAAAGTTAAACCACAAGAGATAACCAATTATTGCATTGATTATTTATAACAATCATTATTACAGTTTTATTATACGAACGAAATAAAGGAGAAATAAATTTAAATTAACAAATTAATATCCTACAAATTTAAGCATAGAAATCATTAAAACATGTGTACGAAAGAGAACAAAGCATTCAAAACGATCATTATACGAACATTTGGTCCGTATTCTTTGTGCTTGATTTCACCGACACAGACCGGGTCAAAAACGCTTAACATCTGTGACTCAGTGGCTCGTCTACGATTCGAGGCCAAAGGGCTTTTACATGCATGCAACGACTCCGTGCTTACAACTTTCTATGTCTTTTGAAGTATGTACGTAACACTGGGGCTAAAATTTGAAGACAATATATGCCTCTAAGTTATTGACGGCACTACATAAATAATATAAAGTCCAGCTATTGACGGTTTATACTGTAGTTGATAGTATCAGGCGTTTCTTTGCGGAAAATTATTGTTATTAAATTAGTATTCATTTATTTTGCAATATTCCGCAAGCACAATGTATGATGGTATACACTTCTATACATGCATAGATATATAATAATATGATTATATTTAATCATATGAACTACCAACAAGAACAATAAATAATATTGTATAATTAAATGCATTTTTAAACATTTGTTAAATCATTTTTATACGTTTAGAATTATTGGGCAAAAACTATTGAGCAAAAAATTCATTCCTGGTGCAACTTCATTATTTCACCGTAGAATGTTATGCTTTAGGCATTCTGATCTGAAAGGGGTCAGTTTCTAACACACGACGACATTTGGACATGAGACGGGATAGCGCACTTTGACTCGTCTAAAATCGGCATTCACAGGACTTACAGAAGACGAACGCATTCGCGCCAGTGCCTAGGCTGGAAAGACCGACAACCTTCAGGTAATCTTATTTAATTAAAAAAAAAAAAAAACATCATGCAAACCTCGCAGTCCAAACTCCGATGATTTCGAAACCTCAATCGAAAGTAGTCATCGATGAAGTGTAGAAACGATCCGAGGAGAGGTAGCATTTTCTAATTGGAATTGTAAATAGATTCCCCCCGCTTTTGCAACATGGACGGGCGGTTACGGTTAAACGGCCGCGCTGCATAATCACATAAACAACGGTTGACGTGTCCAGATGACAAGTAGCTGGAAGGTTACAACCGTCCATAATTGTATTGTCTGTGGCATACGAGAGGGAGCCGATATGGATTCTACGATCGAGTTGTGTTTATGTATGGTGTGGATATTGTTTTCATTTGCACGCCGCAGTGGGCAACGACAGGTGACCATGTCGCGGAACACCCGTGGGACAGCACCGATTAGGTAACATTGACAGTTCGAAATGAATATCGACGAAAAATTTTTTACGTTAGTGCAGTTAAGATTAGTTAGATTTTTTTTTTATTATTTTAGATGATACAATGCTGTCATCTTATTAAATTCGAAACTTTATATCTGAAAATACAAACATCAAATGTGAGCAAAAAATGCAAGAAAATGAAAACAAAAACTAATTATATATACGAAGGAATAACTCGCGTGTAGTACATACATAAATTAATAGTAATTGTATACGTTTAGTTTAATGTGTATCGTACACATTAGATGCTCATATCGTACACATTAGATGCCCAAGCAATAATAGACATCTTTAGTCCGTGTTCACATAAGATTTTATTAGGTTTAACAAGTCCCTACACGTGCGTGTAATTTTTGATATATTAAAGAACATTTTAAATTTGTCAGAATCTTATATAACACACAATTGATTCGTGTTACATTTTAGCCAAAAATAATAGTGAATCATCCGATATTCAAATTATAAATATATATCGTGCATTTCAAAATCGCGTAATTTTATCGTAACACGTTTCTTTTTACAATACAATACATTTTATAAATGCAATACTTTTAATTTCTACTTAAAACGCAAATTTAAACGAATATACCAAAACGTGATTTCGTCCGGCGTCTGTCTGCTAGGATCCTGGGTCATCCAACGATCATGGAACCACCACCGCCGACGACCGAGTGGAATAGAGAACTGCTGGAGCGATGGCGCGTAACATGTCGACGTCCGTGAGTAGCGTGACGTACTGACCTTTGTACACGGTGTGTGTGTGTGTGTGTGTGTGTGTGTGTATGTGTGTTGAATTAATGGTTACCATTAAATTGGTGGACGCGTTAGTCTTTTAACGTATGAGTAGGTAGGTAGGTTATCTTTTTACTTTTGGATGTTAAGATGAGATAATACACAGAAGCGACAACGCGCTACAATAAGCACGCACGAGGTAGTTGTTTTTTTAACGAGATTTATTTCATTATGTGTAAATAGGTTAGAACCAAAATCAGGAAAAACTGAGACACTAAGTTACCAAACAAAGATTGAGGAGAAAATAAAAGAAACATTTTTTAAACATACAGTATACATATCTTTATGTATAAATTTCTTTTGTGCGTGTGTGTGTCAATGAACTCCTCATAAACGACTGGACCGATTTTGATGAAATTTTTGTAGATATTCAAGTAGGTCTCTGATTGGTTTAAATTGACAATTGGATCCGGTACAAAAAAATCGCTAAGAATAAAGTTTATCGAAAATTACAATACAAGAAAAGCGTTCGCTGAATTCGCTTATAGTAAGTAGGTGAATTAAGTCTGCCGGGTTCGCTAGTTTATTTTATAAACATCTAGAATTTACAATATTTTTCAGTACAGAATCACCTCCGACTAGTAGCTAAACTTTTAAGCTATTTCATGAGCAAATACAGTACCGAGATTTCCCGGTAAGGGAATTTAGTAAAATCATCATGCTAATGTTTGTGTAAACCTGGTACCTGCCTGATTCCAGAACTATAGTAAGTCGTCATAATTCAAATGCAAGGAAAACTATCGCTACTAATGTAAACTCCTAGGACCATTATTGTGAGTTGTCCATTATTATAAGTTTATTATATCATAACATCCAGCTCATTTAATTTGTTTGCATTTATTACACTCGAAAAATTATATTGTAACATGGCGGGTAGGTTTCAATCACTCCTAAAGTATAAATCCCATGTTTGTTGAAGAACATTAGAAAAAACTGAACTCATCACAAAAACTATACACCAGTCAAATGAAATACATAAATATAAAGATTGATACTGAGAGATAACAGCGATAATTATGATTTTATCATAGCATATTAAGATGAAAAGAAAAACGATAAGTACAAATGCAATCCATATTTATGCAGTGTTAAACAAGAGTCAGCACGTTGAGCGATAGAGAAACAATGTACGAGCGGCGACTAGCCATGCATGGCACGTCACTGCAATGAACGCAGGCCGAAAACATTATAAATCGCGGCGCCAAATTATAACACTGCCACTAAACACGATCGGATGAGACTTGAGGCACAGATCCAACCAGGCGTGGCAAACAAACATCGGAGTCAAAGACACCTCCGAACACCGGCTACTTTCAGTTTCATGAAAACGAAAGCGGCTCATACATCTCCCGCACATCGCAAGACGCGCCATTTTTGCCAAGATGGCGACGAAAAAAGTTGATAATCCGTCACGGCGTCGTGCGCCGGCGCATCCACCGGCCGCCAATTTGTCAAATCCAGTAGGTTTGTTTTTATGTTCCACCTACACGTTACACTTTAATCTCGACGATTGAAAGTGACTGGATTACCAATGTTGTTTCATTATGTAATTTTATAATTACATCGGCGATGATAAAAATATAAATGTTGTTTGTGGTTTTGTTTTCTATCAATGTCATATCTTTGAATTGCTGAGGCCTAATGATAGCAATTATCAACGCTAGTTTTTTCTTAGACTGGAAATCATTCTGCACTAATCGTTATGATCAGTTGACACTTATCTGACAAAGAAACGATCATATAAGGTTTACTTTACTTTAAAATACTTTATTGCTGGTCATGTTTTACGTATGTTTGTGTGTGTATATCTTTCTCATAATGTAAGTACTTCTATAGTGGTAAGTTTTATATTTCGAACTCTTCTACTTATACTTTTCAAATGTGCCTTCACATCGGGACATGATCTTTTTAAAAAAACCTCAAAAGTGCAAGCAAATATACGTCCACCAGTCAAGGAAGGATTATTATGCCCTTTATATTATGAAAATTTCTTCATATTTTTACTATTATAGTTATACCTCTGAAAGCCACAAGTGCAGTGACCCACGACAGTGAAACGGACCTGCAGCTGAGCAGCGACCAGCCGTCGACCGCGAAAGTGTGTCCACCTCTCTAATTACCACTTGCCTTACTCGGCTTGAATTTCTTCCATCTTCGTAATCCGATAAAAAAAAACCAACAGCCGTCCAGTGAAACTCGTCAATAATTGCGGCTCGTTATTAGAAATAATATTTGAAAGCAATTTCACGCGAATCACATGCGTCACAAATTATCGGATATAAATAGCTATGGTTCATAATAATTCACGGTTCTCAACTACATAAAAAAACATGAAAAAAAAAAACAAAATAAATAACTTTGGACCATCATAGTAAAATATTAGTAAAATCAATGACAACAAAGGAATCATTTAGAAATACATTATTAAACCTGTCAGTATAATGTTTGCAGAGTTAGTTACGATTACCGTGAAACTCTCGATACTTTCATCCATAAATTCACACACTTTATTGTTATTACTGGCCATATTTCAATCACGACATATTTCATTACTAACACACAGATTAACAAATTCGCTTGATCACAAGTTAAAAGATGCAAATTTTAGATCTAGTTAAACGGGCAAACGTCATGTCTTATTTTTATTGCTGAATTGAAATTACCATTGGCACCAGTATATGTATACATTTTTGATTTATGTTGTAGATATTAACAACTGGTGATGGACATTACGATCGTCAGATGTAAATAATTATGATTATACTGGAATTCATAACCTTGCATCTTATATCATCGTTATCACGGTAATGGTATGGATGGTTGCATTGGGCAATCAATTATGATTATTATAGTCAGATTGTCTTACAGATATATATGTATAGTCGAGGTCTTCGAGCGGTTTACGAAATTCGGTTTATAAAATAGAACAGCAGACCTCCAGGCCTCTGCAGATGTAAAAAGAGATCTACCCTCGTACGTTGCCGCTAATGAGATTTAACCACGCGACAGGGTATTGCAGCCTATATTTTGATAGGTAATTACGCAAATTTTTGGTATAAACGTGAGTAAATATTAATCCATTAAGGAAATGAAAATATTTAAAGAATACAAGAACCAAATTTTAAAACTAAACATTATGATGCCAAAACATGAAAACAATTGCGTGACTGACACAGTGAAATTTCGCGATGCTATTGCGCTGCTTCGGTCGCTTCCGCATAGTTCGGGGCCGTCGACAGGCGGACAGTTCTTTACTGTCACTGACATATTGATGTAGACAATAAAGCATGGGATCATCTATTTTTAGAAAAGTTTAATATTTTCTTCCCAGAATGGGCCAAATTGAATCCCATTTGTCTAATAAGAAAAAGTAGACATTGCCAATAACTATAAAATAGTGTATGAGTGCTTTCGCTCTAGTATTACGTGTGGCTTTGTGCCATTATTACACAAATAATTATGATGAATCCAATATCACACTATTGTATAAAGGTATTTGTCTAATAAAACAGTTTTCATATCAAAGTCGAAATTAGAACTCTTTTTAACAATGCTAATTTTGCTAGCGAAATCCTGTACGAAGGTTATGATGACACTACCAGTTGAAAATCTAGAAATGTTTATTCAAACCGTTAAGATTACACTTTACGAAAAGAAGCATTATATAAATATAAAATGTTTCAACATCAGACTAAACCAAACGTTAATTAGCTGGTGGAAGCCTATGAACGAAGAAAGAAACAATTATTCGCTTATTAACTGAAAAAAAAGACAACTTAATGCTGTAAAATATAAATAGATACCGCAATATTAAAATAAACTCAGTATGACACTGTAAGTTATTGCATTGTCAGTGACAGACAGTTGGCAAGTACAGGCTGCACCTCAGGAAGTGCACAGGTGTGGCTGATTGCAATATCCAGCGTCATCCGGTGTCCTATGGTTTATGTTATACGACACAAGGCCATAAGTCGTAGACCAGAACGCATATGGAACTTGAGAATGTTATGTAATGGTTAAACCCGAAATAAAACGAGTAATAATAGTCTATACTACGAGAGTGATAAGTGATCACACGAGTGAGCGTAATCAGCGAGATAATTTATAAATATTGGATGTGGTTGATCAAGTGTATTAGAAGTTTTCTCATTCCTAATACTCTTAGTATATGAGTGATGAAATTGATGAAAAACATCTTACCAATAAAAACAATTATTAAAAAAAAACTATTGAGTAAAAAGGTTTTAAGAGAAAAGGACTGATGTTACGTGGACTTAAATATTATTCTGAGCAAACATCCAATGCGTATTGCACAAAAACGGATTTCCAGAAGAATAAATTTTATATTCTGCATATCGAAACGAATGAGTTTATGACTCGAAACCAGCAGGAGAAAGAAGACCGTAAAAGAAAGAGGAACAATCTAATTAGTAAAAATACCAGATACATAGAAAATGAAATGGTCACTTTAAATTCTGAGCATGAGTCTACGGTCACTTCTTTATCTAACGGTCCGCTTTAAGACCTTAATGGGTAAGGAACCATTACTGTAAGAATGAAGAAAAAAGCTACAATCAATTGCAGAATATGCACTCATTAAAAAAAACATGCCCGACATTCTGTCCCATAAAATGTGAGCCGATTCCTGTGCTAATTGATCCATCCACATGGTGAACGTATCCATGTATAGAGTTACATTGTCATAATGAATTACTACTGTCCTTAAAAGCATAGTAGACTGTTATGATGAAATTGCTTAATGCTCTGTGTGTACATTTTAAAACAACGTGTCCAATCTACAAAGGTATGTGTATTTTTGAATTGCGCAAACGCTAAATGTAATGTTGCTATCTTTTAACAAATTAATGTTGTGGTACTTCATTCATACGTCCACAATTATTTCTCTAAAACTATTTCCGACCAGAACGTTTATTAATAGAAGCAACTTCTAAAGATTAATTTTGGAAAAATGTAAATACACGATTTTGCTATTTGTATAGAGCAGGTTTTGTTCCAAATTTTACCTTCTTATCTTATGGAATGAGGATTTACGTACGAACTTCACCATCTTGTTGTCAAACATTTCAAAACTGGTTGTCGTTCTGCTTTATCTGTCGATCAGTCAGGTGTTTTTACAAAGTTATATAACGGAATTCTTTCAGTTGCGAATAAAATAAGTGATGCATAATACGGGCTATAAATTACAAAAGGTCAAGGAATATATGAGTAAGCCAACATACCATTAGAAATAACTCCATCTGGTAATAGACTATTACAATTAATTCTAACATATAATGTTTTATACAAAAGATTTTGGATATACACAAGCAAAAATAGGACACATGTTGTAAAAACTAATGATTGGTTGCAATTAACACGACCTGAGGATAAAAAACGTGCTTAATCTATCATCTGAACGTTATAAACATAAGTATGCAATAGCTGACGTCTATATTGATAAACTCCAACGTGTTTCAACACTTATTTGTATCCTGTATGTGTACATAGTTAAAAACATAAAGTTATGTGCCTACCCGATTTGTGCAGATCGCATTGATTTGCAGTTGTGAGATCTTTATGGAACATTGGAATCGGCTCCAGACACTAAACAAACAAAACATGCAGACATAATTTTAGTTCCTTGGAAATTCTGCATAGTGTCGCTGCATGCAATGGAAAGGATACATCCCTTCCAACGTAGTATAGAAATCAGTGTGTAGGTTATATTTGAATATGTTGAGCTGAAAACCATGTGTTGTAATAATAATGACTTCACTTTTTTTTTAATAATGACGCACCAATTCTTAAAACTCCCTAGTACCCTGCATATGTCTCACACAATGTTTACAATACATTATTTCCCTCTCATATATTAAATTGTGATGATCTCAGCCCGGACAATTATAGTCATGCGGTGACGACAATGACATCACGACCTTGCTTCACGATGGTATTAATACGTGAAATGATTTAAAGGCAGCTAACACATAAGCTGTTCAAATCGACCATTTTGGTCATCGATCCAATATTTAAAACTAGATCGAGGTTGTGCGCAGATTACATGGAAATATCTTTAACAAGACGACAATGAAAACGTTCACGAACACGTAAATTTTAAACATAAGTATTTTACCGTTCCCACAGTAAAATAAGCAGAATTTTATTTTAAGTGTTGTGAATAGTTTACACGGAACAATTACACTTTCACCATTAGACGTACCGACAGCGACTGAGACACAGACTGAGGCAACGTGGCACACATTTGAATCAAAAGGTTGCAAGCCGATATTCAAAAGCGCTCTTTTGTAACGTACACGTAGAAAGGACAGCTTAGAATACTTGACATCGAACAATCGATAAGCCACCAGACAAGTTGTGTTAGTATGAACGATTGAATGCCGACCCCGGTTGTTATGAGTTAAGTCTATTAGTAACTCTTACTTCTGTGATGTGTGTTGATCCGATCTAATGCGGTGAATATATTGAATGAGCGCAACACTATTATTAAATAATAAACGTAGTAAACAGCTTTGTTATAACCAATGGCTGAATCACTGTGGTATATTTTGAGTTAACTTGAGGGCGAATTTTTAATTTAATATAACATTTAATCATGTCTTTGCTTATATAATCGCGGGCGAAGTTCGTCACCGCTAAATTTGTAGAAAGTTGAATCAGCATGATGTATACTAAAGAATTTGGAATTTATTGATTTTTTACAGTTTTCCCGAACTCAAAATATATATTTGACAACTCGTATATTTCAGGCACTTTATTTATCCTATTGATATTTGACATTGCCACAAAAGGTGAAAACTATTTACGATCACGAAGTCAAGCAAGTACAGTTTATGTCTCTATTATATTTCGTTACGAACAATTGCACCTTTGTCCACAACGGATCTACCAAGGACCGCAATTGGCTCACGTACAATGCATTACCCAACCAATTATGTGTATGAGGCAGATGCGTTAGAAGTATTAACGTATCGATAATTATATGTATCAAAGAAACATCATTCGATGTGAAGGAATGATGGGTAGCACTCGATAGCCATAAAGATGGCTTTCCATAGATAGAATACGTAGTAATAATTATTGCCAATTACCATCGACATGCACTAGTTGATTAAATAATTACGTTAGTGTTTAATCCTTTTCAAAGTAGATTTTAAGGATAGTAAAAACAAACGCCTAGATAATTGCTTGCCGGATGAAACGTGAACGGAAACAGGAGTCAAAGAAGATCCCAACGCGGTTAAATGACACTGTCAAGGATGTGCTAAATCATGGTGCAGAACAGTATGCGCTGAGGGACAGGATAGGGAGGGCAAGTAAAAGGGACTGTATATGCAGCCCCGATGACTATTGGTGAATATCGTGCTGATTGAAAAAATCGAATTGAATTTGCTTGTCATCTTTTGTAAAACATTCCCGTCGATAACATTTTGAATTTGAACGATAGAAGAAATAATAATAGCCGACAAACGAGCAGAAGGATCTCGGAAAGCGGTCACCGCCGCCCATGCATGTCCATAATATCAAACGCGCGGCTAAACGCCGACCAAGATGAAAACAGGTAATGCGATTATTATAGGCTGCACCTGTATGCTGTCACCGAAACACGACAAAACATTGAATTTAAGACATTTATATAACTAGAGATTGATTTAAGCGAGTGGTAGTAGACTAGATACATGTAAATCTGGTAAATCTGATGTATTTTCAATTTATTGTCTACAGTTTTATTTTAATAAAGGGAACCAATTAAATTAAGTTGGTAGATGAGGGATCATTATAGACAACGGTTCGGTGAAGAAAAACATTGTGAAAAAAACCACCTGCTTACCTGTAAATTGTTCATAATGTTGACTAAGGTGTTTGAAATTTGTTAATCTTTAGCCGACGCGATAGGGTATGGCCTTTGCTTTAAGTTGTGAGAGGAAAACCAAGGCCAACAATGGGACAGGATTCTGTTATGTAGTTTATGATCTGTTGAAAGCCTGTCATAAATTTTCTTAAATTGTATCTCAATTTAAAAGAAATATTTATTTTAAGACAGAATGATTGGTGAATGTCTGAATACTAAATATAATTATACTTTAATCGGGTTTCTCCGTCAAAGATACATCTTGAAACGTTCGATAAATAAATTCCAATTATTATGTTAATAACTGAAATAAAATTTGAATCATGATTATTGTTAATCATTTAACGTTATAATGAAGCAATATATCATAACCTAACTGTCTGACGTAAAGACGACACTGTAGCTCAAATCGCAGTGAACCTGGTTCCACGTGTTCCACGGTTCGATTCTGAGTTGGGCGGATATTTATGTGACAGACAGTAAATGGGAATGGACAGGTAAGTTTGTGTGCGTTTATTATTATTATTCCGGTAACAGCTAGTTAGAACGTGGTCAGAATTTACAAAAGATATATTTTCAATCAGCAATAATTCACTCTTTGTGAAATAAATTCTTCCAATATAATAAATATCGTGGTAACCACTGTAGTTTAGACACTGGCAAAAAATATCATATTATTCGGTTCTGAATCTCATCGAGGCCATTGATTATATAACGGCTGACCTTTTTCCAGTTTCTTTGCCGACGCCAGATACGGATCATTACATACACACTCCAGGCAACAGAGCATATAAATCAGCGGCGTCATAATGGTAATAATTTTACTAAAACTACTCTCTCAAGATACAGTAATTATGGTACAGGTGACTCGCCAACTGTCAGGCTTCACTCTACCCTCGTGTCGTAAGTTAAATATAAAAAAACCGAGCAAGTACTAATCGGACCCTCTGAGATGGGTGCTGATATATAATCCGATTTATATAAAATCTATTTATTTGGAAATCTAAAGACGTTAACATTTTATTGTAAACTTGTAGTATTTACAATACTTACATGTTTTTATATCTAGTATTTTGGCACTCGCATAGTTTGTAACTCTTATAGTACTCCTTTGGTTAACTTCTTTTATAATTTCCTGTATCTTTTATCCATTTATTCTGTAATTTCTTTATATATTTTATAAGTTAAATGTTTTGTTATTGTTGTCAAATATTTGACAAACGTCCTAAATTATTGTCATCATTACTTTTATTTTTAATCTGTATAATTTTTATCCTTTTTGTTAACGTTCTTTATTAGGCTGAATATAAATTTTAAATTCATAAATAGAATATAATAAGAGAATTATTCCAGAAGATTCGACTTATAAAAGGCGAGTTGTGACGACATGAACACTCCCTATCGGACTCTCTGACATGATCACTCTCTCAGTCTCTCGCGTGTTGGTCACAACACTGGTAACTTGAAGCAGTTACTCACGTGTGGGTCGCAAGTCTTGGATCTCAACACTACCAGTCTCTAGCAGTCTCTCTCGCGTATGGGTCGCAACTCTTGGATATCGACACGAACAGTCTCACGAGTGAAGTTACAATTACGATACGGAGCAGTCTCTCTCGCGTGTGGGTCGCAACAGTGGTTACTTGAAGGAGTCTCATGCTAAAAGTCTCTATCGGAACAGTGTCGCGGGTGTAGTCACAATTACGGAACGAGACAATCTACGCGTCTCGTGCGTATTAACGCACGCCTGGTTAAGGCGGTCTCCGTGCGCTGAACGCCGAGGACTCCGGTAGTCTCGTGCGCCCTAAACGCACGCTCCAGTCGCCGAGGTCTTCATGCGCTGCCCGCCAAAGAAGCGACGGGCTTACCTTCTTACTTACAAGTGACCTTCTCTTTAGTTTCTTAATCTTGTAACTACTGTATTTTAGTCATTGTAACCGCCAGGAAGTCTTAAATACATTAAATCTTCTTAAAATATCTACATCTCTTATTTTAACGTTACAAACTGTGAATAAAGATCTATATATATTTTATATCAACACGCGAGCAAACGGGGTGCACTGGTGGTGGTCAGCGCCGTTTTTACGTTCCGTCCTAACAAAGACATTAACGACTCTTTGCTAACCAAGAAGAAAACGGGACGTTTTAACTGAGTCCCCACCGCTGCATCCAAAACGTGTTAAAACCAATCCATCCAGGCAGATAAGGGTATGACCGCAGGACCCCCTTTTCGAGGTCCCTTTTCTGTGTACCTCAGATTCCCGACTATATTCATGCAAGATAGATTCCATCTTGCATGAATATAGTCGGGAATCTGAGGTACACAGAAAAGGGACCTCGAAAAGAGGGTCCTGCGGTCATACCCTTACTCACTGTTCAGCAGGATGCAACATAAGCAAGGCACATTATATTGGATACAAAGACAAAGTCTTAGACTTTAGCCCTAAGAATTAAGATGGCAATTAGTAATTTCCGTATCGTTTACACAATGCATTTTAAAGTTAGAAACAAGGGTACCACAATTTATTTATTTAAGCCCATGATATTGTCACAAAATTTAAATTTTTTTGGTAGACATTTCGATATACAAGTAAGTGATCCCGCAAAGGATTTTTCACCCGATGTACGGAACACCCTGAAAAGATGTTTTGATACGACTGGGTTTCATTTAATGGCGATTTTATTATTAAATCAACTTTCAATAACTTATAACAGCTACAGAGAGACGGTATCAGGTATTACAATTAATTATTAATGGTACATTAAAATTGCTAAATAAGTTAAAGATAATACCCGCAATAAAAATACACTTTTATTTATTTAGAAGTAACAACGAGCATGCAATCCACCTGGTTTAAGTACCCGCTGTAATGAAACCACCTTAAATAGGACTATTATATCACTCAAAGGTAGAATTTTTATAATCTTGTTAGGTACTTCTTGAGACTATAAAAATGCCCACACAAGCTATAACTGTCCCATATCTGGACTCGGATTTTTCTCACAAAGTACGCTACGCTGGCCAAGTGCAGTATTGACGAAAGCTTTTAAGAATTATGGTGAATTCTTAGGTATGCAACTTTCCTCACAATGTTTACCGTCACCGAAGCCAGTGATAATTAATTACCGATACGCACTTGCCTTTAATAAAGTTAGTACAGTAGATTAGTATTCAAACCAATAAGCTATCACTACCCAATAATAAAAAAACCAATATAACACATGACATTAAAAAATTAAACGTGTAACGGTTTACAATTTAATAATCCAAATAAATGAAGTTCAAGTATAAATAACCAGTAAAAATATCAATTTATTAATTAACAATAATGAAAAGTACATTATCGTAATGGCGTTAACATTATTTACAGCCAGCTATTACGAGTGCAGTTACGAGAGGAACATGGCAGTCGAGATAAAAATTTCTACTTTCCGCGAGTAAAAAAATGTAAAGCGTTTTCATTTAATCAACGGGTAGACCGTAATTATGATTATTGCCATGCGGAGGCAGGGTCGCCGTGTCACGCTGAGTTCTGCAAATCTAACGCGAAACAAATTTTGCTTTTTATATAAAAACGCCATTGCATTCAATCACTAAATAATATAACACACTGTTATATAAGACTTATAAAACTCTTTATAAAATTGAATAACAATGGGGATTCGGGTGAAGGTCACTATCAGCTAAGTGAACCGAGGGTCGATTAATTAGTAATAAATAAATTAATTAAAGTTTTAACTCTGACACTTCCGAATAAGAATTGCTCGTATCATGAACGGCAAAGACCCGAGAACAAACATTTTTTTGTCACATAAATGTCAGCAATCGCTGAGAATTGAACTTAAATCCCTTCGCTCGGCTGGCAGAGCCAACAGAGAAACAAAGGTCTGACTATCGTCTTCGTCAATGAACAAACTAAACAGTCTCTAACAAAACTAGAGATATATTAACAAATCAAACCCATAAATGTTGAGATGCAATTAACCTCATGGATTAGAAATCTTAACTGTATGTATATTTATTCGTCTTGAAGGTAACATTAACAATTAATTAACCATCGTCAAGTACAATCACAAGATCAGTTAATTATTTATAATTAGAATAGATTAAAACGATTACTAAAGAAGAATGTACCACACGTGATACTATAATTATGGTAATGGCCACATTATTTTCCAGGGAATAAGGGAAATTCAGATTCAGGTAGTTTCTTAAAATTAATTTAATACGTGCGAGAATTTTATCCATAAATGTACGCCACGATGGTCGAAAGATATATGGCTTTATTGCGTTTTAATAACGTTGGTAATTTCTGACATATGACAAAATGAGCAAGAATAATAAGTAAATTAATGCTATTAATAACAGATAATAACGGAATGTCAAATAGCGGGAGTGAGTAGGTGGGTAATATATTAAACGAGGGTAATCGATTTAATTCACCTCGTAAACATTTCGATCAAAAACAACCGGATTTTCAACGAAACTGCTTCGAACCGTACCTGTACTCGATTGCATCACATTTTACCTGTAAAGAGAAAAATGGTGTTAGACTCACACACATAGAAGTAACCTCTACATTTAACGCACATTACGACGCTTTTAGATTTATAATGGTCAGACAAAAAGTCATTGTTACACGAAAACGCTTAGTGATAATTTTACATGCGTATCTAATTTACACACTTTCTACTATAAAAAGAGTTGTTGGATCAATTATTGTTTTTACCGATTGTGAATAATTAAACACTGCGAATGCAAGTACACGCTCGTCAATATGTGCAACGGTAACATAACAAATGACTGAAGAAACTGAATAATTGCTCGATGCAGCTGGTCCTTCGAGGCCGCGTTAAGTGTATAATATATACGAAATATAATACTTGACCGTTACATATTTTAATGTGTCCAATTGTTTTTATACGTCAGTCGAATCGAGTCTTTTACATGCTACATATTGGTGACGTCATCGTCACGAGATTCAACAGTTCAACCGCTAAATAACTTGAAATATGTGACAGTGGGAATTTGTAAATGAGCTCGCCACATATAGTTGAATTTCAAGAGCGTCTCAGCCTTCACGATAACTACTTATTACGTCATCCCCCTTAAATTTGATTATGAAGGATCAATATTACATTATATTCTTATATTTTAAGAAAAGAACTAGATGTTTTTGAAAGCTAAGTCATACAGTGTGTTTATTTAATCGTGCCTTCTTAAATATTGTATTTGAATGCGAAATGTGGTGTCTATTAGAGCCAAAGTGTTAATTAAGTACTGCTTCTAGAAAATACTTATAAGTATTTATAACTCTACCTGGAATTATAAAATTAAATGTACGTAGGTGAAAGGATGCTTACAGAGAGGAGCATAATTTTGGTAACATTGATAGAGAAGTCAAAATAATAAGAAATCCCATAGGTTCGTATGAAGACAAACGAGATATATTAAAAATGTATCGTCATCTTATAAAATAATAGTCAAAGGAATTATTAAAGGCTTTTGTTCCTTGGATATCGATATCGAATGAGCTAAAAGACAAAATCAAAGGAAGCATCTTGTTTAATATTTGTCCAGAAAATACAGTATTTCTCTGGATAAAACCTCCAAGGTAAAAACAAGAAGTCCAAAAAAATCCACTGAGTATTTTAAATGTATTTTCTATGTACGAAATGTCGTATGAGACGGTCGTGTTTGTCACCGATATAATATTAGTCACGTGTCGCGTTAACAGTAGCTTTCCAAGTGACGATAATTAAGAAGGCCTTGCAAGCGACATACAGACATATATCTACATACATGAGGATTTTTCTGTTTTTGTTCAAGGTTTTCCAACAACTTAATTTTAAAAGCAGCATTCGGATATTATGTTTATTTTCAATATAATACCACAAACGGTGTAAGTGACAACAGAATTATTTTAAAAACAAAACAAATTATTTTTAAGTTTTTTAAACGTTTTGCTTTTACGAAAAGTAACTGCGTATTAAGGAAAACAATTGTCAACTACAAAACCGTTTTAATATGATTAGTAATTAAACAGATGCAAGCAAATTCGGAAACCGCAATGTAAAGTTCTCTGCAGGCGGTTCTGGCCCGGCGGGAATGGCTCCAATTACAGTAGAAAGATGTATGATCCGCAGTGCACAAGAAAATTAAAATGAATATACAGTTCTCTCAAACTTTGCTGAACAGTTTCTTACAACTTATGATCGAAATAAATAAAAGTTGTCTACGTTTGCGACCAATTTACCGCAGATGTAGCAGCGTTCATTTTGAAATTTAAAGAAATTATTCAGATCTTACAAATTAGTTATGTTCGATTAAACTTTATGTGAGCTTCGTTAAATAGTTATGGTAGTAGATATAACCAGAAACGTTATCTGCATCTTTCACGTGGATAAGATCATTTATGTGCATATACATTGCATTAGATAGTTCGAATAATAGCAATGTTCCCAATAATATTTCCTAATAATTCAGCGGTACAAAGGCATCCAGTGAAATATTTGTAATAAAGGATCGCATATATTTCTAATCGATTTAATGGGAATATCCCCACCGTAAAGTGCAAATGCATACACATAAAAATACCTGTACAATTGCAGCCTTATCAAATACTGCATTGCAATAAATATAACAAAACATAAATATTTTATCATTTCACATGTGTTATCACGATTACGTGAATCCCAGCCGATGAATAGTAGTTAGTATCGATTCTGAAGATCTTGGATCATGTGAGATGGTATAAAATGAAACATTTGTTAGCGGAGATGCATTTAACCGGTCGGCCAACATTCACATAGAAATAGGCACAACGACCGAAGTAATTGAATAAAATAAGAGGAGTCACAATTCTAAAGTCGTAGATTTTACCGTTAGATATGCACATAAAATCAACATTTCTACGGTTAGTTCTTAAGAATCCAACCGCAACAGTGAAATTTTAGCCGATTGTGGTTGCGTCTAACTAAGCCTCTTTATTCTGTTCATCAGTAACGGTCACGAATGAAAGGCACAGGAAATCCATGATAATCTTAGCTCCAAACTAAAAAGCCCAACTCGAGAAAGAAACCTTAAATGATATCGTACACTACGTACCGTTCGTTGATATTGACATAAATAATAAAATTATTAATAAAGTACACCTGTAGAATTAGTTTTGTTTGTACATAGATAATATTAAGTATTCAATACCAGTAATAATATTAACGATTTAATAACAATACTGATAATGTAATCTTTACGCGAAGCCCTAGCACCAAGCAGGTTGGGTTCTGTCGCCTCTTATACGACACCCCAGCAAGGGATTGGGGGTTTATTCTAGGCTGCCCCAATCCGGCCAAAGTTTTATCTGGCTGAACTAAGCTAGTTTGTATCAAGAAATTCACCTTCTTCAAGTTGAAATAGTTTTTTTTTTTGTTGAAATATTTACTCGTGTTATAAAGTTGAGGCTTTTCAAGTTCTACTTGTCTGTTAGAAATTCATTGTTGTGACACACGATATTCAAAAAGTGTTAGTTATGCATGAAAAAATGCAGCTTGCTGCTTATCTAAATGAATAACTATACAAAACTTACGACGATACCATGACTAAATAAGTTAACGAAACCATTAGGTGTGCAAGAAGCCCAAATTTAGAATGAGTCATCGTCATTATCTCATGTATTCTCTCTTTTGTGTACATTCAACACACCGGGTTCATTAACAGATTCATCAACCCGAGAGCTTTCTGAGCCATATCATCTCTCACACAATCCACACATCTTACTTCCATCTCCCTCCCCACTATATTTTCTACTTCCAAATTTAACAACCGTACCATGTGACACGTATCTCTCGTAACACAAACATTATCAATTTCTATAGACAATATCGCAACGAACGCAACACCCCGTGTCAGTATTGCACAAGTTACGGATGCATACAATACGATGCAAAAACGCATAATTGCATGTGCTTAATGCCGTGAACGACAGCACGACAAAGCCAGTGAAATCAGGCAGGAGAATTTAATTCACTCGACTGACATCAAAATTGCTACTGTGCCAGTCATTAAATTACCACGTCCATTAAGCAACAAATTTTACATTACCATCTGAGCATTCCAAATGATTACGCCGGTTTTATTCATATGACGCCGAAACATTTTCGCGATCACCGCACTCGTTATGTCATTAGGGTCACGGCACATATATCAACTCGGAAAGGGATCATCTCCGTATCAACTCGAGCTGCACCGCAGTTCGTGAGTTGTCCCGAGACGAGGCGATTATGATACGATTCAGATTAGTGTGCGTTGCAATAAGGAGTTTCATACGATATTCTTCGACGACTCGAGTTGATACGGTGACGATCCCTTTCCGAGTCGATATGTGTGCTATGGCCCTTAAGCATCAGTCCATGTTACACGTCTCGTTTCGCGTTATCGCTACAATTGTTTTTGATAAACTGAAGATTGATAAAGCGTCTGCAGCGTATCGTGTTTAATTGTATTTTACGCGTACACTTAATTCAAAGTAAATACATTGGACAGACGCCGATTGACCGTTGGCTGTTCGAGAGCATTTGAACAAATGAATGATGGTGAATGGTAGCTGAAAAATATTGCAAAACAAAATATCCTGAAATGGCATCTTGATTAGGTGAAAAGACGTATTTTTTTTTTAATTTGTTCCCGATTTTAATGTTGACATCTAATCTAAAATGCTTACCTTAAGGTGAAAGGAATGAAATGAAGTATGAAGTTTGTTATAGAAGCACTTGAGGTAACATTACATTTGTAACCTGTCCACAACGCAATTGATTGGTTGGTTGATTGAACAGCTTTGTAAACATACAATTATTTTAAGGTATACAATAAAGTCTAAATCGACAAAAAAAAGGTAGTAAGAAAGAGAAAGATGTTTATTTGAAACCAAAGTAATGATAGTAAGACTGGATGAATATTATTATCTAATGTATACTTTTCTACGGCAATCATATTGACTTGACTATTGTCAGAGATCGCTAAATTGCACCAGTGTAATTACAATGCACTTCACCATGTCCTGATAAAAACAATGAATAAAAAAACAATTTATTTATTACCCATTACAAGTTTATTCATTACTGGCGGCTTGCTCCGACTTCGTTCCGATTATACATGTTATACATAGGCTGTTCATCCAGAACAATGTACCTTTCAAATGGTAAAAGAATTTTTCATATAGGTGCCGTGTTTTCGGAAATTACTTTCCGCAAATACACATACCCACTCACAAAATTCGTACTTACTCTCTCTTTATTATATTAATTTATCCATATTTAATATTGATTTATGATTAGTGAATTAACATGAACGTTGAAAGTCGTAAAGCTCGTAACGAAGCGTATATTTGATTTAAGTTTCTTTACAATATCAGCAAGTTGAGTCACGTATGCAAACTCAGGTAATCTAATCTAATCGGCCAAGCTGTTATCTCGCTTATCTTTGGGAGGGACAGGCTTAGGAAATAACCGTAAGGCACGCTGCCGTCATGTAAAATTCAACAAAACCTAAAAAATAAGTGAACGGGTTGGTCGATGTAAGTATTGCTTATCACTTATCAGCTCCGAGTAACATTTGATCTAGATTTGTTTATCGCAGATAAATTTCATTTGATATAAATTAACATAATATGCCTAATATAGAAGGCAAACTAATAGAGAGAAAAAATTCAACAGTAGCGGCCGGCCCCGAATTCGTTTGGGTCAATCAAATATGCTAATATAATGTATCTTTCAAATTCCAAAATAATTTTCCATTAGATGGCATGGTTCCGGCGATTACCTTCGGCATACACACAACCTCACAAAATTCCCACTCTACCGTAATATTAGTATAGATATTGTCTCGCGTACTGCCGATGTACTGGTGATTTTCGTCTCAAAAGCATCGCAATAAGCCATAAATACATATACATAATCCTTATTTTAGAATGTAATATACATATTTATAGTAAGCACAAGGAATACTGCAACACGCTAGTCTAATTGTAGTTCCATGTTATCTTATAGTACGAACTGATTTTACTGGCGTTATGCAGATTAACATTCCTTCATTAATTCTATTGACTTCAATTGTGTCAGTAGGATATACTTTTAATTACTAGGTCTTCGATTTCTGCTTCAAACTAAAGGTGAACTTCAAGAGCTCGTTTGTATCAACAACAATTTTCCCAATCGAATATTGTACCTACTACTTCTTTTAAAGATATAATTTTTATTTATTTATATACATACTTTAATCATTATGAACAATTTCACAGCAACAATACTTCTTTTGTCGAGGTTGTTCATAGAATCCCTAGGAGTCGATCTCGTCCAGCGAACCCGGTCAACGGAAACTACAACGGCCAGCAAATTATACAAATAAACAAGATATTTGTCTCTGAGAGCTGTTATAAATTTCTAACATAGAACGATACAAAGCAGCTTAGCGCGGGTGCCGAGTCTGGTGAGCGCGAATCCGGTTTCGCGGCGCGATGAGTCATCGCGACCTCACCGCGACCTACCGATCGCAATACTTCGAACGTCGTCTCCGCTGCACGCCGCACGCCGCATGCCGCGAGTCGCATTACCAAATAAATCCGTGTAACGTGATTCGATCCGAAGATGCAATTGTGATTTATTGACTGTCAAGTTGAATATAGAACACTGTCGTTATTTTGTATATTTCAATATTAATTCACTGCGCTCCAACACATTAAACGCCCAGTACGGAGCGCAGGGCTTGCGTAATTGAAAACAAAAAAAAACCGAACAGCGTACAGAAGTCAAATCGTTGTTGCTGCTTTTTCAAAACTCACTATCTCAGAAGAAAACCTGACCAAAAGTAAATTTTGACTTTCAAATTTTTTATCTGCGAAAACAATGCGACATATACACTAACTAAATTGACTGGTAAATACATAACAATTTTAGATTTCATTTTATGATTCAAAGAGTGATTTATACACTTTAGTAGATGGAAAAAAATATTAATGAAAAATTTAACTACATTAAATATAATGAAAACAGGCCAAACTCAACACAGAATCGATGTAAATTTAACACTAGAATGCAAGAAATTCAATCAGCAATTAAATTAAATCCTATAAAAACAAATGCTCGCAGTTGTTGATAATTGTAAATTTATGTAGAAAACTGCACAACAGTTCAGCTATAAGTACATACATACATTATTCATGTACATCATATTATATTTTTATTATCGAATAAAATTATGCCAGCGACTTCGCCTACAACTATTTTTAACCTAATTTGACAACAGTATAGCTCAGCTGATAATGGACCTGCATACCGAGCGAGGGGTCCGGGTTCGATCCGGTCGGGATAAATATTTATGCGGCTGATAATTTGTTCTCAGGTCGTGGAGGTCTGTGATGTCTCGTTTATGTGTCCATGACACCCGGTAGGAATCCTAGGGGGTGGAGAGGGGGATGGTGTGTTTATTATTTATTTATTATTATTAACCTAATCCAGTCCAGTATACGATGTTGTAGGGTGTGTCGCAGTGAAGATATCAATAGACGGAAACATTGTGACACACAGACCACAAGCAGTACATGTCCTACCATAGACAAAGTAAACACTACAATATACTCATAGGCTGTCGTGGCACTTACGTCATGACTTTTTATTATTATACTGTGCACACTTAGGAAATTCGTTTGGATTTTTAAAACTTTAAGGTATATTGCAATAAATAAGATATGTACATACCAAGCCTGCATAGGTATTGCGCAATCAATTCTGACATTAGTAGAAATACTAGGGGTGTTATGGGTATGAAATTACAGATATTTGGATATGGATACGGATATATGAATAATATTTTACCGGCTTCGATTACGGTTACGGATATGAAATTATTTCGGATTATCCTATTGTTTCGCATAATTTCGGTTACGGTTATTAGATGCAATTGGACTTGTAAAAATATATAATGTTTTTACAAGGTAACAGGTTGCTTCTTGTCTAGGTATTGTTTGGTATTATAATATTAGAAAAAAAATCCGTACAAAACTAAAAAATTAAAACTATCTAAAGATGAAAGCGATGCGGCAAGTGTATCGGCGCAGACAGCAATAACCAGTCATAACGTATTTCATTTAGACTCCGCCTCTATCCGAAATTATTCGAAACTATTTTATCGGATTCGGTTACGGTTTTGGATATAATTTTATTTCGGATTTCCGATAGTTTCGGAGCTCCATACCATCCCTGGTTACTACACTAAAGTATGAAGAGTCCGTGGCTTTATTGAACGTTACGACCTAGACAGAATCCACACACCCACAAACACTTCTTTTAGTTTATTATTTTCGTTTTCGCTTAGTTTTGTAACGTACGGGAGCGCGGGACAGGTATAATATTTACTAACAAGGATGTACCAATGATAGAAAAATTGTATAAACCGTTTTAAAATTAATAAACTATTTCTATTTCATGGGTCCGTCAGTGGGTCAAACTTTTAAAATTGTATTAAAAACAATCCCTCCTATTAGGTATTAATGAATGAATGAAATAATATTTATTCGAAGTTGGTTTTTTACAAACACTTTTCGAAAGTCAAACTATGCCTTCGTTTCAACAAATGCCTACCGTGAGTGGCCCCGGAAGAAGAAACGACAGGAAACTCACGGGAGTTTTTTTTTCTACTCACAGTTACAGAACACACTTATGGCTGGCTTAATATTGAACTCATGTCCAAGCAGTCTTATCCTGAAAGTAATCATCAAGTTTGTAATAGCCTTTCCGCATAAGAACGCCTCTGAGGTGTTTTATTAAATTTATAATATGGCATTTCTGTCGATTGTAATGAAATTGTATTATAAATATTCACACATCTACCCATGAAAGAGCCACCAGTTTTGCCTAGTCGGAAATTTGGCACAATCAGTTTAGCCTTATTCCTAGTATTAATATTGTGAACAATACTCTGCCTAACAAATCTATCAGATTTTTTTTAACGTACATAATATTATCAAAAATATATTGTGATAATACACGAGAAAATTGGATATTACATACGAAAAGAGGAAAAAACACGACATTGTCCCTATAACGGTTCAATTTTCTCGTTAGTTGAACTCAAAAAATCATTTTTAAGTGGAATTAATCGATTTTTAAGTGAGACATTGTAAGCGTAAGCAAATAAATGATAACATCGTCCACCCACAGAGCCATTTCTCTCCGTAACATAATTACAGGCATGCCAGCGACGGCGGCTGCAACACCTTTTCTGTGTAGTTTTACATCTTTATTATACTTGCGTGACGATACTACCACGCCCCCGCTTACCGTTTCTTGTGTATCAATTCCAGAAATGTCGTGTTTGTATTTTCAATCACCATTTGCACATTTAATCTAGATTCGATGAGGACGAGGATTATTTACTAAAATCTTTCAGTACATCTGTCTGGCACCAAAACAGTGGTAAGAATCCGAAGTGCATCCCACGAGAATCCGATTCGTACTTGACCAGATATTTGATACGAAAGCTTTTATACACACGACACTTCGTAAATTGTATCTATGGTGATAGGTATAGATATTAATTGATATTTTATTTAATAATTAGCACAATGAAATTACCTCTTACAATATGAAAATATTTGGGTACTAAGATGATGTACATTATATTACAAAAACCGACACACTTCAAAATGCATTATTTCACACTAAATATTATATTACTTATAGACCCTGCACAGTAAACTCAACTCGACTTGTACTTAGCGAATACGCAATATAACGAATGCATATCCCATAAAACTCCAAAAGACGCAATATAACGAATATTAATATGCAAATCCCATAAAAACTCCAAAAGACGCAATATAACGAATATTAATATGCAAATCCCATAAAAACTCCAAAAGACGCAATATAACGAATATTAATATCCAAATCCCATAAAAACTCCTAAAGACAATAACGACTGGAAGGACATTATGTCGAAGACAGGTTTATTCCGGTGACATTTAATAAGCTGCCCCTTTTGAAACGTAGAATTTGAATACAGGATAGACATGTAACGGCCGGCAGCTGCCGCCGCCATATGTGGCCACGTCCTGCCCCGGGCCTGTGTGGGGTGTACGAATAACGATGCCCAGTGTAAAAACCTACAACTCAAACTGACAGAACACGTACATCCTCAATAGGTTATTGTTAGGGACATCAAATTTAGCACAGCTACTACTTGAATAAAGCAGATGAAGACTATGAGGGTACTTTGAAAAATCCACCCCTAAAACTTTTAAAAGGGTATCACAACTTATATTTAACAAAACTCTTAACACTGGCAAACAAATCACTGCATGCACCCATGGGTGTAGACGAATGAAGTTCCTTGATGTATAACACATAATGATAAATATAAATAATATAAATGACAAGGACTACTGGAAGTAACAGTGCAGCAACCGATATCGCGCGGATTAAACCGTACTTTGTTATTGTCATATGTTGTTACAAAACACGTGCTTAGATGTTTCTTTCACCGTTTCTTCACCTCGAAGTGAAGGCACCTTTTAAAAACGGTAAAAGGAGGAATAAATGTCTTGCATAAGTGTATTTACAAAATACATCAATGAATCAGAAGATTACATAAAATGGTCGCGTTTACACAGAGACGACATATAAAAGTGACCCTATTACTGAAAAGCGACGTCTTTCAACCCATAGTTTGGTGGAAAACTAAGATAGGAACAGTGAGAAAGAGAAGAACAGAGAGAAAATGAGCTTAAAATGTACGACAAGATAAAATTATGTCAGGAATAAGCTATACCTATGGTATTATAGTGTTTTGACGAGTATTTCATGTAAGTTTATAACTGTGTCTATGTAATAAATATGTATAAATAAAGAGTACATATTACAATTTTACCACTTAAAAAAAATTGTATTACCAAAACTTAGTTGACCGCTAAGAACAAATTTATAGGTTAACTAATGATGTCAATTGATAGTAGGATACGTTCATCGGGTCTACGGTTATTAAGTAGCTGTAAGCCAGTTTTGTTCACTTTGCTGTAAATCAGTGTTGTCACTGCGACTAAACTGAACTTCGTTGTCCGATTATTTTATCGATCGTAGTTTCATAGATGTCACTTAAATATAAATAACTTAAACTGCTTTCATTTTCATTTTTGTATCTTAGGCATGATAAGGAAAACTACATTTAACTGTTGCTATTTTTCATAACGATAAAAAGTAGAAAATTGATAATTAGAATTTTTTTTTTGCCAATCATTTCTTTCTGTTCTGGGAATGTCATAAAGCCAATTAATATTAACGAAGGCGGGTGTTGTTGACCACAGCCTTAATAAACTAAAATATATGACAAAAAGGTATAAAATTTATATCGTTTGTCATATAAAAAAGTCTTTATAAAACGACCTACTGCAATGAAAGAATGGCTGTGGATATTAGCAACAAAAGAGAAATAAAATATAAATATTTATATGGCTTATTAACGATAATGAGTGAAGGCCTATTAATCTAAACAACAATTATGAAAATAGGACAAATAAAATTGAGGCAACCTGCGCAGGCGTACCCCTCCGGGGAACGCGCGCTGCGCGCCTGCGCGTCTCTTCCCTCCTCGATATTCGCACCTGTCCTCGCCTTTATAAAAAGCATTATGTACAAGATAATTGCACATTTTGTAATGCTTTACACCTTGACTATTGTACTGCTTAATCAATTAAGATTTGAGTTTTTTAACTGACTTTTACTTTACACGGGTTCTTTCATACAGATGATAGTTTGTATATTTACTAATTTATTTTGCGGAAATTTATAAAAATTTCTTCATCAATAATTTGAATGCAAAATATGCTAATAAAAAGCATTTTTCATTATATTTTCCCACTTTTTATACACTTCATCCTTACACAGAATAGACTTTTATGTCATAAACGTCACGACCACTATTTTCTCATGAAACCTCCAACGATTCATGTCAACGGTTAAGTGACCACCCCAGTTCGCAAATCTTTCTCTTCCCTTATAATAAGTGAGCATTTACAAGAATCCCACCTGATGGTAAGTAGTGATGGAATCTTAAAATGTTCAACGAACTAACATATAAAAGCCTATTCAGTCTCTGTTTGAAGACTTCCACATCACAAATAGCCGGGAACACCGACGTGGGCAAACATTGCAGTGCGGATAACGAAAACACAAAAACGCTGGCTATATAAAATATAAATACATTTCATACTAATATTTTTTGGAGCTTATAAGCAAGCATGTAACTAATTGAATTTGAAAATTGAAAGTCAAAGCAGTTCATCAGTAACAAAAGATTTCATTTCCACCGATAACAGTTTGCTTCCTTTTGGACTAGCAATGCGTCGGTAATACCTCTTGTGTGTTTATGCGTTTGTGAAGACTTATTATCAGCTGATCTATTTCCTCGTCTACCATCTTTAACATAAATAAATCCTAAGTGGAACATCATGACATTTTGGTAATGCGTCACGAATCAGCTGTCTCAGCAATGGTAGAGAGCGAACAGTTGCATGCGACCATTAGCATTAAATGTACATTATTCTTATTTCAAGTGACTTTCACGGATTTCGTAATGCATTTTCTACTCAAATTTCACTGAAGCCGAATTTGAAATTGTGGTTAAATATGGCTATTGTACATTACTGTAAAATTATGACAGAGAAAGGAGTTATATAGGTATATCAAATCATTGTTACAAGACAAATTTATGAGATGCTAGATAAACGTTGTCATTTACATCCGGGATAATAGTTATTAATAATTGATCGGATTCGGTTACGATTTCGGATATCCGATAGTAGGTTATCACTGCTATAATTTCCAAATACACAAGAAGAATTATGAATTTATGTAACCGTTGCATCACAACGAATAGCGCGATGTCGAAAGCACTGAAATTGCTGTCGAATAAAATAGTTTCTGTGATCTCATCGTGTTTCGACATCGACAGTACCATCCCGATTGGACGATACTAGATCTCTTGCTAGGCCGTGAACATTGATGAGTATTTTTATACGTCAAACTTCCTGGTACCAAGTGGTGATCGCTCGTCCATGCATCCATTACCCCAGAAGCGTAACCACTGGGTTGCCCGCTAAACGCTAACAGGCTAGTTCTAATTAGAGCTAAACTGTCTTACATTACAGTGTTACATGAAGTCATTTAACAATCGATATTAGAATCGGGATGACAGCTTCCCGTGCAGCGAAAGAGCTTTATAATTATGCTAGTGTATCGTCTTTTGGTAGGAGAGAACTCGACAACCATTGCGACACCGCTGTTGCCTCGTCCGTTGCATCTGTGCTCAAAGAAGCTCATGCGGAAAACATACTGTAGACAATCACGGTTGAATCACTTTTACGGTCCCAGGTAGCAATTCTAAAATATTTTGGGATGAATCTATGATGAGGCAGTTGCCCAAGGATGCGGTTAACGATTTGTCACGAACCAAATGTTTTCTTTTTTTGAGACAATCAATAAAACCATTGTTTAAGTGCTCATAGTTCAGCACAGAAATTAGTATTTGAGACATGTCATCCGCGAGTTGTAATTTATTTTAAAATCACCAGACACAAATAAATCACTTGCCCCTTCACCGACCGGCACAAGGACAGATTGGTGGTTTACACTTAAAGCATCTTCAATCATAAGTGACTGACTCGTGTCCTACAGTGGATGAGTCTTGGCCTGTTTTGACAGCCATCACATCGCGTAAATAAGTGATATCCACATTTTCTTTTCTTAGCTTGTTGCTAATATTGACAACCCTATTTTTAATAACACGTTATCTATACTAATAAATAAAATTGGAGTGTCCGTTTGTAATATTAAAATAACCGCTTTTTACTACATGCATATCAATATATATACGGTACATATACCAAAATAATATTTTTTACAATTTTTGTCTGTCTGTCTGTTAGTTCCGGCTAATCTCCGAAACGGCTGGATCGATTTTGACGAGACTTTCACTGATAGGTAGGTGATATAATAAGGAGTAACTTAGGCTACTTTTATTTTAGAAAAATTCTAAAATTATATATAAAAAAAAAAAGGTAAATAAACTAAATAATTTTTTTGTTAAATTCCACGCTGATAAAGTTGCGGGCACAGCTACTTTTAAATATAATATATAATACGCTTATGAAATATATGACGTCGCCCGCAAAAGGATAAACATATTTAGACATGTATAAAGCAATTACATCTGAAACGGCGTAATGATAAAATTATCGCGAAAGTGATAATGAAATATTTACCCATTACACGATGAAGGTACAATTTGCGATGTGTTGTTGCTAGGGCTCTGGTACGACTAGATCTACAAGCTACATTGTCGAAGCGGTTATACCCCGATCGAAAGTTATCGCTCGGGTTACTGTCTGGAAGCAATTTTGGTCCAGGTCGGTATTTGAATGGGTAACCACTGGTGGCAAATTACTTCTGCGGTTTCGTGCATCGTAACGAGCGTCAGACTGTTGTTCCCTACTGTTGTCATAAGATTTCATTAAGATTAATTGGGTTGGACATTAATCCTTGCACAAATCCTCATTGCAGCAGCATAATGAAGTGTGAAGTGAAAAGTTAAGTGAAGTATGCTCTAGAACTCCTCAATAACTTCCCAGTGAGCCGCTAATTGGTTGAAGCCAAGGATACGATTTCGCAGCTTTTAAACTAACATTGCATAATGTTAATTAAAAAGTACTAAATTCATTTCATTATTGCCAAATATTATAAGTTATTAGAAATAAGTATCTTGATTTCCTGTATTAGCCTGCGCGCCCTCATGTGTATCGTATTTGTTTACCAGAAAACCCTTCTTGATGAAAATGTATTTAAAATCGGCAGTTGTGTTTTGTCCTTCGGCCGATAAAGACGTACCAGTAGACAAAGTGAATTTGTGAATTGAGATAAAGTGTGTTATTAAATACTAAAACGATATAGCATTAAAATTGCTGCAACTTCAAAACAGAGTTTGATTCAACACACCGTTGTATAAAAACCGATCAAGAGCGAATCGGGATCCCAAAAGTGCAGCTTCGCTTCGGCTCCACGTCAATGAAGATTGAGCCAATTGCACTTTAACAACATCTGATATAAAAGATAAACAATATTGTCAAGTAGGTACCGTGTTATATAAACTTCGAATAGTTACAAGATCTTTGTCAGATTTACATAATTGGTCCACTTTATGTAACGACCGAAAACAGCAACCGTATTTAATTTACAAATCAATCGGCTACTATTTCTTATACAACTAATTATACCGAACCATAAATGACGGGAAGTCAAAATTTATTTGGATTAATTAATTGAGGTATTGCATGTAATCAACTGACACAATTTGAATAGATAAATTTGTTACGCTCTAATGATAATATCTCTTAATCCCTTCCTATTCTACATCCGTCCACGGTCAATCCCTCATCGCAGTAGCTGTGCCACTTTATAATTCCTTAACAGTTACATTCAGATGTGCGCAATCACTAGATTCGTCTACAAACCTTGTGAAGAAGCGTTATCTCTTGCTATGATTACCGTAAGTTTTTAACTATCGACTTTATCTTATACCACCATATGCTGTTCTTATAAAATTCTTACATTTTTTTATTCAACCTTTGCAATTACGCTAGCGGCTGTCAAAGTAAACAAATTATTTTCTCAAATAGATCTATTTTCACAATTGTGCACCCCTACCCCATCTACTGCATCAGCTCTGTAGGTTGTCTGAAATAATGGTAAAAGAATTTTTCAAATAGATTACCTACCATATACACAAACACTTACAAAATTCACAATCTCCTTTTGTAATATTGATGTGGAGTTGAAAAAAATTTTTACCAACGATTGTTTAGGATTTTGTAAGTAATAATTATATTTTCTGAAACGAGGTATAGCCACTAGCACGTAAGTAAACAAATAAATAAACCCGAGGTCAACCAAGTGTCATTTTGACGTTTGGAGTGTGCCAGTGCCACGTACATAATGAGATATTGTTGCTACTACCATTGTTTTCCGAGAATATGAGATAATAATTATTAAATTTCCTTACACATTGAAGTTAAATAACCTATTGTTAAGCCTCTGTGACAGCTTTATGTATTGCGGTTTCCTATAATTAATTAACGTCAATTTATTATTTTTCCACTTAATTCGTGTTTAAAATACAGACTGCTTATTCCGGAAGTATCCATTCAACTTTTGTCAGTAACAGTCACTGGCGTTAATCCAGAATACATTGTAATTCTCCAATCGAACACATCAAAATCCCCGGTAAGATCATTGTAAAAATAAGATATGCGTCCTTACAATCAATGTTTTTTAAACCACTGCTCTTTGAGATCATTGCTCACCTTCACCATATATATCTTGCACCCCATGTTTTACCTTTATTCTACCTTTTTTTTTGCTAAACCTTATGGTCCTCTGTAAATAACAAATAATCCATGTCTGCTTTTTTGAATGAATGTATGTATAATGAAAAAATACTGTTGCTGTTTTTTACAAAAACCTCGAAAGCCAAACAACGCTATCTATGGCTTCAACAAATCCCTACTGCGAGTGGTCCCGGATGAAGATGCGGCAAGAAGCTTGCAAGAAGTTTTTTTTTCTACTCACAACTACAGAAAGCACTTGGTACTATCTATTGGCTATATACTAAACTTTTCTCCAAGCAATTTTATTCTTAAAATAATCATCTAATATGTAATACCCTTTCCGCATAAGCATGCTTTTGACGTGAATTTTTAAATTACCATACTGTACATTACCGCCAATTGTAACGAAATTTTATTTGAATTCACACATCAACCTATATAAGAGCCACCAGTTTTGCTAAATCTGTAATTTGGTTAAATCAGGTAAAATCTTATGCCTAGTATTAATGTTGTGACCATCACTCGCATTAAGAAAACTCTCAGAGTATTTTTCAACGTAAATTTTATTGGGTAACTTGGTGGTGAATGACAGCGGGAAAAATATAATGACCGTTTCCATGTGTCATCGAACAAACGTATCCTTAGAACGAGCATAACGAAGCTGCAGGTTTATACTGTTATCGTTTCCTAACAGTACCTAGTTAAGATATTATAAGACACCTACGAGTGAGTGAGAGAAGTTTCGAGAAATTTTTCACTACTGCCTTTACCAATTCACATTAGAGAAACTTTGTGATATAGTACGCAGCCGCCTCGATTGCAAAATTAAACTCAAACACCAGTACTAAGATTCCCTACCCTAATATTCTCTCGGAAGTGTCAGTGCCAATTAAACTATGGGGCTGTTGATATAATGGAGACAGATAAAATTAGAAGATATCTATCCAAATGGTTACCGGTCTATTGAGACTGTCGAAGACGCGTGACCATCGATCGAGTCATTGGCTATTAGAAACCGCCTCATTAGAGCGCTCGTAAATAACATAAAACGACAAGTTACGACGAACCATATACAGCTAAATAGACAATACCAGCTGCACACGGTCCCACAACACTAACGCCATGTTGAATACGCTGTGTCAGGTGCACTACAGAACACCTGTTGTGTATACCGTATACGTGTATTAGATGGAATCAGTCCTTTGTAGATCTGTTCGTCAAGCGCCCGCTTGGCTAGGTGTAAAATTGACATTTACACTACCGGTCAAAAGTTTGAGACCACTAATAAAAGATTTTTGTTAGTAGTAAATATTCTTAAAATATTGGTGATAAAAAGTAATCTGCACACCTGCATATTCTATTGTTTTTAAAGATTGCCTAAAAGCTAATTCTTTTGTATATAAGCCAAGGAAAGGGCCATAAACCAGCATTGTTTCCAAACTGCAATGTGAGCCGAAGAAGAGCTAGTCCGATAATCGATTGTAAAAATTTTATTACCTCATTACCGCAGCTGACACTTCGTTTTTGTTTACATCATCTTACAATTCGATTNTTCTATATTTTTAAAATATGTTTTTAAGTTTATTTTAACCCGATATTTTCATGGTTATCTACGAATATCCGCTGTTAGTCTGATTTTGTGATTCCTACAGTCACGACGTCTCTAAAATGGGAAATGTTTGCGAAATTAGTATCGAAACGCGATCTGCCATCGTTGTTCTCCATAATGAAGGTAAATCTGAACGTGAGATTGCATCTCAACTCAAGTTATCAAAGACTTGTGTTCATTGCAGTATTGTGCGGTACAAACAAACTGGCAGTAATCAAGATCGTCCGCGCTCCGGGAGACCAAGAGCTACGACTTCTAGTGAAGACAAATTTATTGTGGTAACCAGCAAGCGAAACAGACGCCTAACAGCCCCAAAAATCCGCGTTGAAGTCAACAAATCTCGGGAAAAACCTGTGTCAGTGTCTACAGTGAAAAGACGATTGCGAGCCGCCAAGTTGTATGGTCGCGTTGCTGTTCGAAAACCTCTTCTAAAACCGCAGAATAAGAAAAAACGGTTGCAGTGGGCCCTAGCCCATCGAGACTGGACCGAAGAAGATTTCAAAAAAGTACTTTGGAGTGACGAATCTAAATTTGAAATATTTGGTTCAAAAAGAAGAATTTTCGTTCGACGTTCCGCCGAAGAAAAGATGATGCCACAGTGTGTAGTCCCAACTGTCAAGCATGGTGGCGGATCTGTTATGGTCTGGGGTTGTTTCTCAGGCTATGGGACTGGAAATCTGGTCCAAATTAAAGGAATTATGAAAAAGGAGGAGTATAAAGTAATTTTGGAGAAAAATGCTATTCCCTCTGGACTAAAGTTAATCGGCAAAGGATTTATTTTCCAACAAGATAATGATCCAAAGCATAGTTCAAAATTATGTAAGGGCTATTTAGACGAGAAACAGTCTGAAAAAGTGTTGGAAAACATGACATGGCCACCCCATAGTCCCGATCTTAACCCCATAGCTTTTGTGGGAAGAACTTGACCGAAACGTTCGGGAACAATGTCCTTCTTCACAGCAGGCCATGTGGAATGCCTTAGAAGACAGCTGGAAGAATATCTCGCAAGAGACAATAAATAAGTTAATTGCTCGCATGCCAAGATTGGTAAAACAAATAATAAAATGCAAAGGAGGATATTTTGATGAAAAGTCTGTGTAAACTCTCTTGTTTGTATTTTCTTTAGTAATTTAGTATTATCTTTTGTATTCGTAATTTTTTAATATTAAATATTGTGTATAACATGGAAATAAAAACTGTATTTCATAATGATTTAAATATGTTGACTTTTATTTGTTTTCTTAATTTTTTTATAGTGGTCTCAAACTTTTGACCGGTAGTGTATATGCTAGCGACCCCCTCGGACTTCGAGTTGAACAATTAATTATAGATACATGTTTTTGCCTTGATTAAATATGATTAGGTATTCTGATATTTTATATAGTTTATCATCTGCGCAATCATGTGTTCTCACTACATACCAATTTTGATTACGATCGATCGGGTTGTTCTTAATTTATATTGGAACATACAGACAGACAAAACTTTTCAAATTGATGTCAGTGAGCCATAAAACGAATATTTATCATGAATTTTGACAAAATATGGAATGTACAGGCAGACAGTCACTGCAGATTTATATAGTAGTATAGATTGAAATGTTTAATGTACGTTAAAGTATCAAGTTAAAATTTACTAACACGTAACCATCATTGTTACATCGCCATCATCATCGTCAGAACTGAAAAAAAACCGTCAGTTGTAAAATCCATTGGACAAAAGCCCTCTTACTTACGTTTTTGTGGTATATAACAACGTTATATTACTCAGTAACAGGGCGAGAGGTCAACAGTCGACACGTCCAACGTTCAGGGCCAGTACCAAGACTTCAGCACCGCAGGGACTGTTAACTGCAAATTTTAACTATTACTAAAATGGCATGGAATTTTATTCTACGCTTCGTTTTCTTCCACTATTTTTCTACGATTGAAGTATTGTTTAATTTTTACTTATTTCACAATATATACGCTTATATAAATCTAGTCTCTGTCTGTAATTTTAATTTTATTGACAAATTATGTGACCAATACGCATTGTTATTTGTTTGAATATTAAAAGGTTATATTATTTTTTTTAATCGATTGTCACTTGTCTGTTGCAATATGTGAACATTAAATGTATGTCTTATTAATTATTAGATATTCTTGCGTGTTGTGTAAAACCATATAGATTGTGAAATATTGTTGGCGATTACACTTGAAATAAATTTTGCGTTGGTGTACTGTGTTAAAACACAACTGGAAACTATTGAAATATCAGCGCAAACCAAGTTGTCGGTATTCGCTATTTATTAAAACCTAAACACACTCCATAACACGGTCGGTCCACACTACTATACTACAACATTAATGTAAACTTATATACAATCTATATTAATCGATCTATATCAATCAATAGTCGGTAAACTATATACTTCATAATTTTGTTCACTAATGCAATGTTTGTAAATGTTTTCTCTAGGCCTCCTAAGACCGGGGATGTTATGGAACTCCGTGACCGTAACCGAAACTATCAGATAACTGATGTAAAAATATATCCGAAACCGTAAACGTATCCAATAAAAGTGTTTCGGATAGGAGCAGCGTCTACATAAAACACGTTATGATAGGTTTCCGCCGCCGATACGATACACTGGCCGCGTCAGTTCTCATTTTAGACATTTTTTATTATTTCATTTTTATGATCATTTTTTTTTTCTGTGATTATAATATCACATATATGATTGACGTGATGTGATTATAATACCTAAAAATTATAGTCTAAGTATGTTAATACATTATATTATTTTTCCAAGTTGCAAATCATTAATATCCATAACCGAAATTATCCGAAACAACCGGATAATCCGAAATAATTTCACATCCGTAACCGTAACCGATACCCATAAAATATTATTCATATATCCGTATCCAGATCCGAAATTTCTTATCCATAACATACCTACCTATATTTCTTTGAAATTGGATATGGAAACTTTGTAAACAAACCATTAAAATTCCCTGGTAGGGTTTTCACCAACTGAGCTGTATTTGTAAATCAAATGCTTTAATGAAATTAAACTACTCATTATATTATTTGTGAATCCTAAATTAACTTAGTATTGATCGATAAGAACTTTAAACCGCGTGAAAATGAAGTAAAACTAATGTCATAAAACACTTTCGTCATTGAAAAACTCACGCAGCCACAACCTTATTTTCGTAAAGCGATTTGTAACATTTTCACAAAATATTATGTTTTGGGGTAAGCCTGCCTATACCTATAAAAAGAAATGACTATTATTACCTTACAGCAATAATGATTCTAATTAACTTTGCAACTTAGTCATATTATATTCCGATACAAGAACGTTTTGTTCCACGCAATATGTATAATAATAAAATTAATAAACTCTGTTTACAAAGTTTCCATATCCAATTTGAACGAAGTATAAGATATTCTACCTTTTGATCTTAGCCTAAATGCCGAAAAGTAAGCCACGCAGGACATACACCGGTGCATTCGCACGAGATCCCAGAGCCTTTCCATTATGTTACACAAAGGTAAGCGATGACCGCTAGTAAAATATAAATATTTTTCTAGAACATTCTTAACCGGAAATCGCATTTTAATTGAAGTATTATTACAAATTGACATGTATTATTGATGACTAGTAAAAGTGCACATGATGGGCGTGCTAATTATTGTCGCTGGTCCCCGAGCCCCGGACGGCCGGGATTCCCCGAACACACGAGCCGATGAGCCGTCGCGTGCGCTGTCACTTTCCCCCGGGCGTTGGTTTCTGTTTCAAACGCGCATGCGCTCTCTCGCACGGAATGCTCGCCTGAGGATGTGTTTAATTAAAGCAAGGTATCTTTCTAACAAGTCCTATTTAGGCAATGTACTATTCACGGTGATTCATCTCCTGCGAACGCGAAATGATTGACACCAGTCCTATCATGCCGTCATTTGAAGCCACTTAGTCGATAATAAATTTTACTCATTAATATTCTTTCTGTTACTTTACCGGTATTCTAGATAAAGAGTTATAAGAATGCATTGAGGATAAACACTTAAGACTTGAGTATGAGATAATTGCAAGGCAAGCATGAAGTTAGCAACTTCACTATTCTTCACAATTTAACATACATAAATACAAATTCACTCAAATGACCGAGTTGAGCATCACGGTTGCGATGTAGGTGACGGCTGGCTGCATTATTTCATAAGTTGCCATACTTGTTGTTGGATCGCAATAGTTAAACCTTGTCAGAAGTCTTCAGATGGCATACTCGATCGATGGCATACGACAATCAAATCAGTACTAACTACCATCTACCCGCATCAGAGCACCGTTTTGGCGTGAGAATGAGCGTGTCCGGCTGTGGGCCTCTAATGGATAAGCCATATAGCCTACTTACACAATCTCAAATCGAGGTAGTCAGAAAACGTAAACTTGTCTATTCTTACATTATTTACTAAAACTAAATTAACTTTGTATGAATTACGAAGCTGAATTAAATTAACAAAAATAAAACGTAGATAAAACTATTAACAGAAATGTTCGTTGGTTAATATTTTGCATTTCTTTACAACGATTAACGCACTAATGCCCGCCATCATAAATTGCGTCGGAACAAAACATTTATTCGGAGAGAAAATAACATCGCGTACATCTTCAAAGCGGCGTCGTGTTCTCGTAATCCAATTAAAATTATATAATTCAGTTGACTTTTGTTACTTGATGAACGATCAAAACAAAGTGTTGTATTTTACGATCGCCAAGCACGAACAGTGCGTTTCCTAGACGTTTTTGTACTGAAGCGTTTGATACTAGCTCATCGGGTTTCGTGCAGTCGATGATGTAATGGAAAATTGTCGCCAGGAATGTGATTGTCAGCGTCCACTTTTGTTACATGGAGCGCTTCATTCATAGGTTGACAGAACACCTAGACGAAAACTGTGTGTTTAATCTCCCACGAAAAACGTAAACTATTCGTCAACATGATAGCACATACTCATTACTTAACTACAAAACCTTCAGCACGCGAGAGCAACTCGAACTTGACCGTTTCTAGCCTGCAAACTATATAAAGGATAATTGCCAACCATAGTATGTTATTAAGTACCAAGTCATTTACTGCAAACAACGGCAGATGTCTACATATATTAGCAGATAAATATCCCTCTAACCGACTTGTTCTCAAGTACAATTATACTGACGTCGCGTGCCATCTAATTGCAGGGGATACTAGCTTTCGGCGGCATGGTATAGTGAACGCCCACTGGATGTTAGCAGATAAAAAATATCAGTAGAGATAAGCACTCAACAAATTTACTATCTTGTTTAACAGGATGCAATGAATTTCTAGTGTACTTATAAAAGAGTTGAATAGTAATATTTGTAGCATTGATTTGATTGCCTATTATTACAAATAATCAGTGGATTGACCAGAGCGGTAAGCTAAATCTAAGGCACCATTATTAATTGAAATGTTATACTTAATGTGTTGTTTGTAAAAGAAAATGTTACACCGTTTTTGTAATGCCAAAAAATCTTTGTAATATAGTTATAATGTTAAAGGAATGGAAAACCATGCAAATTTTTGTTTTGTTAATTATTTATATAAATATATAAAATGTTTAATGAATAATAATGTATTGCATACATTAAACACCCTTAATACTACTAAAATTATTGTATGCCTACAAAGGGTGGGTTTTTTGCTTCATATGTAATAATATTGGCAAAATCTATTTTAACAATCCAACCATGCCGTAGCATTGACTTGGTGACATACAAAATTTATTCTGTGCTATTCGTTCATTGGCACAAATACACAATGTATATTACATTTTCCATATTGGCTCACGCCCAAACCAAATTCATTAGGAATTCATGCATACAAAATGTTTTTAAAGATTAAGATGATTGTTTATAAAAGTGACTTTTCAGCTGTAAGGCCTTTGGCCTGGCAACATAAAAAAAATATATCAAGATTTTGTACTATATTTTAATTTGAATGTAAACAGAGTATACAGTCTATATACCAAAGTGGTTACTTCACCTTATATTAAAGAATAGTATATGTATAAATTATAGCATGTTACAATTTTATTTCACTGATAATAGGCCTACATTTATATATTGAATATTAGATGAAAATTGTAATTTAGCAATATACATATTAGCATATAAATACATATCTTATGTGAATGCTATTCACAGAAGTAAATTATTGATATTATAATTATTTCTTATGTACTTGTATATTATTGCCATTGTTGCAGTTTACATTACACTGACAGTATACAGTTACCACCTACAGAGCTATTTTACACATACAGTATACCTCAGTATTGATTGAATACTTGTATGATACAAAACTGCAACTTGTTTAGACCTCATACTCATCAAACATTTCTATACTCACACAATAAATGCACCTTCATTCAGCCTTCAGGTGAATAACTGTCATTGAAAGTCATTGTTTGAAAGATTCATGGCAAATCTGCATGACATAACTTGAATACCAAGTCTATTGACTAAACCGTAATAATAGATACATATTCAATAGTGCACTTCTATCTAATGGTTTTATTTGAATCAACAGTAAGGCATTACTTGGGAAAAAAATATTATTTATATGGTTAGAAAATACAGAAGTAATAAAATGTAGAAAAAGTTATCAGCAATATTTAAAATATAAAGAACCCTTTATTAAACCGGTGTATATAATATGACCAGGCTAAATTATTAAGGAAATGAAACCATATACAAATTTATATACTCATTTCTATGTATTCTTCTATATGTAACAAAATATGAATGGCTATTCCCACAAAATTACTATAGAGTTTGCTATTCTAATAAGTCATAATTTTAGTAGGTAAATGAACACTATGGTTCAACCAGTTGGATTTGCCATTCATTCCATAAGTTAATTCACTTCATATATTGGCAATGCAGGAGGATATACAAGTGTTATAATAATGTTGCTGTGAGAAGTACAAACTTCTTAAAATGCTCATGATGTATGCTCAATTACATAAATTAAGTGCTTATGAATTGAATAACTTTAATTTAATTTAAAAACAAAAATAACAGAATGAAGGTTAATTGTTTATACATTTCAATTGATTATAAAAAGTTTTTTCAGCATATCTCGAATATTCGGTGGAATTAAGAAGAATAAGTTGTATACTTACGAAGATTAATTAACCTGGGTGAATTATTATGACATATAGAATCATTGATATTTTAACGAGGCCTGAATTACCAAGAAATATTTAACATAAAATTACTTTCATGAATTTAACTACAACTATAGAAAAGGGAGATGTAGACGTTTCTTCCATTTCCTGCTAACATTCAAACATATCATAGATAATTTTAAGAAAATTCAAATAATCATATGTGGACCAAGTTATATATAACATGGACTTTTTAAAGCATTCAATACCCCTCATGTCACCTAAATGGTGACTAAATTTAGTAATTATAATCAATTAAAAAAAATGTATGAAAATTCAGTAGTGTAATTAGACAACTGAAATAATAGTGAGTAAATGTTGTATTTGTTTAATAAATCTTGCTTTTGTTTCTATTGATGCGGAATCTACTTGTTTAGTTAACTAGTCAATTCTGCATGAATAGAAAATGTTACAAACTAGGTGTTCTAATAGCAGTCAATGACTTTTAATTATAAAAAACACATAATGAGCAAGTTTTTTTTGATAGAGAAAGACTATTTATTTAACAGGAATATTTATCAGTAAAGAAAATGAAAAGTTATACATTGTTCTCATATACAAGGTATATTTATATATATATATATATATGTACGTTGACGTAATGTTGATAAAAACTGTGAGAATCTTCAACGATTAGTCATGAAATGGCTTGTGTTCAGAAATAAATGTTTATTTAGCAATAAAACATTCAGTTCTGTAGAATCTTGATTTTTAGATAACTTTACTGAATACTTATTATCTAATTTTGATGCCCATAGAAAACACCGTAATGTGAGAAAGACCAGAGCAACAAAACTGTCGTCGTTGACCCAGATAACGTTTATAGTAAATGGCTAAGTGCAGTAATGTTGTATTTTCATGAAAACGGAGCCGGGTACATTCTACACACTTCTATTCACATATACCTGACGAACTAACCAAGCTTAAGGAACATAAATATGTATGAATATGAAACACTACAACATGTTTGTTGCATTTGCCAACTCTTCATAATCCGCGCAGGCGGAGTATCTACGCGCAATGTTGTGCCCGCGAGGTATAAAATTACACGTGGTTCATAACTACCTTTATAATCAGCTCGATCTCCGGAACGTCCCCATTAGCTGTCCCATTTTCCGCGATTTCATCCGACATCGTGAACTCCAAAAACACTCGGATTGATATAAAAAAAAACTAAATGCACACTGCACACAACCGTCACTATCCAAAAACACCGTCTGACTGAATGACCACAGACTAGGAAGCAAACAGTGGCCTCATATGTCAGTAAGTACGTCAAATCCACTGTTTATGTCATGTAAAAGATAACACAAGTGTCAATAGAGTATTTTACTCTATATAGTCCAGATGTAGAAAGAAAATACATAAGACCGAATTATTTGAATCCTTTTTACTTCTCTCTCTCTGTTCTTGTGAAATGAAACTAAACATTTCTTGAGGCGCATCTACTACACTTTTTCTGGGCTGTGAACGAAACTAGACCGTCAGTTAACTGTGATGCAAAATTAGTTAACGCTCAATTAGATGTCAATAAATCATATCAAAAATCAGCTCTGCTATAATGGATACTGCACTGCGGCATCTTGTCGCAAGTAGGCTTCTTAACAGGCTTGGTCATCAACACACATCCGGCCAGCTCAGAAGTTAAAACAAAGTTCAACGTAGACTCGCAGTTAGTAAAAAAGCAAATGACAAGAAAGAAAATTTCATTAGTAGAATTAAAAAGAAACTGGTTGGCTACCCATCTAGAAGTGAATTTTTGTCGCTAGCCAAAGATATCGAGGAAAACAATTGTCGATTATCTTTTCCATTACTGTGTAATCTGGATGACTCCACGGTTCACATGGCAAAGAGAAAAGCTAAACTCTTCGGTACCCCTTTTTGTCTCCAACTCAACTCCTGATAAGAGACTATACCGCTAAACTTCATCCGGTTTGAGAACTGGTTAAATGACATAAATTTTCGCTCTCGACGTCAATAAGTCGAATAAGCCAGGTAGTATTCCCGTGGTGGTGTTGAGGACGTTGACTCCTGTCATAACATTCTTGCAATCCTATATCACAAAAATAATATCATTGTCTTCGTGGAAGGTTTCCCTTGTTTATCCTATCCTCAAAAACGGTAATCTTAATGAACTGGCTAGTTACAGACCCATAGCGATAACAATGATAACAAAAAGTGAATTACTGAATTGTGTTCATATAACCAAGGTAACTTTTATAATTAATCTGAAATTAAATTAGAACCAAAAAATTTATTTTACCAATAATTTCTAAAATGCTCGAATAAATAATACCTAGACGACATATTAACACCTTAAATAAATTCTATAAATTACTTATTATCATAAGAACAAGATTGATTCTAAAAATTTCCTAAAATATTTATAGGTTTATAAACGACACAGTAAGGCATCCTTCACTGTTAAGTAAACTGCAAAATATTGACATAACAGAAATAGCTTAAAATATGTAATGCTTAAAAAATGTATTCATTTATTTATATAAATATCAGATAGTTGAAAACGACAAACATGAAAGTCTACCATTACTAATAGTACCAAAGTCACTTAATCCGCTATGCAGACGATATATGTATTTTCGACTTTGAACAATCATTTAAAAGTTATGCGTAAAGCAGATTTCGATTTAATTTATAAGGGGTTTTAGTATATATATATATAGTGTATATATATATATATATATAAACACATACATATGTGTGTGTGTTGGTTGTCGACCAAGACAGAAGAAAAGTATCTCGCTTTCAAGCCCCCAGCCGAAACACGACAATTTTTTTGGCAACTAACTGAAGAAGGGGGGTGAGAACTCACCGGGCAGGCTTCATGGAATGATAATAATACCAGTAGCAAAATTGACGACTTAATAATAATATTGATAATGTCAGGCTGGCTTCTGTCGCACCTTATGTTACCCTGTTCTGCCAGTATGGGGTTGAAATCAATATTGTAAGCCGCCGAATAAATTTTCAACTTTATATATAAATAAGCAACAAAAAGATTACGACATGTATCTATATTTAGTACCTGATACCAAACTTGGGTGGAAACCTCATATAAAAATAATTAAAGAAAAAATTTAACATTAATAAGCGCTTTACGTAATATTGATAATTATTTTTCTAATTAATTATATATATAAAATCTCCAGTCAAATCTCATCTACAATACTTATAGGAACATGGGGCAACCGTAGAGTTAATATACACTCGTGGACAAAATTAGAGGAACGCAAAAAAAAGGTTTAATATCTCGTGTTATAATTATCGTGCGTACTGGCCACATACATTAATATACTCTATGAAAATAAAAAAAGTTTTGAAATGTTCTTTTTTCGAATTTCATTTGTTTTTCTGTCATTATTGCGTAATATTACGTTATTTCGTACTGCGAAAAAATTTGCCAACTTTTGAATTTGAATGAAAATTTTGGTTTTGTTTAAATTTTTGCCTTGGCTTCCTTATTTATCGTGTAAAGTGTAAATTGTTACTGCTAATAAACTGAAAATGCCAGACCTAAACGCCACTCAAGTTGCCAGGGCTGTTACTTTAATTGAAACTGGGCACACCTACAAACATGTGGCCCAAACGTTACAAGTATCCAAATCTGTGGTACACGGAGTTGTCAAGAGGTATCGGCAGACCGGACGATATACGAGACTCGTAGGACAGGGTCGTAAACGGAAAACTGTGGCGAGAGATGACCGTTTCCTTGTTACCCGGGTGCTCAGGAACAGGGCTTTAACTTCTTCTGAGGTAAGAACGGAGCTCCAAGAAGTTCGAGGGGTTACAGTAAGCACAAAAACTGTGATAAGAAGACTGAAATCGGCCGGAATAAAATGTGCCTGCCAGAGGCCCCCTTCTTACAACATGCCATCGAGTAGTTAGACTTAATTTTGCTCGCAATCACGAAAATTGGAATGACGAAGCTTGGAGTCAGGTTCTATTCACTGATGAATCCAGATTTTGCCTGAAACCAGATGATGGAAGGGTGAAAGTGTGGAGACGCTCGGGAGAGCGTTATGCTCACTGCAACATTATTGGAAAAGAGGCATATGGTGGAGGGTCAGTTATGGTATGGGGAGGTATTTGTATGGTCACGTACGGAACTGCAAGTCATTGAAAATGGATCATTAACAGCAGTACGATATGTAACTGAGATTTTGGAACAAGATGTAGTGCCATTTGCCCCTTTCATAGGAGACGGATTTGTTTTTATGCATGATAATGCACGACCCCATACTGCGGCCGTGGTTGTTGAATACCTTCGAGACCTTGAAATCAACACTATGGGGTGGCCAGCGCGCTCACCCGACTTAAACCCCATAGAGCATATCTGGAACAAGCTTGGAAAACAAATAAAGAAAAGAATTCATGTCCCCGCTAATTTGAGAGATCTCAAAAACGCGTTACAAGAAGAATGGACCGCCATCCCTCAAGATTTTATTGATAACTTGATTAGAAGTATGCCAAGAAGACTGGAAGCAGTTCGAAGAGCTAGAGGGGGCAACACTAAGTACTGATTACAGCCCACATTATAGCCTTTTTAAGCATTTATGAATAAAAAAAAATTAATGTTAAGTATAAAAATGTTTCTTTCCTGTAAATTTTTCTTTTTTTTCTGAATTCTGTGAATTTTTATCCTTTAACTTTGTTTTTTCGACTTTCGCATTTTTAAAATAACGAAAAATAAGCAAAATACAAATTACTATACTTAATTGTCACAAATTTCCATGATATTTTGTTTTACACGCACTTTTTTTTGCGTTCCTCTAATTTTGTCCATGAGTTTACTAGTATATTAACTTTATGGGGGCAACGCAGCTTCAATTTATTGCAAATAGAACAAAAACTTTTTTATAAGTAGAAAAAACAATATCTATGACCGATAAATCATTAAAAAAATTGTATGTCAAGATCAACAGTCAAAATTGTCAACTTCTCTTGAATTTTATTGGAGTTGACCATGACTTGACTGTCAAACATAAGATCACAGAGTACATTTGTACTGTTTAAGATTTATGTTTAAACAACAATTAAAAGCTTAGAAGGATTTTTTTTACTCGTTTTCATGTAATTTAAGGTAAAAGTTTTTTTTTATGGTATTTGTTAACTGAAACAAAACGTTTTTATCATGAGTGCATCTGAGGCATTAGAAGTGTCTCCATCTGCGTCAAAAGAGATGACGTTTGCTGAGAGGCAAGCAGAACGTATGAAAAGATTGCGTTCCTTACACTCTGCTAGAAACGAGGCTAGAACGCACAATCACCAGGAAGTCGTGGCTGAGGAGGCAAGAAACAAGTTGCCACCTAACTACGAGGCCAAACGGCGTCAGGCAGAGTGGCTTCTAGACGATCAACAGAAACGCGAAGAAGCAAACCAACAAGGTAAAGATTACGACAGAGTGAAGCTATTAAACATATCAGCGACCGAGGCTGAGAGGTTAGAACGAAAGAAGAAGAAAAAAAATCCTGATAAAGGATTTTCAACTTATGAACAAGCTACTGTGCGGCAGTACAACAGATTAGTTAAAAATATGCCAATGGCAGACATGGAACAGTACGAGAAACAGAAGCAGAAGTATGGAGAAGCATTTTACGGAGGTCCTAATGTCATAATTCATGGCATGCATGAAGACCGAAAAGATGCTATAGACAAAATGGTGAATGATTTGGAAGGACAAATTGCTAAAAGAGCAAAGTACTCTCGTAGACGCATTCATAATGATGATGCTGATATTGACTACATTAATGAGAGGAATGCTAAATTTAACAAAAAACTGGAGAGATTTTATGGGGAACATACTGCAGAAATCAAACAGAATTTGGAGAGAGGAACTGCCATTTAAGTCTTATTTTGTATTACATATTATTAAATATTTTAATAAATTTCTGTAACTCATGTATGTGTATACTCATGTCATAGTTTAGGTTTTCAGTAATATGTTAAGTTATCATTCAGTGTTGAAATAATTATACTGTATGTGGCCATTGATACTGAGTCATTTAGCTTAGTTTGTAGTGACTGTATGGATGGCAGACATTTATGTCCCAGAAGGTAATGTTCTCAGACTTTTGTTCTAAGAGATTTAACGTGAATGGCTTTACACAGTATCTAATTCTTCAGCAGGTTTATGGTATGACATGTACACAATGTAATGTTTTAAGTGATTGATATATGTATAATATTAATATATATGATATAAAAATTAGTGGCCCATAGCAGGACTCTATAATAGTAGATACCTAGAGTATACACCTAAGCACCGCCGGTGCAGATAGATCTTCAACATTTAATTGGGAATTATAAGCTAGCCTAAATGACCCTTAACTGCCTTAAGGTTTGGAATAACGCTTAACTTTCTATTTAATAAAAAAAAATAGACTGAAACTTGCTTGACTTCACTTAACAGTGAAGTATTAAAAATAACTGATTTTAATTGGGTATATATTTGAGTTCATCCACAAAATGGATCTTAGAATAAGCTACTGGCCCTAGTTGTTTTTGTCAGATAACTAAGTCCAGTACTTTGGTTGCTAACACTACTAGTTCATACTGAGGCACCTTAAAGATTCTGGACCTTAAAGATGATGAGATATCTTTGACCTAAAATGGGCAGGTAATGGGTTGAAATTTTTCAAATATAAAACTGCATTAATTTCTCCCCAAGTAATAAAACTAGTAATATAGTTATTACTTACTAGTAATATCCTAATTATGTGGTATCATGCTTGCTTTCTTATTTTGATTGTGATCTTAATGTGAATATACTCATACATATGCGGCAAATATGTTTGTAATGTAACAAATTACAGTGTTTAATACATATAATGTCCTTATATTTAGTTATTATGTACTGTATATAAGGCGTTCAGAGATTATATCTACATGAAAAATTGTTTAGTTACATGTATGAAAATATAATTAATGGCAACATTATGATTTGTCTCATTTAGCACTATGTGTAATTGTAATTCCTATACAAGTTCACCTAGTTTATGCTCTATGAATTTTAGGATTTGTATAAATGTCAGTGTTGTCAATCGCGGGGAAAATCCCCGATTGTAGGGAATTGTGGGTTAGTGCGGGCGATGATAAAAATCGGGGAATCCAGACCAATTTTTTCGTTGGACTATTTCATGTTGGGTAATGCAACTAAAACATAATGTTCCGACTGAGTAGATACAACTCGATACTATTAACATAATTATGAATAGCGAAATCACTCAAATGCGTGCTCAACTGTCATTTGAATACGATTATGTATTTCTGAACGCATCCATTTCTACATCATCAATTATTTATTGATTATGGTTGTCGATTTCTTAAATTGGCGCGTATTGTGAAAATTTTCAATAAAATTATAGAAAAGTAGTTAAAAGATGCAGTTACTGTTAAAAAAATAGGTGAGATGCATGTTCAGCATTAAAATCTACCTACTTAACTTACCTGTTTTTAAAGAGATTCTGTAGCTACTTTGACTAAATTCGATAACTTACTTGTTTTGAATAGTGTAGGTGTAGTCTGTAAATGTGAGAGTTCTTTTTTTTGTATGGTATAGTATTTGATAATAGTTGTAGAAGTATGTTAAACTAATGTTGTATAAAACAGTGTTTTTATTCCAAAAATGTTGTTTCGAGGAATTTATGGGGAATGAATCAAAAAGAAGCGGGGAATTCACTGACGTGACGCGGGGAATCAAGAATTTTTTATTGGCAACACTGATAAATGTATTCTTGAGACTACAAATTATATTGATTTGAAAAACTGCTAAACTGAACTTGTAACTTTTGTATGGGGAATATTTTAATAAAGTGCAAATGCAATTTTTATTCATAGTAATTACTCTATTCTTGTTATCACTGTAAGCAGTAATAGCCTAGTGATGAGCGTAACTTTGATTTATCGAAACACTGACCCTTGTTCCAAACCTATTTCGTTTTTTAATGTTCCCATTTAGAAATGAATAATTACATGCTTCGCTGAAAAAAAACATAGTGGCTAATCAGAAAGAGTTATTCATAATGTTCTTAAGGGTATGTTGAATTTTGCCAATCTGCTCTTGGTTTATGGCATTTAGTTCACCAAGCCCAGCCAGTCAGAAAGTTAAGGGTTTTGAAGAACCATAAATTTATTATTACACCGCATATTCATCAATTACGATTACACCTCGTTTTCTTCAAATTAAATAATTGTTATATCATCCCCGCATTAGGATTCCCTGTGTTGCGGTAGTATGTAAAAACACAAATGAATGTAAGTATTTGAGAAGAAATGTTAATATGTCACATAAATGTCTACCTTGGCTGTTAATCAAACCCGGGACCTTTCGCGCAGGGTCACTCTAAACTTGTACGAAGTCGCCAAATTAGAATAAAAACCAAATAAATGAAACAAAGTTCAATAACAAGTTTATTTTGATACATGTGCTAATAAAAATAAGTACGCGGATACATATAGACTAAGTATTCTATAAAAGTTAGACTCGTGAAAAGTAATAATAGTAGGCTACAAGTCTAATCACTCGGATTCGACATTAAACAGAATACATAGTTCACCGCTCCAATTATTTGACAACGCTTTAGCGATGCCACTGGTATTGCCATCACTTAACATTAGCTTTCCCGCTTGCTCCTTTGCTAGCTATTGACACAATTAAACATTATGTGATAATTATAAAAGACTGCCGAGAGCAACCAAGCTTCGATAGAGCATTACGAGAGTCAAATTTTCTAGACTTGTCAACTAAAATTAAAAATTCTGGAAGTAGATTTTCTTACAGAACGACTACCACATAAATAATAATTAAATGAGCACAAATTATTTTTACACAGAAAGAAATGCTTATTTCATAATCACCGTCGACTAGAAATCACAATGTTTAATGAATTAATGATATAAAAAAGAAATTTTTAATAAATATCAAGAAAGAATACTAATAATGTTTTATAATATTTTTGTAACATTATTTTAAAAGGTAAATGCAATAGCCTGGTTTGTTAGATAAAAATAGCCGCAATTGCATATCGCCTCTACTAATAGGCTCAAGAGTCTCTAGTTGATAGTGTCAGGCGTTACTTTGCGGAAATTCATTGTTATTAGATTAGTATTAATTTAATCTCAAGAGTCTCGTATTCAAATGTTATAAACCATAATGGAAAAAGGTTTTCTAGTTAAATAATAACGCAATAATATAATTATACTGTTATTGAAGTTGCAAATAAGGACATTTTTAATGTAGTTTCTAAACAGAATTATAAGAGTATATTAAGATAATTTTCGTTATCAAACATTGCATTCAACTTTTAAAACAAATGTTATATGTGTACTCAGAAAGTAAAAAAAAACTCATTGGGACTAGACACAAGAAGTTTAACTATCACTAGCTACATCGAAAATGTTTTCTAGTAAAACATGATTATGTAGCTCTTCCTTTTGCGCCAATTTTTATCATTATATCCCAAAAAGGAATAAAATGGTGGTGATATGATAGTTTTTTATGTAGATGATATTTAGATGGTAACACTGATTTACGACAATTGAATTTTAAGATTTAAACATGTTAAAAACAAAATAAAGATAGAATGCCGATTTTAACCAAACTTTGATTACATTGCTTATTAATCCTAATAGATAGAATAAAAACATTTGTTCTGCTAATATATCTATCTACACAGCAAACTTTTACCTCAATATATATAAACCCTCCTGACGCATAACTTAACCAACTTTCGTATCTATTCCCAGGATTTCGATCTGTAATTTAATTATGGTATTACAAAACAATAAAATAGTTTAATTAACTTAAAAATATATACTTGAGTCCAGCTCAATTTTAAGATCTTCGAAGGGAACAATATGCCATTCTTACAAACTTTTTAATAATCTTGTTAAACAAATAAATTACTTACAATTTTGTTATTATACTCAGTAGCCAGAAGCTTCGTATGTTAGGGTATAAGCTCTGATAGTGTGATGTGTTTGAATTATAGGGCATATGCATGTACATTTATTTCATCGATTTTTTTCTTTGGAATATGAAAATAAGTTAAATAATTATTTATGTTACAAATCACAAGCACTTGGTTTTTGTTGCGAGTGCCATGACGAGAATCGTTAGCAAGTTAAGTTAGGGCGGTTTTGATTCTTAATCCTAAGTGCAGTGTGGGACTCAAAGGCACAAGAAGAAAATAAACCTTTTGGATTTTTTTTATATTAATGCAATACAATCAACACATAATATAATTCAACATTAATGTTCATAATTATGTGAATTCTTTATTTTCTGATGCTTTTCTCAATCCTTCCGAAACACTTTTATTTTTTTTAAATTTCATTTCCCAGTATTACTTGCCTTGTTTGAGCGTACTTTTTATATCAATGTTTTTTCCCCGTGTGACAAACGACTTAAGGTTTTTTTAATCTGAAAAGTAAAAAAATGCACGATAGGGAAAAAAGCGGTTGTAACTAACTTAACTGACCAATACAACAAAAATATTACATTTCCAACGGTGTAAAATTGAATCCGTCGACACTACAATATATATATATAAGTAATATAAGTTTTTCACTTTGTCATTAATTGATTCTATGATAATCTTAAATATAGGCGAAAAAAGGGAGGCTTTTTTAATGAGCACTACTATAGTGAAACATCTCCAACGAGTATTTGAGTATATATACGAATTGATGAACTCGGAGTGTTTTGAATTAAAAAAAAAACACTTTTATTTAGTAAGTAAAACTGAATATTATTCACTGATTCTGAGCAACAAATACGCATTTTAATAAACGTTCTTAATAAAGTATTTTTTAAACTATTTTTTAAGGTCTCTTATTCATAAGTTTAACTTCTGCCTTTTTGACGCGCTTGTTATGAAACATCATGTTTTATTTTGAAAAAATTAAATGCCTATTCTAGTTCTTAAATATACTCTTGAAATTTGACTAAGTAGTTTCTATTTATTATTAATATTGTAAGATTGTAAGAACCCAAGTAAGTGTAAGATTGTTAAAAAATTAATCCTTATTTCATGATTTTTAGAAACGATGTGGATGGTAAAAAAATTGTGATACATACATGCATATTTCCTATTAATATATTGTAATTGATTGATTAATCTGATTCGGAAAATATTGGTATCCAACCAATATAAACTTGAAGCCAAACACAAGCTTGCTAGTTTTGTCAACATCATTAAAAAAGTAAAACATTTTTAACTATTACAAAACATTTTTCATACAATATACTCATAATAACTGACAACGATTTCACGTAATTTTTTTTTATTTTAGGATATTCATCCTTACAAAACATACTCTAACAACAGCGATAATGGTTAATGCAAATGACGTATTGAAAATGACATGAAATTTACGACTACCCTAAATTTATACAAAAGAGCGCACGGTTTTTATATAACCATAGTATGTTTGTTACATGTAATATAAAAACAGCAGTAATCCTTTCAATATTTTTTTATCATTTTGTTACTTATTTTGTATGGTCTGTCAACAATTCATTATAAATATTAAAGTTTTTTTGGAAACTCAAAAAAATTTAACAAATGGTAGTAAATAATCTGAATCTTCTAAGGAATCAAATCATTAATTATCATTGTTTCAAATTTTTATACCACCATAATACATATTTTCTAATAAAAGAAATATTTTTCACAAAGCTGAAAAAATATGTAGTTAGATATTTTGTGAGTAGATTTACCTATTGGAAAGCTTAGAATCTGATTAAACTGTTGCAATAAGGTTCTTTTTATATCAATCAATCTTTGTTTATCACTTTAAAAAAAAAGAACTACAATAAGTATGCTATTAGTTCTCACAATTATTTTTATAAGAAGATATATATGTCCTGTAATAGATCAGGACATATTGTAATAGATTACAAAAATATGCATATGGGGATTAAATTAATCCTCATTGGTGACAGTTTAGATAAAAAATTATACTTGAATATTAAACGAACATTTATTTCAAAATTGTATTGAGTTCTGTGACGTACCCTATAAAAATGTATTATATATGTATCGATATAAAATCAATATGTCAAAGTTTCATGTATGTCACATGTATATAAAATTCATTAATGTAAGTGACTAGATTCTAATTTTTAAAGTGACGAAGAAATCACACTTGATCAACAGTTAATGGGGCAAATATGTTTTGTCACAAAATGTAATAAATTTGTACATTAATAATAAAATTTGATCTATTTTAAGGTCAAAAATCTATATTTGATTTCTACAAGTTCCAGATATATCATTTTATACTACATCTATTATTTTGTTTCATAAAAAGTGACCATAAACAAAATTTATTATTATTTTTTGGGACTATACGTTTTTATCTCATTGGTTTAGTAGTATTTTAATAAAGTAGTTATTTATGAAATACAAAAAGAGGGCACCCAAAAATTTATGCGAATGAAACTCGCCAATTAAGATAAGTACATATATTTACACTATTTAACACAGTTTTATATATTTATTTTTGATGGATGGTTAAACTGATACACATTATTAATATATTTTCTTAATTGATGACCTAAATAAAGGTGTTTATATTTTAGGGTTTTGTAAATTATTTTCATTTATAACGCAATTTGAAAAAAAAATTGTAAATTGGTGTTTGTCATGCAAATCTTTGATGCTTCATAGATTAATGCATTGCATGTTATGTTAGACCCTTTACGATATGTTTAATTGATATAATATTAAATAGTTTATTGAATATTTGAGCAACAAATATATACTTCCATATTGTTTTATACTAATACTTATATTATTGACCGACTATGAATCAACATGCGAAATAAATCATCATGAAATCAGTCACACAATTCTGGGTTATTTTAACCATATATGTTTAACTACTGAAGTACAAGGAAAAATGTATTTTGCCGTATAATTCGTCCAACCTGGCAAAAAGTAACGCTAACTTAGGCACTGAACAAAGCGGCTAGCCCTAAGTTAGATTAACAGAGTATCGAACTCATTAAACTCGATCAAATCAAAACTCCTATTAATTTTATATTCATTGATATTCTTCTTAAATTTGAGGTTAGGGTTCCATATAATTCGATCGCCGCTGCCATTACGTATTACAATAATGAGGGTATTGCGATATTCATAAGCTTTACAGATTTCTCCTTTAAAAGTTTAATATTTACTATATAATCTGCATTTTATTTTAGAAAATATAACGCCATGACTCATCTATGAATACAATTCTATGTGGATCACAATTATGATACATATGTTATGATTATTTTATTTATAATTAAAAGTATATATGTAGAGTGTATTCTAGCTTATTCTTCCCTATCCACCTTAAGTGCAGCAGTGTTACAATGTAAATAACAGTCCGTTATTCGCACTTGGTACAACAGCACTCGCAGAGAACAGGAAAGAGGATTTTTTTACAGATAATATACTAATGAGGTTATTAGTAAAGATTATATTATTTGCAATACTATCTCCATTTTTATAAGGACTTTTAACGATGGCATTAAAATTAAGTGATACATTTATTAACCATATGAATTATGACAACCGTCAATGTTTTTTGTAAATAACAAAATCTTACGCACTTACCCCTATTTTTGGAATGTGTTAAATAAAAATAAAGCATCAACTAAAATCATAATTTCATTAACTACCAAATGCGAATATCACAGATACGTCATTGTTATCACACTTCTGCACTTAAGATAGATTCAACTATTTACTTATAATCTAACTTTCACCACATTACGACCCGCATCTCATAAAACCCACGACCGCACTATTTCTGGAAATGAAATTTTTGAATTGAATTACGCCAATTGAAAAAAATATGTCTTCAAACTGGCTTAACTTATAATGTACTTACTCCGATGACCTGGCATTAGGCGAACAGTTATTCCATCTGGCGCCCGAACTGCACAGAAACATTATGACATGTAAATAACGATATACAGATTTTAATTGAAAATGAGAGTAAGTCTAATTATTTTAAAAAAAAAAAACAGCATTCCACAACAACACAGGGTAAATTAGTAGATTTGAAGTTACTTACCTCACACAATTAGGGAACGGATATTTTTAATGCAAGTGTACATTATAATTCCACTGGTATTAATAAAAGCTATCTGAATATTCAGTTAAATATTGCGTCTACTGAAAATACATTATTCACTTTCGCTTACGTTTTGCAATATATTGACAGAATTAAATTGAAAACAACGTCATTAATGCTGAATGTCTGCATTTCTGCGTGTATTTTCAGCAACAATACAATACGTTTTAGTTCCGGATGTGTACTGTGATTTTTGTTATCTATGTATTATATCATTTAAAAAGTTAGCAAAAATATATTGATAAACTCTCTGCGATTTGTTGTCAATATACAAGTTAATTATCATATATTCATGATAATAGGGATATTATGCAAAGCATATAAAGGTTGGAACAAAATTCATGACCATATTTATTCAGCCACTTCTTTTCTAAATTATAATAGTATGGAATCGCTTTTTCTATATATATATAATTGGAACATAAAATTTCTTCCCCTTATGATTTAAACATGATATCCCTTAAATAGAGACCTCCGGAGTAGATGCAAGTTTCTTATATCTCGATAAATGTTTCATTTCACGGTTCCCAGCCTCAATTCCTCTAAATCGGGTGTCGAGAACTCGCATAACATGGTTCTGCAGGGCTTGCCAATGACAGTTATCGCATTTTCAAAAAAATAAACCTAGAAATTTTGAAATATATCAGCCCAGACCTCATACCACACGATAACCTTTAGTGGGTATAAGATGTTTATGGATAAAAAGTGGATTACCATTTAATCAAATATCACCTAATTTATATACCCGCATTATAATTAGTGATAAAAATTATAACCATTTCAATACAACCACTGTAATATTTAAAACACCTTCCTGGGTCTAATGGATTTTCTTTTTTGTGTATTATTGCCGATAAGCCATAAAACATCTGTGACTCAAAAGCGACACATTTTGCCACGAGCGACACATTTCAGGAATCATTGTTATGGTAGAAAAACGTCAATAATTTATTTTACTAATTAACATTTAATTTTTTTTCTCATATACATAAGAACTCAATGATCACATTTCATTACATCTACAAAAATTGCGGTAGTCCGTGAAGGCACCTGCATAAGTCACTTTGTGCATATAATAAGAATGTAAAAAGACTTTATTGTACACCAATATTTCCTAATTATTATATTGCAAAAATGTATTAAAGGACGTCATTTGTTTCCAAACTCTTAGCTAATGATATGAAGAAATATATGCTTAATCATTGAATACCCTTATAGTGTTGGTTTCCTGTATTCGTAATAATAATAATGAAAGTAAACGAAATCATAACAAGTAGATAATAAAAATCTCATTTTGTAAAGTTAAAGACACTTATCCTATCACAGTTAAATTCGATACTGTAAAAATTGTTTACTCAACAAAAAATACAATTAGAAAATATATTTTATTAAGAAAAATAAAAAGGTATATTTTTATGGCATTGAATTTTTACAGTATCACCTCATCTCATTTTATTATGCCAATATATAATATACAGAATTAGCTGATGATATGTAGATTTAAATTTAATCTTTCAGATTTTATTTAATTATTTCAGATTATAATAAATAATAAAAATAAATTGATATATTTGTGCTGACTTGAGTCAAATTGAAAATTAAAAACATATTTTAAAGTGAGCAATAGACAATTTGAGCAAGATATAGTGAATTTCCCTTACTAGCAACCATGGCCAGTACTTCCAAAAATTGTAGAATATCATTTCAATGGAAACATTTTTGGCAAGGTGTGTTATAGTCTTTTTTTTTTGAGATCTTGTGATGTCTCATAACATGACCAGTCAACAAGTGATGCATTAAATTAAACTCAGGCTAGAATTTACACATTTAACATAATAAATAATATTTTACATATGTTCCTAAATCTAATAATTTCTTTCAACAATAAAAGTTAATGTAACATTGTAAGAATTGGCCTAATCCATTTCAAAAAAAGGATAAAGAAATTTTACCTCTTCATTTCTCCAGATATCATATACTTCTACACATATATATAAAAAAAAAAGATATTTATATCAGTAACAGTAGTATACCGCTGATGTTTATTATTTCCATATGTGTAAATGTACCAGTACTTCAGGTAACTTATGATAATGATAATAAAATACCATGACAGCAAATTGAGAGCTACAATTTGTATTATTCAATTATAAACTAAGAATATGGCTCTATGACTGTATGCTGTAAGGCTGTGAGATTGGTGTTCAAAGCAATTGATTGAAACTACATTATAAAAAAAATAATATGTGAAAATATGACTACAGTCCAAACAGAAGTATGACGTGAGGTCAAAACACCATATCACATATTCGCGCGCAAACGAAGATTATTGTAAGTTTGATAAACAGAAACAAATTTTAGATGGATTGTCAGCTGCCAGCTGTCACCTAATTAAAAAACCGAATTAATCATGTCTTGTGTGTGATAAGAGCTGCATTATTCCCACATAAAATATTTCTGCTACAAAAGACAAAAAATCTTAGTTATTGCTCGTGGGCGTTTTACGTTGGCGTAAAAATACTGTTTTGGCGGCGATACTTATATGGCAATAGGCGAGGCCTATATTTATTATGAAGTACTGATGTGGTGTTTTCATAATTAGCTCTCAATGTGACGACACGTTAAGGTACCATATTCATCTATACGCTACTTATGAAATAGGTATGTGGTTAATGTTTTACAATACAATAAAAAAACGAACACACATGCGAGAATCTGTCCCAATATTCGAGACGTCATCTTTCAAACAGGAACGTGTACAAAAAAATTACAAACCAAGAATATTCCAACGCATCACTCATGAAAATTATTTTAAAATTGGAAAATTCTTTAAACACAGTAATAATGTTAATCTTCGCATGCCGACAGTAACATGCCAGGGTTTAGTCTTTAAAAGCACAACACTGAACTTCAATCCAACAAATATAGCCTTAAAAATGGTGATCAGAGAAGTAAAATTTTTGCATTGTCTTCGAATACGTTCGAGCACTGTCACAATAAAAAGCACATATCCGTTGAGTTTCACTGCCTAACAATCGAATATTTACGTCTCTTTTTTAAATAGTTTATTTACAATACACTGCGAAATATTGCATCTTTGCCTTTAGCCGTGTAAAAATTACACAAAGGTCCGACTGAAGTTGCACTCCAACCCAAAGCGAGTTCTCTTTTCAAATTAGACATTGACAGCACGGCAATCGCCTACCATGTTGGGGAGAGGGGGGTCACTGACATCGGTGGCGTCGTTCCGTGCGCCGCGTCTGTTACGGTCCCTAAAGGAGCCGAAGCCCGAATCGTGGGTGGTGGCCGGGGACGTACCTACGAATATCCTGGGCATATCGCACTCCTCGCATTTGTCCAGTAGCGGGTGGTTGCGGAACGTACACATGTGACACTGCCAAGAGGAGGGCGCGCGCTGCCCGGTGTAGATGTTGCTGTAGAAGCTGTTCGACTCGTCCGTTTCTGGAATGGTTTAATTAGGTTTATATCACAGAACAATTAAAACGAACAACTTTAGGTACTGCACTAACAATTAAGTAAAATTTACGCACTGCTCCCTCCATCTTGGTTTACAGCGCGTTAGTAAAACTGGTGTAACGGTGTACTGATGTACTAGAGGTGTATGGGTATGAAATTTCGTATCTGGACACGGATATGTGAATAATAAATTACCGGTTTCGGTCACGGTTACTGATATGAAATTATTTCGGATTATCCGATTGTTTCGGATAACTTAGGTTACGGATATAAGATTATTTAGAAATTAGAAAAAAATATTTATATAACGTTTGTTATATAAAACTTTGACTTTATTTGTAACTATTATCTGGTATTACAATCAAATAGAAAAGAACAATAGCCTTAAATATTTAATAATAAAAACTGTCTAAAAATGAGAGCGACGCGGCTAGTGTATCGGCTCGGCCGGCGAAAACCTGGCATAACGTATTTCACTTAGACTCTGCACCTATCCGAAATTAGTCGAAACTTTTATATCTGATTCGCTTACGATTACATATTCGGATATCCGATATTTTTGGTTACAGCTACGGCGCTTCATACATCTCTAATCGATGCCGTGATAAAGACGACATCATTGGACACTTACCCATTCCGTTATTAATTTATAAAAACTATCTGTTAGTTAGTTAACTGATATAAAGTGTTATTGTTGATCGCTAAACTTTGAAATTTAGATTTTTTTTTAATCTGTACGATGTATCGGATTTTTTTGTTGAAATAATTTTATAGAACTATATATATATATATATATATGCTAAAAATAGTTTGTCGATATTGCTGCGAGGTGACACTATAAAGTATAGCTTTTGGATCAAGAAACATGTTCAATGTGTGTGTAGCTCAGGTTGTTTCCCATCTACATCAATTAGTAGATATAATGTTATGCTGTATAAATACATATAAAAATTCATATTATTTTTAGTCGTACAATAGTGCTAGAATTGTGCCAAGGCCAATCGGTATGTATTTGATTTCCTTTAAAAAAGATAAATTATCGCAGGTAGATTAGATTTCACTTTGTAATGAATTACAGAAGTGACCACAATAACATAACAATAAACATCTGGAACATCTGGTCTTTTCTGGTTTGGTCTTTATAGAATTCCTAAAACAACATTAATTGTTTGTTTCGCTGGCAAGATGATTACATCAAATTAATTTTAAACTTGCGTTTGTCAATCAGGTGTGTATTTTAGTGTACAATTTTGGGACGTTATGCTTACCTACCTATGATTTCCTAAATTAAACAATATCTTAAACACGAACATTTAATTATTTAATTATTTTTTTTGCTTTTAATTATTTCGCTTTCAGGGTCTCTATAGATATGAAGGTGAAACTTGTTTTACATTTCATAGAAACCCTTAAGCTCCATTGATAAGATATTCAAAGATAACCAAATTCTAACTACTGTTTAAATCAAGATACAATCGGTGTTCTCGCTAATCTCCATGTGTCTCTTCTGCCTTAATTGTAATACAAGCAAAAATCCCACTGTAGTGGTTTACATAATTATATATTTTTTTAAATATACACATAAATACATTAATTCAGTTAATGTATACACAATATTCTTTTCATTCAAATATCAAACGAAATAGTGGAATTTACTTTGTAATATTTTATATTTTAAAAACACATTTAATTTCATGCATACTGCAAAGGACTGGAATAGCCTACCCATGTCCGTGTTCCCGGCTATATAATATGACGTGAGATTTTTCAAAAGAAGAGTGAAGTGAAGAGTGAAGTGAATAACCTTTCATAAGTTAATGCATTTAACATCTTAAGACTTAATCACCACTTACCATCAGGTGGGATTGTTGTCAAGTCTTGACTTATATTGTGTAAAAAAAATTACTTATTATAATTATTTAAATTAGATCCATTATAATTTAATATTCACTTTGCCACATGTATTCAATATTACTGAATTTACTAGATCGAATAGACGTGCGCTGCAAGTTCTTTTAATAATTATGACTACCTGAAGTTGTTTGGTGGGAGGTTTTGCATTTTTGTCGAGTTTATATGAAATATCAGAAGAAGCCACTACACATATACTTACAGTAAATCAGACACTCACCATTCCCAGCCATTTCTAGTCTCTTGGCAAGCGTATCGCACTCATCCCTGAGACGCTCCACATAATCCTTGAGTCGCTGGGCAGCGGAGGGCGTGGGCGGCGCCGCAGCAAGGATCTGAGTCTCCCTCGTCAACTGGGACAGCCGTCCCTTCTCCTGCGCCAGTGCGGTCGCCAGCCGCGATAGACGCTCCTTTTGTCGGTCGATTAAGGAGCGGTCTGAAAGTTTTTTGAGGTCTCTAATATATATTGAATAATAATAATAGTAAAGTTTTCTGTAGGAACGTGATAAAATTAAAAGTACTTATTATAATATTACATATAATATTACACAGAACAATTTACGGGAAAGGTTTTGGTGTATTCGTTGAACATGAAATATTCAAAAACGCCAGATAAAACGCGTAACGATTGTTACGACCACGTTTACTATTAGTGAACGAAGGGATCACGTTTTACGAAGCGAAGTGTGTGGAGGACACGTTATTAGTACTCAATAATATATGCATAAGAAAGGGGTTAAATTGTCCCTAATTTAATACTCAAGTACAATTTTGCGACCTTATCACTAACATAGTAATTTCTTCTCAGGCTATCATTGCCTGAAGATTGCGACCATTACAATGCAATGTAATATTTAAATTGTCTTGGTTTCCCAATAAAATTTTAATTTTTTCGGTAAACGTAGAAGAAATTATGTTATTATTATTTATATCTTAAGCTTACAAGTTTTCCAATTTTAGAGAAATTTTAGAGAAAAATCAACAAAGATTTCGTAGAAACAGACCGAATCTCTGACATTTAAGTAACAGTGAAGTATGAAAGGTAACAGTGACGCGAATTGTATTGAATTTAAACGAAATATGTAGGTGTACTCACCATAGCCTCTTAACACATTACATATAAATTTACAGTAATTTAGTATTTGTACGAAAAAACTAAATATATACAGGCTGAAAAGTAATACACAATCGTGAAACAAGAAATAGGCGTAATCTGGTTACGTCTTCACATCGCCCTCAAGAGGTTCGGCGTTCTTTTATGGGGCTCGGTGTTCGTTTTTACAATAAGGTTCCAAAGTTTATACGTAATTTACCTATTGAAACTTTTAAAAGACGTGTTAAAGCACAGCTATAGGTAAAAGTTTTTACGGTATATATGAATATATTAATACGTTGTAGTTGCCATGTGTGGTATTAAAAGATGTGCTGGAGTTTCTTTCGTCCTTTTGTTCCTCAATGTTAAAGCAACTTTTTGAAATAGTAGAAGGAGCATAAAATTACGCGCATAAGTATATTTACAGAATACCTCAATGATTTAATGATTTTCAATTTGAATTCGAATGTGGTTATTTATAAATATTTGCATTCTATCAGGATCTGAAGTAGTAAGCAAACATTCAAGCTTTATAAACATTTAAATATAAATGTGTCTTGAGTATACATTGCGCTGTTTCCTTATACTCAGCATTAGCATAAAGAATACACGTCCTTTCAAAAGCAAGGGGAATTAATAAGCTATTTTCATCTTATAGGTTTTCCCCGTCCCACGTATAAAATGTCTACTATGAATTTATTTTAAATCCATTTATAATTATTTGAAAGACTTTTGCATAATTTTCTTATTAATGTTAAATGTTTTAGCAAACTATTCTCTATAAAAAGCTGAAATTAATAATATTTTTATGTTACGTAAATTACTTTTGTTTCGCTGCTTCAAACCTAAGCCATACCCAGATCAACTGTATCGTTTTTATCATGACTTTAGTAAACATAATAAATGCATGGACCAATTTAATATTCTAGGAGTCAGTTTTCCTAATTATATGAATCAGAAACATATTAATTGACTCAATAACTGCAGTAAAGTAGTTCATAATTTTATTACCTATGCTGCAGGAAAAGATCTATTTCCCAAGGTGAAGTGTCCCAGATAATATAAGTTATAAATATGCCAAGTGCCATCTAAAGGTCAGTGATTTCAGTGTTGCATATACACATATACGCAAAGTTTAAAAAAATGAATAATTAATATTGAAACCTACATTACTTTTCATGTATTAACATTACAGGTCTTTCTTTGTACATTGTGTATTATCACTCGATAATAAGTGCAGGACTAAACTAGTACTATTTGATTTTAAGTTTTGATTAATATTTTATCTTAAAAACACAGTTTGCTTTTAAATTTTTAATTAAACAATCAGACTGGATGATGTAACCATGGAGAGATTATCAAGGGAAGTGCAGATTGATAGTCTCTACAGACCTTTATGAAGATATTATGAAGAAATCTCAGGTGTGTAGGTTTCCTTGCAATGTTTTCCTTCGTTGCAACTGATAATTCTAGCTAGCGGCCCACCCCAGCTTCACACAGGTGTACTTTGAAAATAGTTTCCACAGCATATACGATGAAAGAATTGTTTAAGCAAATTTTTTTACACCTTGGTTCACATAACTGAAGTTTTAGCAAGGATCCCTTATTTTTTTATGTAGCATTCTAATGGTAAAAATTTTTTTAAAATCGGTTAGGTAGTTTTGGAGTTTATTCATTACAAACATACAAAAATACAAAGCTTTCCTCTTCATAATATTAGTATAGATACATTTTCTTATCACATTGGGGCCTTTGCCGCTGAGCGACTACATTATTTTGTAACATGTGTGTATGTCCACACACAGGGAATCCTAGTGGGGGCGTGTGTGTTTAAACAATTATATTTCAAGTGAAAGTCCTGTCAAAATCGGTCCAGCCGTTTCAGATTAGCCGGAACAAAGAGAGACAGAATGACAGAAAAAAATTGTAAAAAATGTTATTTTTGTATATGTACCGTATATATATTCATATGCACGTAGTAAATAGTGGTTATTTTAATATTACAAACAGACACTCCAATTTAATCTATTAGTATAGAAGTATAGATATGCAAATAACTTTGAAAAATGCAATATCTGTACAGTATTCAAAGGTGCGTCCCATGTGGGAAACTAATGGTTATAACTGTGCGATAAGTGATCTTGTGAGTTAAGCAACTTGAGATGCAGGTGTAGCTGATTGGAGACCAAAAGTAGCACAATTTCTTGAAAAGTCTTGTACTTCAGACATAACTTTAGAGATGTTGGTCCTGATAGTTATTAAATAGCAGTCATACTCTCTAAGTTAACTGCTAACAACTTCATCAATTGGAGCAGAGTGATGGAGTTAAATCCAAGTATGCTAAATTTCTCATAATTAAGAACTTGCAAGAGCCCTGCAGTGGATCACAAAAAGGTTGGGGACATTCTACATTTATTCAAAGTAATAAGCATTATAGATTTGTACTGACCATAAGTTGGTGGTTCAGGTGCTGTACGAGTAGGTCTTGGTGATTCAATATGCGAACATGGCGGTGGCTGCGGAGGAGGTGGCGGAGCCCTCCGCCTCGTCGGTCGCGTCGTACTTGGACTGACCGTTACAGTGACGTGCCCTTCAAACCCTCCATCTTCTTCCCTCGTTTCTCTCACCGGGCTAGCCATATTCGATGTTGGTGTGCAAACTGTTAAATTTACAGAAGTTATTGTTCTTGGACTATCGTACTCTTCTAACCAAGGATCACCGTAATCACGGCGTAAATAGTTAACATTGACAGATAAATTTAATGGGTACCCTCGCTCTGGTCTGTATGCTGCTGCCTTAGGTTCCTTTGATTGAGGCTCTTGCTTTTGAGCAGATGGCACAGGAGATACAGTTCGGCACTCGCCGTCTACAGGTTCCTTTAAAGTCTCTTTAAATGCAATATCTGGATTAGGCTTTATAAAGTTTAGTGTATTGGGCCGTTGGCGTTTTTCTGTAGGAGTTGGCTTAGGTTGTGATGTCTCTTTCTTGATGGTTTTCTTTTCCTTCACAGTTTCTAATCTTTCATGCAAGTTGCTTTTTATTTTGTTACTCTTTAGTATTTTGTAATTTGTGCCCTCTAGTTCTTCAGTGTTGCTTTCTGCTGGATTAGAATCTACAGATACACTTTCTTTAGGTGTACTTTGCCCTTCATTCTTATTTTCGTTAGTTAGCTCCAAATCACTAGGTGACTCTGCATTATACTTTGCACAACAATTATCAATATTTATAACAGCAACAGGTGAAATTGGTCCAGCTGTCTCCTTATCATTATTGACTTCAACAACATTTTGATTGGCATCTGTGTTTACTTTTGGCTTATCATTGTCATCAATAAAAGCATTGGAGCTTACTACTGCCGTTTGAGGGCCTTGGCAGGTGACAGCCTTAATAACCGAGGTTTTGATGATTTCGTGCTTTACTATGGGCTGATTGCGGCATTTGATTGGTGGATTGAGCTTGAGTTCGTGAAGTTGGCGGGCTGCCGCTGAGGAAGATGCATGGTAGGCGTGCGTTAGGGAGGCCTTGACTTCGCTGTGCAAATGCTTTTCACAGGCTTGCTTGTCGTGGCAATACAACTCGATGGTGTTGGACACAACATGATCGGGAACGCCGGGAAATTTCTGCTTCAACTCGTGAAACAATTGCATAAGCGATATGTTAGTGCATGCACACGGGGAAGGGCTCGCGGTGCTTTCGGAGGGGGCAGACATCGCCGCCCATCCTCGCGGAGGTCCCCCTGCGCCGCGAAATGTGCTCTTCGCCTCGCTACACGATATACACTCCCACTTACCGACAACTATTACCAAACATCTTCTATTCGCACTGCGATTTTATTGTCTTTTCTCTCTAGTGACGTCACAATCCTTAAAATCACTTTCTCACAGACTTACATATACTTCCCCCAGCCCTTAGGCTTGCGAACGTTCATGACATGTTAATCCCGACTGTACACATATGACGAAAAAGAGCTTAAAACGAGACAAGGTTGAATTTTTATATCTTTTGTTATCATCATACCAAAGCTATTTTTCGATGAATTGCACCATGCTGCGGAAATAATTTACATTTACTTTATTCCGAAGTAATTCTTCTTGTGTTATTTATCTTAAAATAACATATCAACGTAACACAAAGACACGAAACATTCACGAACCCAAAAATAAAATTACGAAAATCGCGAAGTTGTCAATCAATCCAATTCTTCCATTTTGCCTGTCTGGCCGTAGACAATAATTTTTTTCTATTTTTTAAAATCAACACCGACAAGTGCCCTTTTCCCAGATTTATATCTAAAATTATTATTTTAAAATTCGTAATAATATATCTTAATAAATATGATGAATTATGTAAGAAACTAACAATTTAAAAATTAAAAATTAATCCACATTTTCGCTTCTATTAAAGCAAAAATTGTTGTCTCTGGTTATATCCTGACAAGTGTCAAACTAAGATGTACATTTCTAACAGTTACCTTAGTTATTCGTAGCATTACTACCGTACGTACCCTATGGTACCTACGATATGACATTATTTATTCGTAAGGCACCTCATGTGACATCAGATCAGTGTTGCCAACTTGGATTTTGAAAAAGGTCTAGGCCAGATTAGAAAATTACGTAGAAATAGTAAAATTTTCATATAGAAAATACGTAGGTCTACGTACTTTTTTTCTGAGTGAAATCAAGATAGTATGGTAGGTAAAAGTGAATAAAACGACAATTTATATGACCCTAAAAGTAGTAGACAGCAGACAAACAATAAATTAAATGAAAATACCGTTGGCAAACAAAAAATCTAGGAATTACCACTTATTGATCATTTTAAAAAGTTTGCTACTTTTAGAGTTATCATCAAAGTATTTAAATTATTCAATTTTTATTTTCTTACCGGTCTGCTTCCCGGTCTTATTCAGTCACATTTTTTTGGGCATAATCCTGAAAATAAATTATTATTTCAAAACTAAGTAAGATAAATATGTGAACATAATGATAAACATATTACCTGGAAACATTTGCCCTAGATGGGTTATAAACGTACAGAACGTTTTAAATTTGAGGAATGCGTCAGGGTTTAAAAACCTTAAATTTTTCTGGCACTTTGTTTTTAAAATGAATGGCGTGACGTGTTTAATGGCGAGGCGAGTGTACGTTAGTATGAAACATCATTTATTAACTTTTTTCGCGAAAATAAAGGAAATTATCCCCTTATATTTTGCACATTTGAACAATTTTGATAGAAAATACGTAGATTCTGGGACTAAAGTTCGTAGGTTTACAGGAATGGCTTCAAATACGTAGATCTACGTAAAAAGATGTAGAATTGGCAACGCTGCATCAGCATCACAGAGTACATTAGATCAGCATGCTTATCCGTCGTAGACTGTTCATTCATAATGAAAAACTGTCAAATGATATTGTCAAATTGACATTCTTGTTTGTCAATTTTCTTACAATTTGTTGCATACGGTATTATTTTTGTTTTTTTTTAAAGTACCAGAAAATGGTTGATGACTTGCGTAAATATTTGAATCATCTACTAGAAAAGTACTGATCATTCTGTTTTGCTTTTGTAACTATTCTTGAAGAGAGTTTGTGATAAATAGTTTTCTAACATTTGTTTTAGAGTGAACGGTCTACATTGTATACTGATCACGGATCGAGATGGAGTTCCAGTGGTTAGATCAGTTACTGAAAGGGCCCCACAATTGGCCCTTCGTCCCAATTTTATATCCACATTCGGTATGGCAACGGACCAAGCAAGTAAATTAGGACTTGGTAGAAACAAAACTATTATATCAATGTATTCAAGTTATCAGGTGAGATATAATTCATATGAAATTTTAAAAACCGACTGATCACTGTGTTTGAACTTCTTTCAAATATGTGTATTTGTCAACATGGATGATTATATCTAGATTTGAGTATAAAATATGTCATAGTTAATGCTTCCATCAATTTATTTTGATTTTTTCACAATTGGTGGGTAAGGGCAATAACATTGCATGGTTTTATATACCATCATTTATGAGCAAGAGTAGTTGGTAGTAGCTTTCAAGTTTGTAGCAAAATTTTGTTCTGCTACTTATATTTTTTGCAAGGCATGATAAGCCTTTGACTTCTTTTGATACCACAGTGCAATTATGGAGTAAACTACTACAGGCAATGATAAGTGCAACTTCTGTGTACACATTTTAAAGACTTGACTAACATAACTTTGATGACATGCTCATTTACCAGTGCTTCTATTGACTGGTAGTGATAATTCCAGGTAATACAGATGAACAAGTTGCCACTTGTGATTACATTCATAGGTAGTGACAACTGCAACACAGGCCATATATTGTCTCTGGAGAGCCAAATAGAACCCTTCCTGAAGGACCTGGCAGCCATTGTAGGTGATGCACCGTGAGGGTGCAAAGAAGGTCATAACGAAATTTAAATCTGCTTTGATAGGAAATAATGTAATTGTTAGTATTTTGATATAGGGTAACTAACTATAACGTCTCCACAATAGTATATTTCAATTACGTGAGAGATTAAATGATGATAGAATCTATTAGTACAGGAGGTAGGGTTGTATTCTTTTGTCAGAATTTTATACTGAATTTATTATTATATATATTATTATCTTCAACGGCAGATCTAACAGGTGTTAATTTAATAGAATATATTCTTGCCATAACTAAATTATTAATCTTTTAGATTGTGTTTGACCAAACTATGATTTTTGGAATTAGGATTATATTTTTGTTATTATTATTATTAGTCATGATAAAATTTTTTTACATTATTATGTTTTCACCATTTGTTCCAATGCTGTTGGAATAGCTGAAGTTCAAGCTCTTATATATTCGGAGAAAACTATTATTGCTTGATATTTTATCAGTATTAAATGACTTATTTGAATACAATGATGCCTCCACATTGTAGACACATTAATTAACAGCTGAAAATTAATACCCTAGCCACTGTTTAGCAGGTGTAGGTTTTATCCAAAGATTGATAGATTCTTACATAAAAAAACTGCTACTTCTAAACAAAAATGAGGCACCAGTTGTTCTTATTCATCATAGATTAAAATATCTTTATATGAATATGGTACTAGTTAATTTTATTCTACAATTATAATCAATAATGTATGTTTAAGTTTTGCTACACTGTGAATTAAATGTTATCTTTATTATGATATATAATTGTAAATAAAAGTTGTATGTGATAACATAATGTTTATGATTAAATGATTATATACTATAATTTTGTATTTAATAGACACATGTATAAAAATTGGTTCGGTGTAGTTTTTAGGCTGTCACTATGTTCATACATACAGGTCTTCATCAATTTTAGGTATTGAAATAGATACACAAAGATCAATATTTTAATTTTAATTATTATTTTCAGTTGAATACTGTACGAAAAAAACGAAATGTTTTGTAATAAAAATGTCATGTATATTCATAATAGTTATTTATTATATGTATATCAGAGAAATGCTAATTTTCTATTTTTATTATTTTACATATTAATCATAACCTTATTATGGTAACACTGGAGTGACAAGTGGTTTTCCGTTGAGTTCGTTGACTATATTATTGGCAGCAAGAACCGCCATATCGTTTCTTGTGCGAACAGTTGCGCTGCCAATGTGCGGGAGAATGACTGAAAATTATAAACACTATTTTATAAATCAACCGAAAATTTAGAATGCACTAAAGTCTAAATACCGAGCATTTATAAGGTAAGTAATCGGGCGATTGTTTCTTATTATAGTTATCTCATGCTTAGTGCATTTTATAGTTTCCGTAACATTACAGAAAATTATCTATTATATTTAATTATGTGCGGCACTTTAAAAATGCTTTATAAAGTTATCTTCATTAAAAAGTGGCACAATTAATATTAAATAATCGTATAATATATTACTAAAATTTGGTATTTAAATCGAAATAATACGTGTAATTAAGACTACCCACACACCTATAATATAAAGGTGGCAGCACTAATGGTAACACAAAAATTGGGATAAAGATGAATTCATATCACTTTTATATTCTTAAGCCGTAATAAAATAACTATGGACGTTGTAGGATTAAAATAGTTGGATAACTCACAAATATTTGGTAAACTTAGCAGTTTGTGGTCTTTTGGCAATGGTTCAGGGGTAGTGACGTCGAGGCCTGCGGAGTAAATAGTTCTGTTCTTCAGTGCATTGTACAGCGCCTCCTGCTCCACCACCTCTGTGAAAAAGGAAATTTTCAATAACAAACTGCAATGTATGAAGACAACTAATTGTAACTACTAAATAACTAATGCATTTATTGTAGTTCGGGCTGGCCAGCCATTTTTTTATGATAATAAACAGTAAACGAGTAATAAGGTCATCTAATGGTATGTAGTCATCGCCTCCTACGATCAGCTGTATCGCGCGTCATTGACAATTTCCAGTCAAGAGAGGGTTATTGAGAGACCAAAACGAGATATAGTGAAATGAGTTTACTTCAAGAACCATCAAGGACTACAGCATTGAAAATTTTAATGGGAGTTTTTTTATTAGCAAGCACGACAGAGACTTCTTCAATGAACACTCGCACATCAATTCACGTGATACTAATATGATGATTATATAACCAAAGAGCCGTACCTCCTCGTCCAACGTTCACAAGGATGGCATTTTTCTTCATTTTTGCTAAGGACGTTTCGTTGATCATGTGCCTAGTTTCATTAGTCAAGGGCACCGTAAGAAATACGAAGTCGCTCTGCGATAGCAATTCGTCCAGAGACACGAATTCTGCCTTCAAAGCCTTTGCTGGAAAAATAAATTTAATCGTAATTTACATTTGTATTACCATGTAGTCCTGTGTGCTAGATGCTGACGTAGTTTTGCTGGAAACATTCATAAGAACAGTCTGCCTGGCGAAGAACTTTGAACGCTGGAGTTGGCTATTTACGGGAGATATTTGGTGGAACACAAAACTTTTTTCTTCGATGTTAAGTAGTGAACGCACCATGAAATGGGTACTGTAAATGTTCACATTCGTATCTGCACTAGGACTCCTTGAGCAGAGTTGGTTTGAACCAGGGATGTTATGGGGCGCTAAAACCGTAACGGAATCAGATAAAAAAGTTTCAAATAATTTCGGATGGCGCAGTCTATAGTAGTTTTTATTATTGAAACTTAAAGCGTATTGTTTTTTTTTGTGATTATTATACCAAATAATACCTAGACATAAAATAAACTTTAACCTTGTTAATATATTAAATTATTTTCTAAGCCCTAAATCTTCGAAATAATTTCATATTCGTGATTGTAACTTAACCGGTAAATATTATACATATATGTATCCACATCCAAATTGAAATTTTTTATCCCTATCATCCCGGTTTGAATATAGTACACAATTAACATTTTTTTGTCATATGAATATTTTCCTACCTCAGCTTTGTTCCTTCATGTTAAAAGCCCTAGGAGAGTTTGACAAAAGATCTCTTTGAATTCAATTTACAAATGGCAAGATTACTTACCTTCAGGTTTCTCCCTGTGGCCAGTGTACAGGAACTTGCCGATTTCGAAACCAGAAAGACGTTTGACCACCGCCTGGCCGATGCTTCCCAGACCTATGATGCCGACCGTGCTGCCTCTTATGTCCAGACCTAAGCCTGCCTGGAAACCTATCACCCATTCTCCGCTGTAACATATTGGATAAGCACTTATTATTTGTTTCTAAAAGTTTATGTTTGTTGGATAGGTATAATATTGGCTGTAATTAATGTAACATAATATTTTTATACAGTTAAGTACGTGATCATAGGGGTCAGAGATTTTCTTATATAAATGGAAGAATTATCTTAAGTTTGAAACATTTCCGTGTTCACTTTGCCTAAGCTAATAATGAGGCCAGTCAGAGATTAACTAAATGGTTAATTTTATAGTTTAGTTTTTTCACAGCTCATGTTAAGCTTGATGTATGCTTAGTTGTGTAAGTGTTCGAGTCGCAGCCAATCTTCACTGGCCATGGTGCACTCTGCTGGATTCATAATCATCTACGATGTAATATCGTGAATGTGTTATGCTAAGAAGTTTGGAAAAACAGAGAGACACTATTGTCATTATGATCCGTAACATTTCCGTTAGAATCCACGAAGATGGAAACAATTCAATTTCGACGAATCTGATGTAGGTACTCGATTATCTGTCCACGGTAACAGAACAACGTAAGGATAAGAAACATTTCTATCCAAAGCAGCACAATTTAATATTTTACGTTAGTGTCTCCGCATACAATATCTGCAGAAAAATCAACATTGCGTCAAAAGTTACATCAATCTGTGAAGTGTTTATTGAAGATGGCAGGTAACATTTTATCTAATCATTACAGGGATCAGATATTCAGTGTGGAATCAATACGTGATAGACAGATTGCTTAATAATTTTACATGAAATTGATTTGTATCGTGTACAAAGTGAAAAAAAAGCGATAAAAAAAGGGTTAAGCGATTTATTTAAGTCGATTTTTTAAAATATATTTGTAATGTAATTAATGTTTCTATTCATAACCGATACTTCTGTAATATTCATACCTTACGTACCAACATCAATACAACCCACACTGTCCCACCGCTGGGTGCGGGCCTCCTCTCATAATGAGAGGGCTAAGACTATAAATAGTTCGCCACGCTGGCCAAGTGCGAAGTGGGGGATTTCACATACCTTCGAGAATATCATGGACAACTCTCAGGTACACAGGTTTCCTCACGATGTTTTCCTTCGTCGAGAAAGTCATAATTAATTAAACGAGCAGAAGACCTTCGTTCGAACTAGACGGCTACAACTGCCCTGCTATATAAGGTTATACTGCTGAATGAATATTTCAGTATACCTGCGTACTTGCGCCAAGTTCTCGTTCAGTCGTCTAGCCGTTCCCAACATTAGGGTTACTGCAATCTCGGCCACCGCGGGGCTCAGCACGTCGGGCGTGTTGGACAGCTTGATGCCGCGCGCCTTGAGCTCGGGCACGTTGCAGTGGTTGTATCCCGCGGACGTTGTCGCGATCAGTTTCAGTTGCGGTCCTGGATAATCGCGTTACACGGATGATTAATTTAATTAAATCACTTTACTTATTTCAGACAACAGGCTACAAACGGGCAGGTAAGCCACCTGGTAGTTTAGTCAGCGTCGGTCATCGATATTCGTAATACGAAAGGCTTCACTGGCGCGTTGCTGATCAAGGAAATGGGGAAAACCCACTTATTCTGGCACGCTGACGCTGCAATCCAACCACCTAAAAACATTGGATTCTAGAATGGGTGGTAGTTAATCGAGCAAATAAGCCCTTGCCACAGTAGTCTGGTACGAGGCCCAGCGACCTTTAAATTCATTTAATCATTAAGGTACTTTGAAATTTGCTTAAGCGCGTAATTTTTTGTTTCTTCCACCGACTAATTACTTAGGAGAGACGTAGCGGCATCTCCTTGTCCGCTGTTAAGCAGCGTCCATTCCAGTCCCGCTTACCGGCTTTATCTAAAAATTCCTTGGTGATGGGCGGGTGCGAGATCCACACGACAGCAGAACATCCTTGAACGTTCTTCAGAAGCCAATCGTTGTTCTTCGCGATCTCATTTGTGTTAGAATACGGAGACGTCAGTACCGTGAAACTGGTAACAGAAAAACATACAAAATAACTTTAAGAACATAATGTTAAACAACAAAATGTTCGCGGCATATGGGTTCCCATCCTAGAAAAGTATCTACGTAATTCATTGGAATTACGTGCAAATTCAAAATTTATCATACTGCATACGATGAAGGGAATGTGTGAAAATGTATACTTACCACAAGTAGTAATAAGTGTTATACGCATACATAAATAAGAAATAATATTCTTAGAAGTTTCTTGCCCTTTCTTCTTCCGGGACTACGTACCCTACCTGAGCATGGATATATTGTAACAAATCAACAAGGTATAGAATTTTATTCATTTATTTTACGTTGAGATTCTGAGACCATGACGGATATGAATCATGATGATGGAATGTATACATCATCATGATTCATTATCGTTAAATTTAGAAAAAAGAAAAAAAATAGTTTGAACTACAGCACAAAATCAGTTAATGTATAAAATAAACCAAAAAAACTTCAATAAGTTTCAAAGATTACCTATAAGCTCGTGAATATAAAAATACTTTGACAAAGTGTAACGAAATATAATAATATATAATATCAAGAGGTTATTATATAACGAAATATATAATAACCTCTTGATCCTTAACATTCAAGGCAAAAAAAAACTTGACATTCTACGCAGCATACCAAGAGATTAAGTATATATATATATATGGTTAAAAATGTCTTTGGAAAAACAAAACAGATCAAATTATTATATTTTATCTGTTGTAATGGTTAACGCCATAGCCAAACATTTAAAAAATTTGAAAAGCACTATGATTAAATCTTAATTTAATAAAATATGTATATGAAAATCAAACATAATTTAAGGTTATAAGAAAGAAAACAACACAAACCGGTGAAATAATAATTAAAGCAATATAAAAACTTACTTTTCCTCTAAAATTTGCAATCCACTTTCGGGGTAGTCGTTTGAGGATACGAGAACTTTAAGATTTTTCGTCATTTTCGTCGAAGTCACAGCGTTCACGCTCAGCCAGATACTCACGAATGCCACAACAGTGAAATAGTCCATTGTGTGCGACAAGTTTATCTTATCAAACAATGGCAATGACAATCAATGCTAAAATCTATTGTTTTGCCAGTAAGTACAATTTTGTCATGAGATTCAAGAGGAAATCTTTTCTGTGGCGAGGTCACCAACAGGTTAATACTGATTGGACTCCGTGGAGAGAATGTACATAGTTTGGTGAGTTATAAATAGAGCGTACGTTAAATACGCGGTATTGAGACATATTTTTGGTTGATATAAGGCCGTCTTAGGGTTATGCCGGGGCTTTGGGTAGATAAAAATTTGGGACCCAGTTTAATAGTAATAATTGAATAACTTAAAAAACGTGCTCAATTTATTATAACCTAACTAATACTACCAGTACCCATAATAAATTAAAATTTTATAGAAAAATATTATAAATAACATTGCACTGTCATCGAACTTCCAAAAGCATAAAAAACAGTTCAATTTTACTTTAACATACATATATTAAACGTTAAATAAAACAATTTAGTTGAGAAAAAAATAATTAAAAACCTGATATAAAGATCAAGAAAATGTCGATGGTAACTTGACAAATATAGATAAGGAATAGAAAAAAAGGAGCTCTTTTTTTTTCGTGTAAGCGACCTCACGGGGTCCCTGGACACGGGCTGTGTGCCCTTTTGGTAAAGACGGTTCTAGTTGTAATGTGGGTAAATGGAGTTACATCATAGTTATTTAACTGACACCTCGGTGAATTGTTTTATTTTATTTTTATTTTATTAACTTTTCGGGAAACTAACAGCTAGGTACTTAAATAACAATTGGATAGGTAACAATGGCCAATTACATGTTTCCACCTTTAGGTAATCTGGTAAAATTATGTAACATGCGGACTGTGCATATGGAAAAAAAAATAGGTATAGTATAACACTTAAATTAGAATTGAGATGCTAGTTTTTAAAAAAGTCATCAGCAAGTACGCACGCGCTTAAGCTTATTTGCTACATGTATTAAACAAACCTAGATTGTGTTTCTGAGGTTTCGTTGAAACTTCGGCCTGCTCGCATCAAGAAACAATTTTCTATATATTTGATATTGGCTATAGGAATATGGAATGAGATAGGTCTTCTAGATGATGCATATGGAATGCGCAAGCCAATACGCTCCAAAAGCTCAGGACTATCCACAAGCCCATTCGCTATATTAAGTAAATAAGCGAGGTCAGCTATACGTCTTCTTTCCTGCAAAGGAATGGAATGCATATGGAATTTTTGTCAACGTCTAATGTAATTTGGAATAAACCGTTTGCTTCTAAATTGTAGGTAACGGAGGAATCCTTTTTGAAGACGCTCAATGCGCATAGTGTATGTGTTGTAGGCTGGGTTCCAGACTTGCGACGCATATTCCAAATGACTTGTTACAAAACTACAGTATAGAATTTTAAATGTATTTATTGAGGAGAAGTCTGATGACATACGCAATATGAAACTTATAGATTTAGATTTTTTTTATAAAACTGTTGATGTGATCATTGAATGTTAGTTTAGAATCGAAAATTACGCCTAAATCCCTAATTTAATGTACTCTAGTTACGCGTAAAGGTACAACATAGCACTTAGATACATTTAAGTTTATTTTATTGTTTTCACAGTACGTCTCAAATCTATGAAGGTTTCCTGAAGACGTAATGCGGATTCAAAGGAGTTTACTGGGTACATAATGTTCATGTCATCAGCATATTAAATAATTTTAGAATGGATGAAACATGAGGAAATGTCATTCAAGAAAATATTAAATAATAAAGGCCCCAATATGGATCCTTGGGGTACGCCGGATGAAATATGCATAGCTCTAGAAGTAAAACCCTTTAGCGCCACAGTCTGGGATCTATTTTGTATATAAGACGTAAACCATCTGTAAAGATTTCCTCTTATACCTACGAGTTGTAATTTTTTCAATAATTGTAAATTATCGATTCTGTCGAAACACTTGCTGTAGTCAGTATAAATGACATCGACTTGCCTGGCCTCCGCCATATGATTAGATATATAATCAGCACACAACACCAAGTTTGACGTCGCAGATCTGCCCTTCAAAAAACCGTGTTGTTCTAAACAAAAAGTGTGTTTGAGGCAAGCATATAATTTCCTATAGACGATAATAAATAAATTAAGCATTTTTCTAAATATGCTGAAGGAGACTGAAAGGTTTATTTAAATTGTCCGCGGGTCACTAGATACAGTAAACGGCAACTTTGTTTGTTTTCATTCTGTAGTGACGGGCGTTAAGGATTCTAGGACAAACGCTCAAACCCACTTTAAAATCTATGGTAAATTCCTTGGTTTCTGTCTTTAGAGAACGATGTCCTAAATTATTCTACTGTTTACTTAATAGTGACCGCGTCACAAAATGTAGATTGTGATGTGTTTTTTGTCATGTGTAGGACCCTACACCACCGATATATGCAAACCCGTGAAACGTGGAATATAATTATATATCTACCGTACTAGAATTCCACATTACTATGGAAACTTAACGTTCTATTTAATAAAATAAAATAAATATTTAGTTAAATAAAATAGTAAGGCGTAATTAAAAGAATAGAACAGTGTTGATTAAATGCTTACGATATAAAAGAGGTCGATTTTTTGCACTGATTAGCTCTATTCTGCCTCCTGTAGTTGGCGCGTGTAACGAGAAGTCAAAACTAACGAACAAAAGAAAAAACGAACGAACGAAAAAAAATCGTGAATGAATTAAGCGGGAAATCGGTTGCTGTTAATAAGTAAAATAATTACCTTCAAAATTGAAAGTAATGACCACGATCATTAGTATTTGGTTACTAGATATTATATTTTTTTATTATTTAATTAGGAATAATAACATACATGAAATACTACGTCCCGTCCTTAATAAAATAGATGCAAATAATCAAACATATAAATTATCAATTTTATGCTAAGTGTGGCACTTGGGTAGGGTATTCATGTATTTATACATACATACATATGGACAGGCGCATTTGGTTATATCCGCCTTTTCGCTTTAGTGTCTAAGATTCATAATGATAGTCCTTAACTACGGTAAAAGTACATTAAATTATTTTATTTTGTTTTTGTTTAAAGCTGTAACCTGAGTTAAGTTTTAGAAGAAAATAAATAAAACCACCTTTATTTCACTCGTCTTATTAATTCTTACATGTTTTTATAAATATTGTAGACTTATTTTATACAGTAGGAAAGACGCAATTGGTAGATGTCAACTTTTTTCTTAGTGTGAACAGTTTCCAATTACTTAAATTTACAAGGCACAAATAATAACACTCTATTAATTTGGATCTTTGAAGACAGAAAAAAACAAAAGCGTAGGGTAAGTGAGTAAGTGAGCGTAACTTATCTTTGTAAATGTTGGTTGATTAATTATGTTTTATGTTATAATTATAACTAGCTGTGCCCGCGACTTCGTCCGCGTGAAATTTAACAAAAATGTTTTTTTAGTAGAAATAAAAGTAGCCTAAGTTATTCCTTATTACATCAGCAACCTGCCAGTGAAAGTCCCGTCAAAATCGGTCCAGCCGTTTCAGATTAGCCGGAACAAACAGACAGACAGACAAAAATTGTAAAAGAATGTTATTTTGGTATATGTACCGTTTATACATTCATATGCATGTAGTAAAAAGCGGTTATTTTAATATTACAAACAGACACTCCAATTTTATTTATTACTATAGATTATTCCTCGTCCACGTACTGCGTCAAACTTGACAGTCGATGAGTTTCTTTAAAATGTTTAATGTTTGTGATGTTATAAGTTTAAAACCATATGATAATAATTGACGTCAGTAAAAATATTTCTTTAATTTCTCACATGTTATAAAAAAAACTTTTAATTTTTAACCATTCCTACTGTAAGATTTTCAAAGAAGGGACTTAAACAAAAGGAAAATAAAACAAAATCACGTTTCGTTTAAAACAATAAAATTGAGTTTTATTTTTCAACATTCAATAGTAACATTTTTAAATAGGTGTAAACGTGTAATTAAATTGGAAGTATCTTGCGGCAAAAACTCATTACAAAGATTATCTAAGTTACATTTAACATGAATAAGTTACAATGTACTACAGTACATTTGAGGTAGACATTATACATGGTAAGTATGAATTTCATATTATATAAGTGTACGATGCAGAGAAAAGGCTAAAGAGGCCTATTCATCCCGGTTGATGCATCGCTTTATGCGATTTTCCTGTTTCATTTGCTATAATATAGCTATTCGATTCGAATAGTGAAAACTGCATCAATTTCGGTTTAGCAGTCTTGCAAATAGAAAAACCACACAATAAATATCCAGCTATAAAAGAGACTTCTCGCTGCTTTTTGCCAGCACGTACCTTTGATGGGATCTGATGTTAGGAATTCCCACGGGCAGCAGTGACAACTTACCATGAGATGGCTCGGAAAAACAGACAATTTTAACAAAATTAATGAGTCTTTTCGATCCTGAAAGACGATTCCCGCTCGGGCCGTCCAAACATCGCTGTCACCGACGGAAACATCGCCAAGGTCAATTACAATGTATTGCAAAATCGCCGAGTCAAAATTTTGCAAAATTGTTTGCACATGAATAAGTTTACTATGCGCTCCAATGCTCAAATGCTCCCGCCACTCGAGAAGCAGGGCCGTGTTAAAACTTAGCTGGAGTTTTTAGACTCGGCCAAGAGTAAATTTTACAGAAATTTGTAACCGTATCGTGACTATCGATTGGACGTGGATACAGCAGTACGATCCAAAATCAAAACAACATTCAATGTAGTGGACAGAAAAAGGTTACACGCTGTCAAAGAAGTTCAAAATGGAAAAATCGACATCCAAATTCATGGCCTCAGTTTTAGGATTCTGAAGGAGTAATACTGAACTACCTTCCGAACAAATTGCGTGTCGAGCCGACCCCGCTCAGTAAATCGGATACAACATGGGCTTCCCTTCGATCGCGAGCAAGATGTTGTTGGCCGATATGGTGGCCATGGCGTCTCTCGTAGCCACCGTGGTGCTGCCCACGTGTGGCAATATAACTGAAATTATACAACGTACCTACACAAATCTAAATAATGGTACTAATTTTGCCTCGGACAGTTAAGGCACAGGCCATACGGATAAATGTAGTCTGAAAATATTGGTATTATTATTTAATATTAAGTAACTGCAGTATAAGTATGTTTTTACCGTACTTTGAACATTTGTCAACACCAATGTTGTCTGAACTGCACGAGCTGTCAAAAAAATATTTCTGAAAGCATAAAATTGTTGCCTGAACGTTGTTTGCAGATAAGCATTAAAAATGAACTCGAAATGTACTCAATGAAAATCTCCTGGGGCACACCACTAGTGTATACCTTCTATAGTGTACAGTGTATTTTTAAGACCCGACCAACCTCCTGTGCTCGTGTCACCCTGCTGGATAACGGGCGAGACTACGGGTTATGAGACTATGAGTTAATTTAATACATATATAAATAGATCGAGCACTCACAGCAGTTGGGTAGCGACACCAGAGGATGGTCGTTAGGCAACGGTTCCGGCGTGGTCACGTCTAAGCCCGCTGCGAAAATCTCACCTTCTTTCAATGCTATGTATAAAGCTTCTTGATCAATCAACCCTGAAATATTGGTTTTTATAAGACAAAAGATTATTTAATTTCCATAGAAATGAGGTGCAAGGGGCTTTATCGATAGTCATTCTGCACCACCGTCTCTGTTTCAATGAACTTTGGTAAACTTTTGTTCAGACCAGTCCAGAGGTCTGACAAATTGAATGCTATTGAATCAATTCATAGTATCCATTTATACTATGTGAAAAAAGTTATTGTAGATTGCCTAGTGGTTATTGTTGTATTTACTTTGTAAAAAATATTTCAATTCGGTATGAATGGATAGATAGTAAAAATTAATCCCCAAGTTCTTCAAGCAAGTTTACTGCCAAGGGGTTTACTAATATAATTTTATGAATCTCATCCCACACGTACGACCTTTCTATATATCTCCATTGGACCCAAGAAAGACTACATTAGACCCTGCTAATATCAAGATGTTACTGAGGAATTACCTCCGCGCCCGATGTTCACCAGTACAGCATTATTCTTCATCATTTTCAGGGTCGCGGCATTGATTAGATGCTTGGTGTTCGGTGTGAGCGGGCAGCCTAGTACTACGTAATCGCTTTCACGTAACAATTGCTCCTGTGTAACTCGCTCTACGTTAAGGGTTTTGGCTGAAACCGGACAAATTCATTGAAATTAAAACCAGTATTTTGTTATAAAATCTTCGAATAGTCTGATTGGCTAGTAATTCGTCCACCAATCAGCGCGGGAGCATCGTGGTGGAATGAACTCTATGCCTCGGCAATTTCGAGCCTTAACCTGCAGTGAGACACATTTCGATAGAAGCAATGGTTAATTGAAACATAATAAATGGATAGAAAAACTATTACTTTACATTATATTGATCTCACCGCTCAATCGACTGCAAATCAATCTTTAAATCGACCCAAGTACTCGGATAGTTATCATGACTACCAAAATCGTAAGTTACATAAAATGTGTGATGATAGCGGCAAACCTGATAAGAGCTTACAGTCGGAACGATAACAATGAGATAATGTTTATCACAATTGTGTATTATATGTTAATGGCCTTTACCGGTTTCCTTATTCCGTGATAAGTGTATTACATAATTCTAAAATAAAAAAGAGCAAAAAACAAGTGTGCTTTAACAGTTTTTTCTACCAAACAGGCATTAAAATAATTCAAATTGATTCATTAAGCTGTTCTGCAAGTCAGTTTTTCTACCTACTGTTTCGAAAAGATCCCTTAACACTGAAGAGAAGAAATAAGTTGCAACACCAGAAGGATGAGAAAGCGGTGAATTTGTTGGACGACATCCTCCCTAACGTAGTAACGGAAATTTATTCCATGTTTGATTTTTAGAATCAAATATTTAGTCTAGCAAGTAAAAAGTCCCATTTCTACGCAAAATTTAGTTTTTAACTTCTATCATAAAAAGCTAACTCTGTTAGAGATATGGAAAAGACTGTGGGCCTGGAAAAGTGGACATTAATCATCATAACCAGTTACCTAAAATACATACATCAAAATATGTGACGCGGCGACAAATGCCGAATATTTCTCTATTTGGCCTCGAAGCTTGCCGAACATCCTGTATCAGGTGTCCGGGCAAACCCCTATCCGTTTCATCCCTAGTCTGTACCTTCTGGCTTATCAGTGTTCCCGCAATACAGGAACTTGGCCACGTCGAAACCCTTCAACCGCCTGACAACCGCCTGGCCGACACCACCTAGTCCTATTATTCCGACCGTACCGCTGGCGATGTCCTGCCCCAGCTTCCACTGGACACCGTACTTCCAGTTTCCACTAAAAATTAGTGATATGTGTTTAGCATGCGTGTTGAAGTCGGTCCAATTTATGGACATCGTACATTAACCACAAATCTATAAAAGTTTTCCATTCAGACAAGTTCTTCATCATTACAACTCATATCGTCCCACTGCTGGGCTTGCCACGTACGGTTTGGCCGACTTCACACACCTTTGAGAACTATCAAGTGTGTAGGTTTCCTCACGATGTTTTGTTTCACTAAAGCAAGTGATAATTAATACGCACATAATTGGAAAAATTCGAGGTGCGTGCAGGATACGAACTCGCGTCTCCCGTATGGGAGACCTACTTTCAAGCCACTAGGCTATCACTGCTCCCGACAAGTCGCAAGTGACGCCAAGTCCTTACAAATAATAAAACTGTAACTGTAATAAAACTGTGTCATTATGGTACACGTTATATGGTAACATTATGGTATGGTATGGTACATACCATTATATGGTATACATGTGTGTACCGGAATCCTCAATTCGTTTGCATTTTTTTATGTTTGTTAGTTCAGAACTCCGTCATTTATTAAGAGATTTGGAAAATTCCTTTTTTATTTGAGAAAAATAGGAGGTGAAACGCAGAAATTCACCTTCTTGAAATTGAAATTAGTATTTTTTTGTTAAAATATTAACTTGTTTTGGAAATTTCAATTTAGGCTGTTGTTGCCGTTGTCGGAGAAAAATTATTTTCAAGGATTAAAACAAACGCACCACACGGTTCAATGTAAAGATTTATAATAATGAGAAAGTGCACGCATGATCCTTAATCTACCGGCACGTTTAGCGCGCAGAGTACGACGCGTAACAATGAAAATACGGTTGGTACAATCGCTTTCTACACATAGATTCAAAATTTTAATCTGTTATAGAAATAACAAATATAATGCGTTCACTATAACTATCTTTAACATAGATTTACTTAGTTATCTATATAGGGGCCTAAAAATATATTCTTTTAGATATTTTGTCCGTCTGTTTGTACATGTATAACACTGAAATCATTGACCAGATTCAGGTGATTATCGGCATATTTGGAAGTTATTTCAGTCCGAATCTAGGATAATTTTCATGCTGAGAAAAGGATCTGCGCCCACGGAACTTTCCGAAGGCCAGATTATCCAAGGGCGGGTCACTAGTGTAGTATACTTAGAATTGTATAATTCGAACAGATCACCCATGGACCTTCGTGAACCTGGCTCCTTGCTGTAAATCACTGTAAACTTGTCCCCACCTTTCGAGTTCACGAATTCCCTCTTTGAACCTTCTCGCGGCCCCGATCAACAGTCCAACGGCGATGTCGGCAACAGCGTTGTTCAGGACATGTGGAGTGTTGCCGAAGCTGATGCGGCGCGTGGCCAGCTCGCCGACGTCGACGTGGTCGTGGCCGGACGCCATCGTGGTCACCGCTTTTAGCCGAGACCCTATTAAACGTCAACATCTATTTAAGCTCAGCTCTTCATGTTACTATAACGGCGAGGCGATTCTTGAATCTCACAGATCAAGTTCATACAGTATAAGACGCGATCGACTTGTGACTCGATTAGCATAAGTAAAATTGTATGTGACAAATGAACTTATTAGTGTAGTATTATTTGGATGTCGATTCGGCGGATAATAATTCCTTCTTACGAGTACGAATTGACATCAGAAATATGTTGTGTTCGCAAACCTTACACATGCACGCACGTACGCACACATATATAGCCTACCTGCTAAGTCCAAAATTTCGCCAGTCAGCCTATGTTTTGTGTTCCAAACTAAAGCGTCACAGCCTTGTATACTTCTCTTAATAGCAAGTAGGCTTTCAGCGTCATGATCATAGTATGGTAGTACCTCTGGAATAGTCCTGCGTTGAGAATACATATTTTTAAAGTTGCTTTTATATGAGTGCTATGCGTGTAATTATACAAATTTTATATAGGAGGTTAAAATGGTCGAGGACGAAACCCTCATAGAGCGATGGTTTCTGGCAGTTGTATGAGATTAAGAAAGTTACATGGTACTGTCGACAGTTAGATGAGTGATAGTTCACTGTTAAGCGCTCATGGTGCTTCCATGCTTCGGGTGACATGATGAGACTTCGGTATGAGTTGATTAAATGTTCTCGGGGCCCAATAAGGATATAATAGTAACAGTTGGAGACCGTCGCCGAAAGTCCACACGGGTTAGTACATTGGAAGACATGCTTATTTATTATTATTATTATTATTTTGTGGATGAGAATTATGTTGTCTTCGACGGCCTCCTACGAGAGATTGGGATAGTGTTTAATTCGCATAATTTTTTCGGCTGAAGCGGACAAGATAAGATAGGATAATTTTTATTCATAAACATTGCATGTAATACAAATGTATTTGATTTAATACTGGTATAAACAATGTTTAACGGAAAAGGGTGAACCAATATTTAAAAATATTATTTTTTAGTACTCAACTCGCAGTATGACAATTCGATTCCGTCGAATCGATACACAAGTAGTAGGTTATTCGGATACTTTATCATTTATGGAATGATTTATTATTCCAGCTAACCACACGTTGTTTATATCTGATCCGCAAATCTCGTATTAGACATAGAGGTACTTACTTGGCTTTTAATATTTCTAACCCAACACTGGGAAACGTTCTGTTGACTATTAGAACTCGTGGCAGCGTCATTTTTTACAATTAAATTTATAAATTGAAACATAAAATTCTGTTTGGTTTTATACAATCAGTCAGTTCATTTTCTGAAACAGTGATAATTCTATTGTATCAAGTACGTACTGAAAAGCAAGATTATCGCGCTCTCTCGTAGGTATGTCTCGTGACCGACTGAATGACATGGTAAACTTTACAAGTGTTTATGCGTACATTTGAGCCGTACAATGACATATACAAGCTAATTATACCTCGCAAAAAAGAAACAATTATTCAAATTAAAAACTACACTAGTTCTGAAAACTCATATTTGAGTCATTATCATCGTTACAATTATATTGACAATTACATCGGTCTCCTCTCTCATTGTAGTAGTAGAGCACAATATGTAATTTCCTATTTTTTTACTACATTAAGAATGTTTTTTTTAACTAACAGACATAATGACAAAAGATGGCAAGACATCTAAGAGCTTCAAGAATGTCTTACCTGATTAGATAATAGAGAATTTTGCAATTATTTTTTATTGCTTCTAATAATAAGTACACATTTTTTTACATTGATTAATATGGATTATATCAGTATCCATCGACAGCCAACAGAGGCATACAATCTATGGTTATTACTGTTTGACATTGCAACTGAAACATGTTATACTTTTCAAAGGTGATTCTATGAGGATGGTACCTAAGCAGTATAAAACACTGATACCATGCACAGGTACCGTTGGGATTAAATAGGATGGTACAGAACCCAGCAGTGACCGCAAACAGCAAAGACCTGGTGCCATAATCTTGTCAGTTGTCTAAAAAAGTGTCTGTACACTATAATGTAGCAATAACAGAATTATAAATAAGTTCAGCTTGTAGGTAATAAGTGATTGACCAGGCCAAGAGCTTTCAACAAAGTGTAGGAAAAGATGACGAGGTTAACTTGACCCAAAAATGAACTGTACACCACTAAAACTAAGACAGTTTTATCCTATTGTTCTAATAGAGTAATCCTGGTTTTTGTATAAGCGATTGTCCAAAATATGTGTAGTATAAATAAAATACACATACCGTAGTTCTCTATGAGTACAATTCTTAAAATATGATTAAAGAATTTCTATATTTTTAAGAATAATGTGAAATATTATAAAATATTCGATTTCTTGTACAGGTTGTGAACAACATTTACATGCTGTTTAATGTTACTTGTATTACCTGAGAGTATCTGTTCTACTTCCTCTAATATGTGAAACAGGCATGTAAAACTCACTCCAGGCCAGCATGGTGGATCATAGCAGAGAAGAATGCACGGTCAGATGGACATAGACAGATAGACTTGATCAGTTTTATTAATAGTGCAAAAAACTGGAATAGTAACACCAATGCATAGTGGGAAAAGAAAGTGGAAAACCTATTTAGAAGGATTAACTTCCTCTTTCTAAAGCCATTGGCATAAAACCGAATGTTACACAGATGATCAACCAACAGTTTTGCACTACAACCTACTGCCAATTGTAAAAACTCAGTATAATAAACATTTTGATTGAAAAGTTGGTAGACCTGATGTTGTCGATGTCTATGGGCAGAGGTGATCGCCTTTAGATAGGTGGAAATATGCTATACTGCTAATTTAGTAGTCATTAATATAAATAGGGGTTCACCATCCACAACACATCCAACGCAAAGACATCGTAGACATAACAAATATAAAATATCGTTACATACGAAACACAGTCTTATCTTTGGAGAAAGAACACAGAATTCGTTAAGTGGTCGTTTAAGAAAAATCTCTTATTATTTACAATGTTAGATAACTTTAAGACAAAACGATTGGTGTACTGCAAACAGAAATGAAAATATAACTTTTCGTTATAAAGCATATGAATAACACCACTATGTTTACCAAAAAAGTTTTAAATAAAACAAAACAAACGATTAGATGAATGACAGTAATTTTGTTTATTGTATTACAAGTGTTGCCCACAAATGTTGGAATAAAAAAAATCTACATAAGGCAAATGAAAAAAAATACACAGATTATACTATGATTAGTTAATAGAACTAGTTATGTTTTTTGATGATTACTTAGAAACTTTATATTTGTCAGTTGTCAAAATTTATAACAAACTAATTAGGTTCATTTTAATTTTATTTTTTATATGGTACTTTTGTGCATACAATACGACGACATCTCGTGGCAATATGCGTTTATACGTAAAATAAAGTATAAAGCAAAGTTTAAACTTTTCTAATTTTATATAAAGGGCCTCTATGGACGAGTAGCAGAACTATAATACGTATTATGATGTGAAAATATAGATGGCGCTAGTACAGATATTTGTGTAATAATTTGAAATAAATAAAAATCTAAACATATCTTTAGAATTTTTTATCACAGCTGAGTAATGGATGCGAAGAAATAAAAAAATATTGAACCTACAGGTTTATTTCAGTATTTTCCTGGAGAAATAAAATATAACTGAGTTTAAAAATAAAATATTTTATATAAAACATGATTTCAACTATATTTAGTATTGAGACAACAACCTTAAACTCACACGTTTAATGCAGTTGTAAAGTATCGTTTAATAAAGTTACTGATGATGGCAAAATGCAGGATGGGTGGCACGGCCAGATGTACAGAACCTGGCGCTGTGTCAAGTGCAAACCATTGCGGCATGCTGCGTGCCCACGCTCAACTATTAAGCCATTTGTAACTCGCATTTTAATACGGTTCACTCTACTTTAAGAGATGATTGAAGATTCCAGAGGGTAATTTATACAGAATTATCCTAAATATCGGCATTTTTATTCATGCCTAAATAAATAGCATGCACATACAGAGGTACTATATATGTATGTTCTTAAAGGGGATGTGGAGTCCGACATGTATAAATTATCGAAATTATTTGTGTAATTGAAATCACTTGCATCGGTTAATATATATATATATATATATATATATATATACTACTTATTTAAAATCTTAAAAATATAAATATTATTAGAATAAGCTGTTCCTCTGTTGGGCTCTATTCTCTTCTAACAATGAGAGTCACAGTGATAAAATAAAGGGGAAAAGAAAATCTGAAGTTGTCTCTCCATATTACAATAAAAAACTTAAGGGTTCGAAACCAAATCGTCCGAGCGGAAAACCAAGTTTAATAAATTGAACCAATCTTTTTTAGAATCCGTTACTTTTCCGTATGGACTTTATTATTTGCCAAATGATGCCTTTATAGTAGCCAACATAAGAATCTGCCTATGTATGTGGACTTAATAATAGTACCGATACCTCGTATTGATCATTCGGTGTCCTTCCAATTATAAATGTACTTAATTTTAAGATATCATCTCCACGCACCGGCCACATATTGCCTAAAGGTCACAAAATATATTTAAACGAATTCAATTATTTAAGCATTAAATTCACACATGCGAATGACTAACATATTAAGTTTACAATAACATTAAAAGTGAAATTGAATATTTAGTCACAAGTCATTAAGCCAACCTTTCTGGTCTTTTAACACTGCTGGCTAATGTCAATGTCACCATCTTCCCGCTTTAGGCCGTGTTGGTTAGCGGTCATTGAGTAGTGTCCGACGCATTCGGATGGAATAAGAACTTCCGATATTTTGGTTGGCCACTAATCCTTCCGTGTGGGAGCAGCGAGTCTTTTAAATTTTAAAGATATACCCGCACTTTAAAATAGTCGTTAAAGGGTTGAACTTAATTGTTTATTGATAATTTTAATCGTTAATAATAATGCTATTACCTAAAATCGGCAACGCGTTGTTAACAACACTGGTACAGGTGTAAATGGACGACGTTATTTACGTACTATCAGCTCATATGTTGGGCAATACTGTTAACAATTTCAACAAAGATGCAGGGTTCGATACCCGTGTGTGACAGACAATTATGTGGCCGAAGAATGGTTGTTCTCGTGTCTTGAATGTTTGTGATTTTTAATTTGTGTACGGTCCTATCACCAGCAACGTTGAAAACTCTAGTGCGGAGCTTCGTTGAAAAGTGTGGACAGAGTATAGTCACAATTATCCAGATTTAAGTGCTGGTAAAAACTAAAGCCATCGGCATGCGAGCATGCTGCCGCTGCAAGTGTTCGGGAGGTCGATATCGACCGCGAGCGCCGCCTGACTGTCGCCTTCCGACCGGGAGTTTGCACGAGATGGCTATTGTTAAACTGCTAACGCATCTATTAGCTCGCTATCTTCAACAGAATGATTTCGAGACTTTCTTGTTTTTGAAATCTATTTGGTTGAAAGATTACATAAATAATTACTAAGCAGGAAAAATAATGTACGGCCAGCTGCAGCTGTTAAGTATTCGCTGTTGTATTGTCGATTAACCTGACGTGACAATTACGTTGTTAGTAATTTGCTTCATCTCATTAAAATCTCATTTACAAATCACTTCATTAGACATTTAAGAACACATTTCACCACGGTGTTACAGTAAAGTTTAGTGGAGGAAATACTGTTCAACCCAAGCGACGGAAGTTGCTTGATTTAACAATTGCTTGATGACGATCTTATGACCCTACTTGCCTAGCGACGGGTACCAGGTTCGATTCCCGGCCGCGGCAGACATTTATCTAACAGATAAACGTTTGTTTTGGAGTTGTGGTCCATGCCACTCGGAGCACAGGGAATCGTAGTGCGTAGGTGTGAGTGTGTGCACCTTTAGAATTTATTTATTTCATTGTGACTTACTAGGGCTATGAGCATCTCTGTTTGTTATCTATACTAATGATAAAACCGTAACAGGTCTGAATTTGTACATAATTTCGGACATTTTAATCTGGCTTTGTTCTCGATATAGAGGTCAAAATATATTTTTTTGGAATTCTTTTCCGTCTGTCTAATCATGTAACACACTAAAACACCGAACAGATTTCGATGACACCGAGCATGTTACTAACTTATACATACAGGTCATAAATACTTTTATCCCGGGAAATGATTATATTTTGACCGTTTAGCTTCAACTAATGTAATAAATTAATATATTTTTAAATCACAGAAGTAGAAAAACTCATTCCAAAAACAATGCGGATGCTATTTTGTGAGGCGTAGGTCTCCGTAGCGAAATGAGGGCGGGTTATATATTTCATATCATAATCATTTCAACCTATAATTGTCCCAGTGCTGGACACGGGTTTCCTCCCACAATGAGAAGGATTAAGGCAATAGTCTACCGCGCTGGCCAAGTGCGAGTTGGCAGGGTTGACAGACCGTTGAGAATGTTATGAAATACTCTCAGGGGTGCACATTTCCTCACCTTAATATCCCTCAACAAAGCGAGTGGTAATTGATTTGTAATACGCACATAATTCGAAAAATTAGAAGTGCGTGCAGGATTTTATATATACCGTTATAAGTTTTGTCATTACCATTTGTACTGTTGTTGTAAGGGTATCGTTGAACGATATCTACATGTTCTTTTGTTCATTACAGTAAAAATTTCCATGAAAACCGTATCTTGAACTATATCCTTTTGCACGGTGTACAAGCTTCTTTGTTATGTAAATAGATTGGTAAAGTTAAAACTTTTAAGAAGTGTTCAAATATAATATTTAAACATACATACATACAAATACATTAAAGTATAAACACAAACCATAATATATAGCGAATAGTGACATCCGATTATAATGGATTAAGCCATTCCTCATTACACGGCTGATGCGTGCTTTAATCGTGTTCTCGCTACGTGCACACTCTCGTACACACGGCGTTTCGATAATTGATAATGAATAGTTTACTTAAAGATTAATATGTAAATAAATTATACTTATATAAATGATATATATAGTTATATTAATTATACATACCAATGTTGAACGATGACGTAATAATTAATATAAAAAATGTTAAACTGCGATAAATGTATGCTTATACAACGATCTAGAGCTACTTGACCCCACACGTCAGTGGCTTCAAACTATTCGCAATTGACACAGTGTAGGCAACATGCGGAAATACCGTTTTCCGAATTGCTCTCACCTGTCGCATTATCCCGCAAGGTGGCAGCAGCGCGTGCCTACTGGCAAGCCTATGGCAAGTACAGAAAATCAATTACATAGAATGAAAGATTATACTATTATCAACGTTACGAGTGTCTTGCTCGCTGTAAGGACTTTAATGTTCTTAGCAATAACTCCATATTAACTTTTATACCACACATCTTTATTATAATAAAACTGCTAGCTATAAATTAGAAACCTCTCTCTTAGGTATGAGCTGTATGGATTGTAGTCAAGTACTGATTTATAATAGGTAAAAAAACTTGCAAACAAAGTATATATATATATATATATAGTAAAAAGTATATATATAGTAAAGTATAATTTGTCATGGAAAATTTTGATATTAGCAGGTATATTCAAAAAATGAGTTTAGCTGTAAATTCATCAGATCCTTGGTATTGCACCTGTCAGCTAAATTGTCGTCATCGTTCAGGTCAAACTGAAATCCCATTAGGCATTAAGATTTGTCCTTGTATTACTTGGAAACATTCCAAGGGATCTTAATACAATTGGATACATAAAAGATAAAATCAACTTTTAAACATTTTCAGGAAAAATTAATATTTCCTAAGGTAATAACGTAAAAGAAAAATGGTAACAACACTTTAATACAGCTAATCGGTCGCTTAGTAAAATTATTGAACAGTATTTCACACGCAGAAATTACAGACACCACTTACTGTAATTTTAATTGCCACTTTAATACTATAATGCTAATTAATTATTATTTGATTCGGGATAAGTAATTAGTAATGAGCCAGCATACCCAGGAGTTCCCCATAATGTTCTCAAATTTATGTGGAGGCTTCGAATCCGCACGTGCTTGACGGTAGCATGGCAATGGACTTTATCCTTTACATTATGAAAGGAGATTCGAGAAAAGCAGTGGGTCAGTTATGAAGGGTAATATACCTGCGTGGCACCTCTACGGATATTTATTCATTCACGGTACAAGCGCCATTTTGCGAGACCACCTGTATCTAAAAACACGCATCAGGTGGCGCGCACGTTGACGACGTATTACGGTTTTTACGGATATTTTTGGTGTAATTCTATTTGAGTATCAATGTTTTTTATCTGTGAACACCCTCGGCTTTGTTTCTGTAGATATATTTCTTTATCAGCTGCCAGGTGTTTTTGTAGAATTCTCGAGTAGGTTAAGTTAAAGATAAAGGACCTAGTTGTATGTCGACCAATTGTCTGTTCCCTTATGTTTTTTATATCACTCATTTATTTCTAACTGACTTCATTGTCTATTCTTATAATTTTAGATATATATGGGGCGTACTTTATACCCATCATAATGTAATATTTCCCCCCTTCCGTCTTTGTTGGTAACGCGTTTGTGATCTTTTTTGCTTTTGCCTTGACCATCTATCATCAGATGGTCGTACATGTTTGTCCATTATTTATATAAAAAAAGTTAATTCTTGCATAAAATACTAAATAAAAGGATTACAATATCATAAATCCAAACGTCTGAAATTGTTATCCTGCTCGGAGGCATCCAACCGACAGTTTAACATAGTCTCTGAATCACAGAAGTGTTTAAGAAATAAAGTCACTTCGGTCACATAGTTCAATAGATCATAAGTCACCGATAATCGCCAGCACAAAAGCTCCCACACGTCGTAATACAAGTTACACATATACATATACTAGATGTAAGACGCGGGGCGGATCGAGTCGGAGCGTCCACACCGCACACGTCTGTGCACACGGGAGAGCTTTGCGGACCGCGGCGCCATCGTGGCGCCATTTTGCATTTCTATAATGCACGCTGTGTAAATTGGCTTAGAACGTTTTTGCGATACGCCATAAAATGTATACGTCGCCTAGGGCATAGGCTATTGGATATTTTTTTATTAAGATTTTAGCAAGGTAATCTGTTTGCGAGTGTATGTAGGATTTCGGTATACAATTAAAACCTAGGAGGTTTCTATCCTCATGCTCGGCGAGTTAGCGAATGGCTGTTATATTGAACTGTGGCAAATGACTTCACCCAAAATGAATCCATGTAAATATTTGCAATATTTTAACAAATACATAGAAACGTTATGCTCGTGCATAGATATGCACATAAATATTTGAGATGTTTAGGTTAACATTGTATTACAATAAGTTACTATATTTATAAGTACTAGTGTCCGCTTAGAGGACGAAATTCGACCATAATCATTAAATATTAAACTGTTTTCAAACAAAAGCTATTGACTACACTATAGCTCGTCAAAAGCTACCAAGCAAAAAAGAAAGTTGAAAATCAGTTGACGAACACCGGAGAAAATGGTACCGAAATCTTTTTTTTATATTTGTCTATGTAAAATCGGCTGACACATGAGAAAAACGGGTGTGAAGTTTTCTTTTCACGTGTTAATATAAAGATGTACTTGTAATCCAAGGAAATTACTGCCAGAAAATTTCTTCCCAGTTGTGTAGGTTTGTTAACCATTATTGCATGGAATTTAATATAATCTTAACTTTCGGCTTTAAAAACCTCGGAAACCATACCCATATAGGCTTAAATAAATATATACGTTATCCCAAAAGGATAACATCCGGTCTTATATAGCTTATCGTTTTTTTTATTAATAAATACTTTTGTAATCAAAAACGTTTAATATAAGTTACTCTTTTTTTGTTTTTATGTCAATAATTTCACTGGTAACAGAACAAACTTTATTATCTATGCTGCAACATCGTCTGTAATTTTCAATTAAATTTTGAAGTAATATGAAGAAGTGTAAAGATAAAGGTATATTAATAGAAAAATATGTTTAAAAGCTACCAATCCACAGGTGTTGCAGCGGACGGCGCGTGCTGGTCGGTGACGAATCTGTGAAATTGGCTCGTCGCGACGAACTGCATCACGATCGGCGCTACGAGTAGGGATGGGTAAATAAAAAAATCGATAAATATCGTATCGACATTTATATGTAGTATCGATATTAATACAGAACAGACATTTTTATACAAATCCAGTATTTTTTTTCAAGTAGTTGTTGTTTGCGTTATTAGTATGACGTGCCGGGCCGAAAAAATTAGAAAATAATTAGTAGAACCATGTAATAGCAAATGTAATAGTGATGGTAGAAGTAAAAAATGACGTCCATAAGTGTATTTACTGAACACCTATATGATTAAATGATTTTGAATTTGAATATAATACGAGTTGAGATAGTGTAAAGTTTAAATATTTTGTCAATATAGAATTTGATTTTTAAAATGATTATCCATAAAACGATAGCATGAAGTATCGATAACCAGATTACCAGGCCTTGCACAACATTCATAGCTTCGTAGCTCATTAAATCACAACCTGTCAAACTTGCTACGCGACTGACAATTAAAACTGCTTTGATTATTTTTCGTAGAAGTATCGAACTATGGAACTACAACTGTATTTAATAAGTCTATGTGCTATAATTAGCACACCGATAAGTTCGGAGGTTTATAAACTTTCTTTACACAGTAATCAATTAGGTACATAAATGTTATTGTTTCTTGCGATGTTCTTATATTACACATATGCATGTCATCATCTATGGTTTTTCATGGATTTTATAGGGACCATCGTCGGTTCAGCAGAGGCAGTCGCTACCATCTCTGTACTGAAGTACGGTGTAGTTTGATGAGGGGCAATGGTTACCACCATGTTTCAGGTGAAGCAGAGTGTATTAAGCAGAACAATATTATTATCGTAGACTAGAATTTTTTTGTAGTTTATTGTTGTTGAAGAGTTTACGTTTTCGTTCAACATTATATTGGATATTCAAGAGAATACTCTATTTAGTAAAAAAAAATAACTACATATAACAATCGAAGCATTAAATTCATTTTAAGCGAAGACATGGCATAACTTGTCCAAATAAAAATTTTGATGAATTTAGAATCTCCGCCTTTTTTGAATCAATTTTTTTTAAGTGAAGAGCCGACAAATGAGCAGACGTGCCACATGATGGTAAGTGGTCACCATCGCACATGGATATGAGTAACATCAAAGGTATCACTGGTGCGTTGTCCGCCAGGAAATGAGAAGAAGGTAAGAAAGAAAGTACTGGCTTTTAAGCCCCCAGCCGGAGCACCACGAGTCGTTTGGCGGCTGACTCAAGTAGAAGGGCGGTTCACGCAGGCTTCACGGATAAAATTAAAATTGTATTGGTTACTGACGATATTATAACTTTGTTTGTTCGACCGTCTCAATAATTCCATTTTTCAACAATATTGCTAACCTAACAGGTATTTTGTAAAACATTGTATACTGTACTTGAAACATATCCACGCGTGTGTCTTGAATCGGCGCCAACAGTCTGGGAGGTCAATTTTATATTCCTTTAGTGATCATAAAGAATCTTGATTTATTGAATGGCGACAGAATTTCTTTGCAACACATTAATATTATGCGCTTTTATGTTCTACAAACTTATTATGAGGTATAAAACTGCGACCTCATTGTCTAACCTGGACAATCTACTTTGCAATTGCGGTACAGATAATCTGCAGTTAATTGCAGCCGTACATACACATCTATGGAAGTAATCAAGTTAATCATTTCGTTCAATATCGTAATTATTACATTCCATGTAATATTCATTGTATAATTATGTGTGTACACGTGTAATTATGTTATAAAATATAATTATGTGATAAAAAAATATTGAAATTTTATGAAATAAATAACCGATTAGAATACAATTTAAATGTTGGAATAAATTATAAATTTACAGAAATCTAGTTTGTGATGCATTAGAATGATATTGTTAATAACCACAGTAAATCTTATTAGATATACTTTTTTATATAAATGACGTTGTAATGCAATACTTGTAATATAAAAAACCTTATTTATTTATTATATGTTCTATTAGTAGTTCAACAGTACATTTAACAGACACGATCGTGGTACCTGCAGAGATCGGCAAATTACAGAGAGAGCGACTTAAATTATCGTTGGTCATAATTAGAAATATAAAAAGTGTAAAAGTGTTTGAATAACATAAATATACTAGATAAAGTAAAAATACTAGACTATCACGACTACATTTTTGTAATCACGTGATTCACGTCATTTTGAAAATGACTGCATAATTTTGCAAAAACGAGAAATCTGAGAAGTAATACTACAGTTGGGACTGTGACGAAACAAAATAAAATACATAAGTATTTGAAATTGTTGTTCTCAGATGTTATGCGTAGTTACGCTGCTACTTCGACGCGGTGGTAACAAAGACTAATGTTGGTTAATTTCTTATTTAAATGGAATATTATTTATTCGAAGTTGGTTTTCACAAACACTTTCCGAACGTCAAACTACGCCATCGCTTCAACATATCGCTACCGTGAGTGGTCCCGGAAGAAGAAGTGGCAAGTACGCGCGCGGAGTTTTTTTTTTTTAAATAAGATAAAGTAAGTTCTTAAGAGTAGGATAGTGTAAGTTCTCAGTGGTTTGAAAGTTGGTCTCTTGTATAGAAGACTCGAGTTCGATTCTGCACTAACCATTAATTCTTCAAATTATGTGCTAAATACAAGTCACTTATCACCTGCTTTAATGAAATGTTTCGTGATGAAACCTGCATACCTTAGAGTTTTCCATAACATTCTCGACGGTGCGTGCAATCTGCCAAACTGCATTTGGTGGATTATGGCCTTTATCCTTCTCGGTGCCAGAGAAGACCCGACCCGAGCAGTGGGAGCATTATGGGCTGTAATTATGAAGTTGCTAAGGCACGGGTTTTCCTGATTGTTATCAAGTGGATAATACTCGACTATATATGCGTTGATCCACTATAGACTGGTTACGGTTAGCCACCGATTCAAATATAAGAATATCTTATGCAGTCGTAAAGCTTCCGTAACTAGCTAAGACTAATAATAACAATCTTGACCGACGCGACGTCATAACAAGTTTTTCAAAGTATGAAAGAGTTCAAGAAATTACAAAACTCATTCGATTCGATTGACATAAGTTGTTGGGCTACGATTCGTATAAGCGACGCATATGTTGTACTGTGAAAATATTAAACAACTGCTTTCGAACATGTACTATGCTTCGCGGTATGCTGTCTGCAAATTTAGCCCCTAAAAGGACCATCGTAATAATTATTGCCGGCCTCCATTAAGCCTTTCCAGGAACTGTACTTACCTTATAATGAGACCATCAAAATACTCAAAATAACTACAATTATCAATATATGAGCATTGCGAATTAAACAACTTGTAATTTGTAACATTTATAACCCGTGTCCATAAAATAATGATGTTTAATTAAAATGTATCATCAATGATCGCAGTCCCTAAATATTCCAATGCTTCCGGAATAAGACGGGTTAATCAATGAAATTGACATAGTGTGAGTTGAAAGAATTCACACATGAGAATATTATATAAAATAACTGGGAGGTATTTTAGGTATAAAAGGCTTCATTCATCCTCAATTCCAAGGCAAACCTGAACAACGGACGAGGCTCTGGCGATAGGTTTCTTTGTTGAAGATCGCTGGGGACTGGTCCGATAGTTTAATACATAATAAGTAATAAAGTTCTTCACTTACTTCTAGCATCAAACGTGAAACATATATTATGTGGTTCCATTGCAGTATCGGGAAGACAATAATATCCGAAACCGTACCTTTTTTTAAACAGAAACGTTTTGGATATCGTTTGATGCCTTTAATGGACGGAATTCATGGCGTTGAACAATGAATACTGACTACATACGCCCTTTTGCTCGTTTGGCGTTTGTTGACATAAAAATGTATGCAGTATTTCTTTACTGCGGCTTAAGAGCTGCCGTAAATCGAATCATCGAAATCGAAGTATGACTAATAAATTTAATCAATTTTTCGTCATCAAAATTTGAGTGAAATTTTATGAACATTCGTTTTAGGAAAACACATAAAGAATTTATGCGGGTATGGAAGAAATATCAATGATAAATGTTTGTCATGATATGTCAATTATTAAGTATTTGTTAATAATGTAAATAAAAAATAGAGGGTCACGAATTTCACTTGGACTACGTAAATTCTCCATATTTTGCTTGCATGTTTTGAAAATATTTTCTTTCAAAATTGGACTGCCAGTTTTCAGTAATAATAACCAGTAAATTTATACCATCTGTGGCAATGTTGACAGTGTGAACAGATAAAAAATATAAGTAACGATCTACCGGAGGCTGCACACGTGTGTTCTTTTGCTTCAAAGCTTGAGAAAACGTTAACATATTCCGCTCCGCTGTCAGAATTTTGACTGATACGTCGATTGAAATAGTGACGAGTTTCGTCGCGCGGGAATTTCAATATTTTTTTGCAAACGCAAAGTTGTTGTAAATTTTACCTCTTATAAATATTTCGTGTCATTAGGACAACACAAATGTAATTTGTGTGACTTCGATGAGTTTAACTTCGAGTTAGGTTTTAATTGTTGTGCCTTAAGGATTTAAGTTCAGTGAGTCGTCGACAAATTTTATTTTGTAACAACAACACGTGTACCCTATAACCTTGCGACTATTTGTCTCCCGGTTTATTTGGTGAAATGTCAACGTTTATTACTAAGCCAAAGATTTAGTTGACACGGAGTTTTTGTTTAATGTTAAATGTACGTATTTGCCTGTTAGAACAATTAACCGCGTTTATGCTAACGAGTCTAATTGACTTTGAAGTTTGTGTCGAGGGAATAATTGAATAACAGAAAAAGCTAATGGTCGTGTTAATGAAAGAATGTTCCTGAAACAGTTTTTGTTTGATATTTTTGTTACTACTTTAAATAAACGCTGCGAAGGATATTCTTAGAAATATTAAGTACCTAGGTACTGTTTATGTCTCTTACAAAAATAAAAATGTGCATTCCAAAATGTGAAATTTCCTTTGAACTAGCTACTTTTAAGCTTTCATTAAAACATTTCACCTTTTTATAGACTACCTAAATGGTCTGCGCAATGGCAATAAATATAGGCAAAAAAAAATGTACGTGGCAACAAATTTGCGATATAAACAAAGAAAAACGTTATCCCCTTCAAGTGTTCGGCCGAATCGTGTCTAAAAATAAACAGTTGAAAAACATTTTTCTCGATTCAATTTTTTCGTGCGCATTTTTATTGATCGAATGTGTTTTTTAAATTTTTTTGTTTAGTTGTATTACGCGCAACATTACCCGCGCTCAATGAAGCAATGAATAAGAATTAAGGGATATCTAGTTAAGGTATACGTTTTATAGTAGCAGTTCCCAAATACGATGAATAGTTTCTGCTGTTAATGACCTTTTTTACTTTATCCAAAAAATAAAGATTAAATCATATTAACACCGTAGAAATAGTATTCTAAGTTTATTTTCAAATTAATCGATGTGGGATCTATGTATGTCTTTGGAATTAAATTAAAGTGAATACGCTTGATTCGCATGCATCGCCATGCGTTATAGAAGTAGAGAGGCAATTTAGAAACGCTGCATGTATACATCTAAAAACAGATTTAGGTTCTGGGCAGTTTCAAAAGATCTTATGTATGAGGTTGGCGACTGAAAATCTATTTACCACAAATATATCCAATCTGATCGTTATTGGCTAACAGTAAGACGGTGGGATGATATTCTCTGGTTATTTAAGAGACAAATAAATTGGCGGGAATTGACAAATAGTTTTAAAACGAGCTCTAAATTAAAGTACTGCGGCCGGCTGTGTTCTCACCTTTCCTTGACGTATAGGGTGTGTGCGCGGCATGCGTCGAATGGTTTTTGCGGGGCAGCAAATAGGACAAAAGTAAAATGGTATGCAACCGAATGAAATAATGGCTATTTATTTCATTTGGAATAACCTTAGGACTTATTGCTATTAGTTTAAGAGTAAAAGAGTCGCTATGTTAAACGTAATTTATAGTTGCAATACTGAATTACCTACAGTGAATCAGTTTTTTCAAAATTATATTATTGTGCTGTGGTGTACGTTAGATGTGTTTTAAAGTCTGTGACACACATGTAACTCACACCACTTAAGTATGTTTATGTAAGTAATTTTGGACAAAATTGACTTATCGTACTAACTTTTTAAACGACACTAATAGTAAGGCTAATAATAATGCACAGATAACACAGAGATTTTTATTTATGTTCTTAAAGCCTGTTTCACTGTGCGTGAAATGAATTTTTTATACTATGTTTAGCATAGATAAATTACGTTTGTTTGGTTTGTATTCGGATCTAGACACAAAACTCGCAAATCGTTTCACAGGTGAATTAGGTATTGACGGTATAAGGTTAATTTTTTTGGCTCGTATACTACTTGTCATATTATTCATCAAGTTTAATTGTGTTTCATGCTTTCACGTTACCGTATTATAGAATCGGCCTCTTTATTCTTACGTGATAAAGTAAAAACCTTGGTGATGTTTTTGCACAGATAAAGTAGAGGTCTAATCAACCAAAATAACAACGCGGGTTACAATTTACGCAGGTAAAACTTACAAGCGGAAAAAACATAACTGGGCCTGTCAGACTTAAGTTTTATCTGTGTAAGTAGATTATTTTACACAGATACAGATAATCTCGATACAGACTATTTTTGCGATAATCATCTATTGTCTATTGGACAATGATAATAATAACATAATGAAATTCAGGTGATAAATATCAAGTCCAACCTACCGATTCTTTCTATCTGTCTGTCTAAAATAAAACAAATAAAATTAAATATCTAAAAATAATACTGGCAAGTATGATCAGTGAAACTTCAGATGCTAACACATAACTCTCGTAAACAGTTATTTAAAATACGAGCGGTACAGGCGCAAACAGGTGGAAATCGGCTAAGACCGTTCATGACAGTCATTTACCAGTCTCATTTACTGACAACGAGTGCTCATTGAGGCAAATTAATATGTGTTTGTTGGTAATTGGTGTAGTTATGCAAATTTGAATTTTATTGGTAAATCAAGTCAGCAATCAGTTACTGAAGCGTGTAATGGTAAAAAGCATTAGTATGTTAACGAGATGTTCCTGTCATGTTAGGTATACGAGTATGTAGTGGATGGTTCCTTTATCTTCGCTTTTTGATCAGGGCTTGATGCTCACAGTCTGGTATTAATTTGTAACGACAACATTCGGCAAGCCTCAGATAAAAAAGCTGTGTGAGTAGTTTCAATTTTTGTGATTTTAAACTTATATGATTATGGACATTTTATGTGTAACCGTAACTAGTAGCACCGATTTTTGTGTTTTTGATCGTTATTTGGACAGTGTAAATATTGGTAAAAAAACCACAAAAAAATCGTGAGTACCCGTTACAGTTAAAATGGTTTTAATTTTATTCACACGAAAGATATTTTAAGCAAACGAAATGAATCATTAACAAAAATCAGTTCACGATCAATTTTCGTCGGTGTATTTTTTTGTCCAATCGACAAAAAATAATTGTAAAGGAGCGCGCGTGTGCCAATTTTATGGCGCATTAAAATAAATCGAATTCTAATGTTTTCCTTAATTTAGACAGTCGCTTTGGACAGCTGAGTTTTCGCCTGACCAAGTTCGTACGACGCCGACGCACCTGCAGAGATTTTTTAGCTGGTATCTTTATTTTATACTTTTTTCGTGAGACGCTCCTTTTGCCGTGACACCTGGCTATTCTGCCTAGCCCTAACACCTTTATTACGAGAAAGATGCGAGACAGCCGGCCGCGGGAAGAATGTGCCTTCGCCGTTGTCCGCCGAGGCAATTAAAAAGAAAAAATAAATACAGACAAAACAGCTTTCGTAGGCAAAAGGGTAATTTCAAAAGTGTTGTTCTGAACTTCTCAAAATATTTATAGCTCACCTGTTTCGTTTCGTCAACTGCTGGGAGATAGTTGTGTGATAATGGAATGCGTAATAGTAACATGCTATAAGACTCGACTTTTTTAATTAATCGCATACTTTTTATAAAATATTAAGTACATTTAAAATAGGTATATCGAGTTCTGTTAACTTTTTAAAACCATAAATAGGTAGAAATAATTGCAAGCATTTTTTTGGTACTTAGGTACTCATTTTATTTTTAAATTAATACCTACAACTACTTATACCAATTACCATTTTTATGCCGATGATCTGCTGATGTCAATCGGCTATAAATATCGAATTGAGAATTTACCGTGGGCTATTGATCTGATCAATGGTCTCGGTCTGAATATTTACACGGATCAAAATTTGTTTCCTTTAAGACTACGGCACTAACGTCGGTAGATCTCAGTTTGCTCGAAGGTCCAAGTGTTTTTTTTTGTTCATAGCCGACAAAAGAGCAGACGAGCCACCTGATGGTAAATGGTCACCATCGCCCATGAACATCAACAAGACCAAAGTTATCACTGATGCATTGTCGGCCTGGAGAAGAAGGTAAGAAAGAAAAGCTTTCAAACCCCCAGGCGGAACACGATGAATCGTTTGGCAGCCGCCAAGCAGGAGGATGGTAGCTTGCCAGGCAGGCTTCAAGGAATGATAATAATATCTTATATATATTCTTACACGAAGCCCTACCACCAAGCTGGCTGACTCTTGTCGCCTCTTACGACACCCTGTTCTGCCAACATCGGATTAGGCGGGTATTCTACGCCGAACCAATACGGATATATTCTATTTAATCAAAGAAAGGAGATTATGATTGTGTGTATTTATGTATTTATTTACGTATGGATTTCGATGACTTTTTGATTTTAAATATCGTGAAGATATTATTAAACTTCTAGAATAAAACTGCTATTTATTATCCATTAATATTATTATTGTTTTTGTAAATGTAGTGATCGCGAGTTCGTGACATTTAGACCCGTCGATCAGAATTAGCGTTAAAGCGATTGTACCCGCATCGATGGCACATGGCGATTAACAAGTTCTGTATAATATCCTTTGTAGTTATAATATTGCTAGAGTCACAAAAACTATAATCGTTACGTAGGAACTGTGAACGAGTACTCTACACTAATTATTTATCATCATCATTACAACCCATATCTTCCCACCGCTGGGCTCGTGCCGCCTCTCGCAATGGAAAGGTGCAGGCCGCAGTCCGCCACGCTAGCCAAGTGCGGACGGACGGACGGACGGAGTGTGACAGACGTCATACACCTCTGAGAACATTACGGAGAGCGAGGTTTCCTCACAATGTTTTCCTTCAATAAAGCATGTGATAATGAATACGCATATAATACGAAAAAATTGTATGTTTGCAGGATTCGAAGCGCGCGGGAGGGAGGCTTACGTTCAAGCCACTAGGCTATCACTGGTTAACGCTAATTATTAATTAGCATCAAATGGAAATCAAAGTGTATAACAGTGATTTGACAGTTTTGGTTTATCCATTAACAAAGTAACTTAGTCGCGATTCCACGTTAAGATATCTCTTGCATTGTATGTACAATATAAGAGATCTTTGTACAAATAGAGGCAACGACAAAACTGTTCAGTACCATTTTCTTCCGTATTTGTCATACGGAATATCATATTTTTTACACACTCACAGCCCCGCACTAGGATTCCTTGTGTTGCGGGTGGCATGGACATACACAAATATGACATTACATACACCCATGACCTAAAAATGTCAGATAAATGTCTGTCCCGTCCGGTAAACGACCCCGGGACCCCTAGCTCGGCAATCACTACTGACTGGGCTATGGGATAATTTTTTGTTTTGTATGGTAGTTGTTGAAGACCTTTAGTTAAAAAAAAGAATTACAAACGGCGTCTTTAAATTATTACGGTCGGATTTTGGCCACTGGATGAACATTAATAATACGGCGAACACTAATTTACTATTAATATTCATAATAATTTAATAAGCAATAATAATAAATTTAATATTTAAACCATAAGTTAATATACTAGTGTAATAGAGGAACACAGTGTGCGAGTGAGACTTCCAGGTTTACGGAAAAACATACTTGCGAGAAAGACGCAAGAGAATTGGCCGTAGGACTGTTTTCAAACTATTCACTCCCATTAGTCTCCTGTCAAAAAATAGCTTTTGTTATTTTATTAATTTATTTTCAATCTTACTGTATTTTATCGGACAACCAAAAGTATACACGAGGGTGTCGTGTTCTCTGTTAGTTTGCATAGTTACTTATAACAAACAAAGAGATAATACATAGGAAAGTACCGATAGTACAATACTGCTTTCACGATGCTTATTTTCATCGAAGTTGATTTTAAAATTATATAAATTAAGAGATTAATACCATGCAGTAAATACTCCATTTCATTAATAATAACTTATTTTTCATAATTATGTGTAAGATAAAAAGATATTGTGTATGTGAAAATTATACCGTTTCGTGTAGGGCTTGCATAAAATCTATCGATAAGTGGATATTTTTTAAATAGGTATAAATAAATATTTTTTGTTTTACTTAGATTTGTTCATATTTTGCCGTTTTAGTTTGCCTTACAGCTGGTAAACACATCTTTGACTTTTGAATAGTATTATCTCCTTAGATCGATATTAGGAATTTTGCAAGGAATTTTTGCCGGTTCCAACACTTGTGTTAGAACCGACGAATCCTTACTACTAGTAGCTAACGGTGCCTCAGCATATCAATAATATCAAAGGCATCGTAACTAGCGATGTTATGGATATGTTACGGATATTAAATTATTTCGGATTATTCGACTGTTTCTCATAATTAATTATTCGCATTATGAATATGAGATGATTTTGAACTTGTAAATAAAACATATAATATATTTATAAGGCAACATTTTGACTGTCTGTCTAGGTATTATTTGGTATAATAATAATGGAAAAAAATATTAAACAATTAAAACTGCTTCAAGATGTTCAAGGGTCAGACAGCGAAAACCTGTCATAACGTGTTTCATTTAGATTCAGCTCCTATCCGAAATTATTCGAAACTTTTTTTTCGCATTTAGTTACGGTTTCGGATATATTTTTATTTCGGATACCGACAGTTTCGGTTATGGTTACGGAGCTCCACAACATCGAAATCACGTTGCCAGCCACGATAAAATTTGGGGCTCGCTTAATATTAGTTCCCTGACACTGCAAAGGAAACCTGTAAAAACAGCTAGCAAGGCGTTCCTTACCGTTTGCGTTCGCAACCTTAGAGTTAAGTTCAAAAATACAAAACTCAGCATTTTCCAACAATAGGTGCCGTACACCATAGCCATCTGCTGTTTAGCATAGTGCACCACGAGTAAGGGAATTGAATTGTCTTACACTCAAAGCTGGGTAGAGCCTTTTACCCAAAATTACCTGTTATAAATACTTAATAGATGTGTCATGTGCTATTATAATGATTTCGCCGTAAAATTAGCAGTGACCTTGTTTTGTGTGATTGAATCTTATGATAGATGATAATAATTATGCAGTTTTTGATGCTAGAAGTTAATGATTTATACTTATTACGGGATCTATTTTATTCCGATAAGTGAAAAGATTACCCCAATAATAACGCGAAATAAGTTGTAAAGATCTCGCCAACGCGAATAAACTTTGAGGGATTTGTTTGTTATGAAAAATAGTTTTCTAGGTGATAAAATACCAAATTTGTTATTTAAAAAATTATAAAGATAACGTCAAATTTGAGCTGTAAAAAGGAGTACATGGGTATACAGGCTACATTTACCCTCAGGTCTAGTAATGCACCCACCTAAGTCCACACGTATACAATTCGTATACACAATATCATGGTGGTTGTGTTCTTCACCTGCCTGGCTGACTACCACCCTCCTAAATGCTTTTAGCCGTATTGAGGCGGCTTAGAATACTCCCCCCAATCCCACGCTGGCAGAATAGGGTGTCGTAACAAGCGACAGAAGCTAGCCTGCTTGGTGGTAGGTCTTCGCGTAAGGATTATATTATCAGTATTATTATTAAGTCATTAATATTATTAGTGGTATTATTATGCTTCCGTGAAGCCTGCCTGCCTAGCTACCACCCTCCTGCTTGAGTCAGCCGCTAAACGACTCGTCGTGTTCCGGCTGGGGGCTTGAGAGCCAGAATTTTTTTCTTATTGTCATCTCATTTCCTCGCCAACAACGCATCGGTGATAATACCTCTGGTCTTGTTGATGTCCATGAGCGACGGTGATCACTTACCATCAGGCGGCTCGTCTGCTCTTTTGTCAAGTATTAACATAAAAAAGAAATACGAAGATTACCGAAAACCGTTAGTAGAGTACTAACTAGGACAATTACGGGTGTATGTATCATACAGGTGTACATACATGTAACTTTCATTGCGATGAAATGACTTTATATTAAAAAAATGTAGCGAAGTTTGAAAAGGTGTTCCCTATGTAGACAAAGGTTGGAAAACCAATTTATAAATGCACCTGCTGCGGTTAAGTGCGGCGTGAAATGAGTCCTATTACCAGCGGGTAAGATCGGGGTTGTTTTACGGTGCGCGAGGGCGAGTACTTGGTTGGGGTGTTTCCACCTGACAGCCCACCTGTAATGACAGTTGCGTAACACCTTGGCGTTACGTTGGCTCGCGTTAGGACGTTAATATCAGCGGAAGGTCAGGTTTTTGTGTTAGATACGGTTGTCTAATTTGTACCTACGTAGGTTAATGGTGTTCCGACTTAGGCATTATATAATGCATTATACAATTGTGTAATCGTCACGTGTTACCGAATGTTTAATGAAAAAATATTATACAAAAAAGAAAGTGTTATAAATAGTCTTTTATATAAATCTATCAAGATATGTCTGCTTTTTCGTGGGTTTTCTGTAGGTTTAGCACTTGCCATGACAAGATTTATCTTCCAGTCTTATTTAGTATTCTCTCCAAATGTCAGAGGTGTCTTCTTCAATAGATATCCATAATCAGGTATTTCATTAAATTAAGAAACGTACAAGCATATTTTCATGATAGTAAAACAATTTAAGCGAATCAACAGAATATTGCTGACTTTTTTCTATTATTAGCGACCCGCCTCAACTTTATTCGGACTGAACAATTTATCCATGTTAGTAGATTTTATGTAGGTATAATATCTATAACTAATCTTTAAATAGTATGAAACAAAGTAAATATCATCATGTCTCTAAATAATTTATTTAAGTCTGTTTTATCTGTTATGGAGCACCTATTGTGGAAAAAGTGAGAGGTGCCCGTTTGTCATGGTATGGGCAAATGCGTAGGGATGAATGTCATGGGCCCGGAAGAATGCTGAGAATAAATCCATAAGGTGGACAGACTGTGTGCAAGACGATATGAAGATTAAGGATGTGAGCATTGAAATGACGAGAAATAGAGATGTATGGTAGAAAAGGACACACCGACCCCGAATGATTGGGATGAGGGCCGGGAAATGATGATGGCTCAAGATAATCTATGCGTACATACATGCATACTTTATACACACAAACTCACAAACTCTTACTCGCAGTCTGTCGTTATAATATGAGTATAGATTAAGCAAGGAAAATAATATTTGTGTCTCGAGATTTGGAAGCTTCCCCTCTTAGCTTATATTGCTATACAGCTAGTAAAATAATGCCGACATCTTAGGTACAGCAGCGTATGGGCTTGGTCATAATTTTAATTTTAATTCGTTATTTCATTTTCGTTTGACCTTTTTAAGCAAAAAATATCAACAATTAAGACTCAGTGGTGCTGTACTAGGAATTATTTTAAAAACTATTAAATGTTAAATGAAAAACAAAGTTAAACTAAAATAAAATTGTATAACTAAGCCTCTGTGATGCAGTACACAGGGTGCTGGCAGCATTTCTTTTCACTATAGCGATGCACAATGCTGAGCGCACGTCTTACATTTCATAATTTTGGATCACGTCTCAGAAGATAACGAACCTCATGACCCTACGGGCCAAGAGTCGTGACGACGAATGCTTTGAAAAAATATACGGGTGTATTGTCAGATGAAAGATACGAAGGTACTAAAGGTCACCTCTGTAATTTCTTGAGAAAATGACATAACACTGCGCGTAAGTCTTGTAATATAAGCATGCTATGCCCACAGGCTATAAAAGAAACAATGATATAAAATACGGTAATATGCACGTATTTTTTTGCATATACTACTCATATTTGTGTTAAGGAAATTTAAGCTGCTCTTTACTTTTTTAGGCGCAAAAAAATTTCAAAACTGTCATGGCATCGAATGAAACGTCACTTCTGTAAAACAAAGGCAGTGTGAACAGTGCAGAAAAGTTCTTATTACTTAAATGCCATGTAAATGATTGGACTCTTTGCTACGGTATTATTGGTTTTATGCTCTAAATTGAGGGATGCGTCAAGCAGCGACCAAGGGTTGTCACCATTAAAAACAATGAGAACTACGTCGATATTATTTTAAAAAAGATAGACAGTTTTGTATAATAAATAACAGTGCACACTTACAAAAATGATACGTAACAAATTAAAAGTACATCGATGTCCCAGAGGCTCAAAAAATATTGTCTTGACAGATAAAAACACTTTAGGGAAACTAATCTTGATACTAATAAAAAAGCCCTCCATCGTGGATGATATACGTGTAAATGTTGATGTGCTGGAGGAAATGGTAACAAGTGCTAAAAAAATTGTTATATATAGGACAAACAATCATACGATTCTGCGGTCCAGTTGGTAGTGAACGTACCTGACGAGCGAGGTGTCCTGAGTTTGATTCACAGTTGGGAATTAATTTATATGTACAATCTTCAAGTCATGGTTATTTGCGATGCCGTATTTGTGAATTTCCATAACATCTACAACACAGAAAATCTGAATTGATTTACGTTTAATTATATCTAACTATACTTCATAGATAGGATAACTGTATATAAACAGAATAAGCGTACAATGTAATCAATAATTGATACACTCAGTGTCCTTAATTTAACCTCTGAAAAGGTTTTACAACCGAGTTGGTAACCCTATGAGCTCGCTGCGCACGCGTCGATTCGGAAGTCGCGCAGATGCCGTGCACCTTGCGCCAGGTGTTCTAACTGACACAATTCTGTATCCAGACTTAGGCTAGGCTTAGGTACTGTTAGAAAAATGATAAAAAGCTCTACGGCTTGTATCGATCGACCGAGTTAAGCAACTTTGAGCGGGGTCGGTAGTTTGTTGGGCTAGGGTCGCCAGTAGCAAAATTTCTTAAGTACCTACGCGCTTCAGAGGAATTGCTGCGAACGATATAAATAATTGTCATCGTACGACAGCCATCGTTGAGCCATGTCAAAGGCCTGGCTGGCGTTAGCATAAAAAGTTGATTTTCTAGTTCTCTGCACATCCTCAAGGTTAACTGTTAGAGAATGTTATTTACTATTAACTCCACCAATTATAACACGGGATGTGTACAACTATAAAGGATAAATAAATAAATAAAATAAACAATTCTTGCACAATTTCCCAACGGATCAATGTGGTGGAGTACGCGCTCCAGACTTCAAGTTACCCGACGTACTATAGCGTGCTGCACTATCCGCTTCCAACATTTCATCGCGCTTGATCTTGCTAAATTAATACAATAAAAGGTATCGTATCACGTAGTTCATATAAATAAATCTTTTAACCGAGATAGAGGATCTCTAATTCTTTCATGCTTTTTTCAAGCTGCCCGCCTAGGAATGGCCACGCTGATGGATTCCCGTTGTTGATAAGGTTGGATTTAAAAAGAGATTTAATATCTCACCTACTAAATAGCTAGATTTTCATTGTATCACCGTAATCCTGGTAATACATCTTGGGCGTATATATATATATATATGTATATATTTATATTGGTAGTATTGGGGCGGCCTAGATTACTCCCCCCAATTCCACGCTGGCAGAAGGATGATATTATCAGTACTATTATTAAGTCCTTAATCTTATTATCGGTATTATTATCTTTCTGTGAAGCCCGCCTGGCTACCTGGCTAGCTGGCTAGCTGTTCCGGCTGGGGGCTTCAGAGCCAGTACCTTGTTTCTTGTTCTTTCTTGGCCGACGACGCATCAGTAATACCACTAGTTTTGCTGATGTCCATGGGCGACGGTGACCACTTACCATTAGATGGCTCGTCTGCTCGTTTGTCGGCTATTGACATAAAAAAAAAATATATTTGTAAACATTATAAATTCTATGTATATATTTACATAGACTTTTCTAAACCGCCCTTCATGCATGTCTGTTTAGTCCAATTTGTAGCTGACAGTGAAGGCGGTATTAAACTCGCCATTGTCACCGTATTTTAGTTGCGGTCAATGACGAATAAATAAGCAATAAATAAACAGATCTATCCCGCTTTCAAAGTAATTATTGAAAGATTAAGCCCCAATATATTAGTTGAATTACAAATGTCAAATTCATAACTTCGTAAGGCTTATAAGAGTTAGATAAAAATAAACAGTCTTGTAAATCCTGTACTCTTTTCACATCAAAAAAAAACATATTATGTATAAGTAAGAGTTCTAATTAATAAATATCCGTTTGTAAAATTACGTGCTAATTGGAACTTTGTACTCTCAAAGAAAGGAGTTCAAATAATAAATTAATTTTTAAAGAATTAAATAACGGCTGCAAATAAATAAGACAGGTGACTCTAAATTACTACTAACAAGAGCAGAGGCAGCTAAAAATAAAAATAATCTCAATTCGTAGATAGTTAAAGCTGTATTGTGGTCGCACACGAGAGACTCAATATATAATAAAAAATGATTTTAAATGTATATCACCGCGGACATTATATACAATAAATTAACTGTAACGGGTACTCACGATTTTTCTGTTTTTTACCATTCTCGCCGTGACCACAAAGAACGTGAGTACCCGTTGAGAGTTAAAATATACAACAATAAACCCGCTGGTTACGATCGAGCGATTTGTGATGTCTTGAAGCTATTTATAAGAGTTATTAGATATGATAATTGAAATGTCTTGCTATTTTGATTAAGGAAGAAAATATATTAACTTTCGCTTAGCGAATAAATAATTCAACAATTTACAATTTAAGGTTTTTTTTTACATTTCCAGTATAAAAGTAATTTGAAAAAAAAAAGGTAAATGATTAAATCAGTTTACAATAAAGCACGTTAGGAACTAAAATCAGTAGCTATTTGGGGAGCAAGGGATTCCGTGCATCTGAATCGGTGAACTGAATTCGGTGAACTGAATCCGCTTCTGCCCGAGATACGTCCTGCGAGCAAACACTAGACGCAATTCATTTCATTGAAGGACATCACACTTTATACGATTCAGTTCAACTCGGAAGATACTCTCGGGTTATGGTTTAATTTATTACCTGCCTGATAAGTTACTGTTAACAAAAACTGACTTACTTTTACGGATTTTTACAGAATAATTTAGTGTTAGTGAATTTGGAAACCAACGCAAATGATATCGAATTGTGTTCTTGCAACCATAGTCGTTAAAATTTCCATTAAATATTCAAAGTAACGAAACTCTGACCGGCAACGTTCAAAGAACTATGCAATATTGATCAACTTATCAAATACGTAACGGCCGCACTTGAGAGTTGCTTGTGAGTGATCACCCTTATATCTTGGCAATAATTTGCCGAAGGCTTATACGTCTTGATGGACAAACAGACAGAAGGTTTGTTTATCAATACTTACGGCGTACTTTATTTAAATCGCCAACAGATCTTCACCATTTATGTGGCAGATGTTCTAGTTTTGAATAAAACAACATTCCGTCACGACAAACATACTTACAATTTATTATCATGGCGGTGTAAATAAGTGTTATGGCGGTTTAAGTCTCTAAGTGTTAAACTTTATTTCCAATTATTAAGTATACACACCTAAATATCTTCCAGTAATATCCGCAAATGTCCTACAGTATAATTGTAAATGGTTTTTCTAAGCGTTGGAAAGATGTTATCCTTCGTATTTACATGGCATGATATAGACATGCAGGTTCGTTTTTTATTAATAATTGAATTGCACCTGGAACTAGCTGACCAGAGCTGCTTATAGTAATTTATCTTACACATAATTGTGTCCGTATTACGAATTAATTGTCACATGTTTCGTCAAAAAAAAACCATCATTAGAAAATGTGCAAGCCTGACTGTTCTTCACAAACTTCTCGATAGTGTGAAGTGTGCCAGTCTTCAATTAGCGAGCATGGCGGACGAGACGCACCGGTAGACTTCATACGTCGTTGAGAACATTATAGAGAACTCTCAGGTATGCAGTTTCCTCATAATGTTTTCCGTTATCAAAACAACTGAGACTTAATTAGTAATACGCACATAATTAAAAAAAATTAAAGGTTCATACAAACCAGTAGATGACCACTGCTTTCTTTTGTCACACGTATGCTGGTTGCTATTTTTCTTGCTTTAATAGATAGATCCTAATGCCCTTACATATGTAAACTATCTATCAAGCTAATCGATCAGGTACGATCGGCGGTTTTATAAGTGAGTGCTAGTGGGACAGAAATTATGAGCGCATCCGTGCTTCGGCGGGTACGTCGGTCACGCTTAATCAATTAAGCAAACGTTAAACCTTGTCGGAACATTTAGGTGCTTATATATCCATATTAATACCAATTTCAGGATGTATTATTTAGGAAATAATACGCTCTGATATTGGGCGTAAATTAAATGTCTGGCTTTTAATTTATGTGCGCAGTGATTTTGAATTCAATGCCCTAGTACATCTGATTAATGAAAGAAATCTTAGACTTCAATTCTGTAAAATGATTATTATTTTATTAAAATATATTTAATACCGGCAAATGCTATCGCTTTGTTTCAGAAAACTAACTTACTCTTAAAAAACACTTGCATTGTTTTAGGACTGGGTTTTTTTAGTTTTGTTAATAAGTAATTTGTATTTTTTTTATATATGGACGGATTGAAATGAAACGAACTTTAAGTATTAAGTGATGCTTACCGCAATACATTAGTGAAAACCGTGACGAAATGGGATAAGTCGTTTCTGAGATGAGCGTGACCAAACGCGCAAACAAACGAACAAAAATTCTAACAACTATTCCTATTGCGTTAATAAGGCCCCTAATAATAGTTTTTCTCATAATATATAATTCAGAAAGCGATTAGTTATAATTTTATTATATGTGTAGATTAAATCGACCGAGCAGACCCCTCGGGCTGGTGAGAAGCGAAGAGTTGAATAACAGGAACGAACCTGTATGTGAAATATTTTGTTATAATTTGAATGTAGGTAGTCTTTGCTGTCGATAAAAAAGCTATAATGTTTTTCTTTAATTTGTATCCATTCGTCTGTCAGTCTGTTACAGCAGAGTTAAACAATGAAAAGACAACAAAATTTTCAATTTTTAATTTTGTTGTACGTTCGATATAGACATCAATATTTTTTTTTCTAAGAATTGCCTGCCTAGCTGTCTGTCTGTCTGTGCATCACGCGGAAACTACTTAATAGATTAAATAATATGTGGCATATTGCTTAAAAATGATCTCAATGATATAGCTTTTCTAAACGATAGTAGAAACAAAAAATGACGTGCATTAATGTATTTACAAAATACCTAAATCTGTATTTCTTTTTATATATTTGTAGCTTACGTTATGGATAATAGGACCGATTCATACCGAGAATTGGATCCGTTCTAGTGGAATAGGGAACACCAGTTCGTATGGACATTCTGTAGAGGTAATTAACAAAGTTTTGTCCACTCTTCTACAGTTATTGCGTAAAGTACATCGACTTATTATATTACTGATACGTTTTTAATTCATATAACTAGTAATACCGATTCCTAAAACAACAAAATGAGGCAAATTTGTAATTTATTAAACCCTTATAAAAGTTAATAGCAATTGTTTTGGACGCTGCTGCTATTTGTAAACGTAAGGTGTATGTTTTTGAACCACGAGCAGTATCAGTACACTTTTAATGTCTATGAGTACACCTGAAGTTGCTGCTTATCTTAAACCTTGTATCATTACAGCGAATCAATTTGATTAATTATTGAAGGCAACCATAAAAACGAATGCACGTCAGGGTATAAATATTCAATAGGATGAATAAGTATTAACTATAAAGTCTGCTGTATCCGGTATAGACTCCAAGTTTTTATTAGCATAAGATCTTGTATTATTGTGTATGTTTTACAAATAAAAATAAAACAATGCACGTAAGTTATTAGTGACATTAGTCCCTATATTAGATTATGCTTTAGCCGCCAGATGTGTGATAAGCTAGGGCTGTCGATTTAAGGTTAATTTAGAACCAGACATAAATATATTAACACAAATAAAGGCTCATATGGACACCCGCGTACTAGAATGTCCTTTTTATGTTTATCATAAACGTATATAAATTAAACATTATAAACACCTAAAACTCAAGTTAGTTTTTTACGGGACTAGAACCCAGGTTCTCTCGCTCGGCAGCCAGGATCCCTACCAGCTGAATACAGGATCTTCAAATATTGTAAATATTGTTGTGAAATCGAGGAATATTTTTAATTTAATTTAATTTACTGTGTATTCATTGCTTCAACAATTCAAATTAATACGAAAATAGATAAATACCTAAACTTTCACTGACTGATAATCTCGCATTAGAATCTCTCGTGTTAGAGATTAGGATAGGCATAACAAATAGACATTTATAACGAATCAAACCTAAAAACGAACATTTACCTGTTACACAACTGGTTGCTCTGACGGTGTCGACTTAGGTAGGTATTCGTCGCTCCTCGAGCAATTTGATTCTCAAGACTTACAAGTCAAAATATTAAATGCTTATACATGGTGAAAGCCTCGAATATTTCATATGAATAGATGCAAATTAATTCTGAACTAATCACTTCGTAGACAATGGTTATTCGACATTTTATATCTTGTATAATACTAGCGGCCCGCTTCGACTTCACTCCAGTTGAAAAATTAATTAGTATGTACACATACATGGCATGCCTATGTTCATCCGGAATAAGGTACCGTTCAAATGGTAAAACATTTTATCAAATAGCTGCCGTGGTTCTGTGGTGCCTTTATAACATTAGTATAGATTTATTTACGACTGCTATTGGACAACCCTGCCTTACCCAGGCGTATGCAAAGCAAGCAGCTCTCGGCACCCATGTTAGATCTGTCAGCGCGAACTGATATGATATATCGATAAACTTAGACAAGTTAACTTAACACCGTCTTATTGAATAACTAGAAAAATTTACTGTATTAATAAAACGCACTGTTTTTATTTACCTGCAACTAATTGGAATTTTGCATGCAACATTACTCTGTGCATTATACTTTGCTGTGTTTAAATTATCGATATTAACAATTATTATTATTATTATATTACTATTTTTTTTTTATTTTTTTTTTATTATTATTGTATGTCTCTTTGTCTGCACAAAAATATCCCAGCACTATGGCACGGGACTTAATACAATGTTAAACAATACATGAGTACACGAGGGAGGTTTTAGTGTATGAATATGAAAAATTTATAAGCAAAGTGTTCGTTCGTCTATTTGAACTAGGGATGTATGGATATGGAATTTCGGATCTGGATATGGATGAAAAGTACTATAAATATTAAGTGAAATTTAAGGCCCTCAATAACAGTTTTACTCATATATTCTTCATCTACAGAAAGAGATCAGATAGAATTTTATTATATGTATGTATAGATAAAGATAACAATAAATAGATAAAAAATGCATTTAATGCGAAGAGAAAAAAAATTAACAAGCCGGTCATATACACTTATATGGACCCCGACGCAATTTGTTTCGTTACGGGAACGAAAAAAATGATTGTAACGGGACCGACCAGCCAGCCAGCGTGTCAAAATATCAATGAATGCAGCTAGAACAGATGCAAACTGTGCGATAGTTTTCTAACCGGTATTTTTGTGTTCATTGCGGCATTTACCGTTAAACGTTTTCTGGTTGCCATGTTAGTGCATCAATTCATAAGTAACACTTAGTATTTTAACTAGCCAAGTCTTGAGCTTGCGTTAGAGTTGTGGATGATCAATATCAAGGTATACCACCATCAGATGGTCGACTGGGCATTTAACGGCTTTTAAGAATTATTTAAACAAAGTTTAACAACAAACTCCATTAAGATTAAAATAAAAACAAGCAAAATGAATGTGGATTATATAACAATACTATTTTTTTATTTTTTTGTATGTATGAGCTATTACAATATAATATTAAGCGAATTATTTAGAATTGTTAACCTGACAATTAATTCTTGAAATGGAATTTAATGTGTTATGGACAAATAAAATACGAAAAAGCTGATATATATAAGGTTTTTTCGCCCAAGTTTTAATGTTAAGACAACTTTTTAATATAACATTTAATAATAATACTTTTGTATTATTGTGTTTTTATTTGCTTGTGTCGGTCTCAACAACCAATTCAAGAAAAACCTCCACTTGATCGAGTTATATTGCCTTTAAACTAATTCTAGTGTCAACAGTTTTAATGTTATATTTTTTTAACTGGAACTTTTTTAATTGGAACTTTTAAGCGTCGCATTAAAACACAACTTATAGGCAAAGGATATTATAGTATAGATGAGTACATTAATGACAAGGATGCCTGGAAAAATTAGTGTTGAAACAAGTTCCGCACAGGTTTAAACTTTTGTAATTACCATATGTTCACTCATTGTTAAAGCACCTTTTCGAAACGGTGGTAGAAGCAAAAAAATGACGTTCATACGTGAATTTACTGAATACCTATATTATTAAATGATTTTAATTTGAATTTATAAAATACAAGCTTTCTAGCGAAAGCTGAAATAAACTGGAGACAAAATTGAATTAACTTGAACCCAGCAATGGACTGCGTCTAGTACGAACGTACCGCGTCGTCCAAAGGGCCCATTCGCTCAGTGATTACTCAGTATCATCAATGGGGTGAGCTTGGACATCTGATCCCGGGTACAGGTGGCTTTTTCTGTTGCTACAAACGCGGAAACTAAGTAAGGATGAGTCTAGTATAAGTCTTCTAGCTAGTTTTGAATTTAGTTCATGTTCGAACTCGTTTCGTTTTGCCGTTCAAAAGCATAAGAAAAGTTTTGTGTATATAAGAATATAATTTATATTATATTTACTACGATGTAACAAGTTGTTTTTGTTACAAAGTCGAGAATTATTTTACAACGCCAGTTGTTTTAATCTTCTTTCCAGTAAATTTACAATAAAAGTAAAGTTTCTACTACTGTAAAAAAAAATCCGCTTAGCAAGAAATTTTAAGCTTTGCTTTAGATTTTGTTTTTTGATACGGAGAAACGCATATTTTAGAACACACATATACAATATAATAATATAAAAATTTGACTGGAATACACCTTTTGTGGTACCATTAATTTTAGCAATCGGCCTAAATCCATAAGTGAGAAATTAATTTATAAATAAGAACTGAAATAAAATATTAAAGTTAAACAAATAACATTTAATAATAATACTAAATATTCGTGTACACAATAATCTTAGTGATATTTTGAGACGTATTCCGAGCACCTCATAACGTGTGCACCTTAACGAACATTCGCTCCAGACGGTCGGTGCACATGTGCGTTTTATTATTTAAACAATTATCGTTTTTATAACCTTTTAATCAAAATGGCGACCATACACTTGTAGTTCGGATGAAGTTTTGCATGATGGTTAAGGGTCTGACTGCACGTGACATCTTCCTTGCGTACAAATAGTCAGTTTTAAGAAACCTTTGACTATTTTCTGGAAGTTTGATTACCTTATGTTGTGTTTTTCTCTTGCTTCAATGATGGGTTATGGACATTTATTTAATGATCATCAAACCCCATTTGTGATCTACGCAGATCACTGCAAACGTCGAAAGACTAATAAAAACTCTACCATGTATTTAAAAGTATTATAATACCGTTCTTTTCACTTTGTATATTTTTTACGTGAAAAAAGAAGAAATGAAACACTTCAGAACATAGTTTCAATCGACTTACAAAATTAAAACCTACAAAATGGCACAACGCGCAAAAAAATAACAAAACACAGATTATATTCAATAAGCTATTAAATTCAGTTATTTTTTGCGTTTCAGGTCCATATTCGAGTTTTTATTTTTAAAGACGATTTAATTAAAAAAAAAGGCTTTATTGTATTGAAATTGAAATTAAAAAAAAATGTGACACATATGAAACTCTGTGAGTGCGAAGGTTGCCGTAAAATGAAACGGCAAGTCGAGTGTATACAGCCCCATGCGTATAATATAAATGCGCACGCGCATCAATATGCGCGGTGCATGTTGAATAATCGGTATCGGAATTCAATATCGATTAAGTATCGAACATCTGACATACGACAAATCATGAGCCCTTCCAATTAAATTTTAAAACGCAATAAACATAAATTTTAATGACACAAAAATAACTTCTCGTGTTTGTGTTAATTAACTTTTTTTTGTTAACTTTTATTTAAGTAATTAATCATATGTTTCGATCTTAGTAATATAACAGGAAATAAATTAACATTATCAGACATTGTTCATTATTAACCCCTAAATGTCTCACTGTTGGGATCAGGTTTCCTCTCACTGAGAGAGATTTAGGCGATAGTCTGCCACGCTGGCTAACTGTGAATGACCTAGTTCCCCCACCTTTTAAAACGTTGTAATACTAAATTTGTAATACGCACAGAACATTGAAAAAAAATCAGAGGTGCATATAGGATTCGAACTCGAGTCTCTTGTGTGAGAGACTGACGTTCTAACCACTAGGCTACCAATGCTTCTATTTTAAATAATTTAAACTACTTACTCAATAAATACTTTCTTAAATACTTAATACTCATACCTAACCTCAATTTTTTCAATATAGTATTAGTACAGTTTTATTTAATAATTTTGTTGCCGCCCACCCACTTTCAATCTTTGCTTAATCTGTGGTTGACGATACCGATTAGCGACTAAGTATCATATCTATTGTATTTTAAACCTTGTAGTGTACTAATTGTTGACGAAAATAAAGTGAAAAAAAAATATCACTACACTGTTGTGAAAGACGTACTTGTTTTCATTTTTGCGAGCAGTCCCCTTTAAGTTTTCCTTGTATTGATGCGAACAGACATGCAGTCCACGTAATGCTAAGTGGCAAATGCAACCTGTAGACAACTGCCGCACCCGTGAACTGAGATAAAGCATCACTGTTGTAAGCGTTATTGGATCTGAAGTTATCTTCTTATCGAACACACAAGGTCTTGCAAATTGTTTCCTGTTCGTCGAAATGAGTTCACACACTCACACCCCCGCACTAGGATAACCTGTGTTGCGGGTGGCATGTACAAACACAAATATAACATTACAAACATCCATGACCCGAGAACAAACATTTATTTGTAACACAAATGTCTGCCGGGAATCGAACCCGGGACTCCTCGCTCGCTAGACAGGGTCACTAGCCACTGGGCGATGAGATCGTCGTTACGCCGATATTATATCTATTCATACTACAAAGTTTTACTTGATCGCTATCTGTACAAGAATTATATATGATAAAAACAATTCTTAATAGTTTAAAAAAAAATTCTGTCTGTGCGTTTGTGAGCGCTAATCTCGGACACGACTTAACTAACTTCGTTACGGTTCTCGCTAATATATTGCAGTAATATTTAATGTTCGTTTTATCGCAATTTGTCCATAAATAAAATAGTTATAAATTAATATAATGTATTTCTAATTCATAGAATGAGAAAAATCCAGTCTTAAAATAAGCGAGGTGCCATCTCTAAGCGTAGTATTTCTGAAGCGAACCGAGGGCGGTCCTTTAGTACGAGTATAAGAATCGGCGAGTGAAACTTTTAGTTCAACTAATGGGAACATTCACCGTGAATGTTGGATAAACAAGCGCTATTGACAAAATGTCATGCACGCTTCTTCGCTTCGAAAAGGGTGCAGGGAATATTTGGTGTTGGAAATCTTTACAAACCAGCCTCGTTGGACACTTCCCGCACTACTTAGAGGTTTTCTTTCAAAATTAGGCGGGCTTTCTCAAGACCGTTCACTTGTCCACAGATTCGGCTTCATCAAAGGTGCAAATGTTCAGCCATCGATTAACTTTGGGTTTACAGACGAATACATTTAATTTTAAATGTTTTTCATGAATAACAAAGAAACTTTCCGCAAAAATTGAAAACTTTCTAAAGTAAATAGTGGGCGTTACCCACTATTAACTACACATCACCGAAACCCGTTTGTAACTCCAGGGACACGTAGAAATACTAACTGAACATAAAATTATTCAACAAGACAATACAGGTATCGTCAGGTTTAAACTGAATAGTATATCTAAAACTCAGCGACCTCCAACTGATGGAGCACAGATATGCCTGTCCATCAACAGGGTACATCACTAGCAATGGAGGCTAGTTTCGACTCATGGATGGAACCCATTATACCCCAACGCCTTATAGTAAGTATAGTTAAGCTTTGAGTCATAATACAGTAATGAGAAACCATGAAGTAATTTTATTACTTAAAACATAGTAGATAACTAGATATGTCTATGTTAATTTTAAACGAACCAAACATTACGAGATCAGCCAATCATTATAAACAATCCATCTGCATTAAAATAGTCACCGTAATTTGAAATAATGACTCTATATAACCTGATCTATTAAACACAAATTATTGTAGTAAAAAACATAAGGTCTTCGATTGACGTCCGCCGGTTGCTTTATGGTGTCGATCGTCGACACAAGGGTAATAAATTTTATTAAAATACTAGCAATAAACGCTATGTTGGACCTGTGAAATATACGCATGCTTTGTCTTGTTTCTTGTTGCAAACTAGGTTTTGTAATGACGTTCTTAAATTACAGTGAGGACTTAAAAATAAAATCTCACATTATTTCATGATAGTCGTTCCAATCCAAAATGAACCTAATAATTAAATCACCGTCAATTTTAAAACGATTGTTGATTTTCTAAACCATTTACCCGATTAAGCATATTTATTTATATTTTATTTGTATTTGCACCCAATAATCTTATAATGGTAAATATCCCAATAGCTAACAGGCGGAATTGCCAATTGATATAGTTAATTGTATCAAGCGTTACTTGCGGAAATTATTGTTATTAGATTACTATTAATCTACTTGCAACAATCCGCGAGCACTATGCACACAGCCTATTGTACAATGAAGGTATTACCCTGATGATGCTCCGTTTCGGGGGAAACCCCTGCTGGTGATGGTGTATATGTGGCTAATAATTTGATTTATTGTAAGTGCGTTCCTTTGTGGGAGTAAGGGAGGTACCCACACATGTTTACATTGTGCTCGCGGATTATTGCAGACTAGATATATTAATTTAGCGTCAATTAATGGTACTTAAAATACGTATAAATATTTCATGGTTCATTTTAAAGGAGAATATTAGCTGCACAGGCGAATGAAGAACCCTAACATCTGTATGAGCACCGTTGTAATTTAAATTAAGGGATTCTAGAAAATTTCAATAGGATTCTAGAAAATTCCAATATCGGGAACCTGGGATCATAATCTCGGCAGGCTGCATCACGACGTTGGCTTTGACTTGAGGATGGATAGAAACCCTAATCTACTACAACCAAATCGGGATTTACTAAAGTTGCTGTCTGATACCTACTAAAAAAATTATACACTATTAGATTCCAGGCAGGATTTTATTTTTTAATTACTAATTTCATCATCATGTGCCTCATCTTATCCCATTATCTGGAATCGGCGCAGTATGTCGTCTCCTTCCATTCATCGCGCTTTCCTGTCCTGAAATAATTCGTCCACTGTTTTTTGAGCCTTTCTCTCGTTCTCTATTTATCCACATTCATATTCATCGCTGTTTTATTCACATAGTTTTCATCCCTTCTAATCACATGCCCAAATCATTTCAAACTTCTACTTCTTTCTATTATATCCAACAACGTCGTTCAACAACGACCAAAATATCAGAAAGCTTTTAACACTACGGAATATGAAGTCAAAGTGAGTTCAGAGTATTTTTTTTTTCGATTGAACAGTTTCTGTTGGCGCTACTATATAACCTTCACGCGGTCAGGATGGCGAGTCTAGAAGGGCTCACTCAGTGAAGAAATATCGGACAGGATGAAGTTCGTATTTCTTAGCATCTCGGCACGAAGAGTCCTGAACACGAGTTTCCATCGTCATTATACTCTTCACCTTGGTGTGTGTGTGTGTGTTGTTGTGTTAGGTTGTGTGTAATTTCTTCTACACTTTTCACTCCTAAAACGCCCATCACTAAACGGCCGTTCGGTATCAGCCTAGGCTGAACAAAAGCAACAAAACGCATCGTAAAGTCGGCGCTGCTATCAGCTGTTCCCGCACGTGGTGTCCCGGTGTGTGTTTACGGCGGGAGCGACACGGACCGATAATTAATACCAACAGATAGCCCTTGTGTTACTGCACACGCGATCGCTTTGAAGATGACACCATTATTTTAGGGGCTCGTTTGAGGAATACATTTTTTAAGTATTCTTATCAGGACTTGTTCTTTTTTTTAATTTTAATAAAACGTGATGATTCATAAATATAATAATAAATAAATAAACGTTTACACACTCACACCCCCGCACTAGGATTCCCTGTGTTGCGGGTGGCATGGACATGCACAATTATCACATCACAAACACCCATGACCCGAGAACAAACATTTATCTGTCACATAAATATCTGCCCCGACCGGGAATCGAACCCGGGACCCCACGCTCGGCAGGCAGGGTCACTACCAACTGGGCTACGGGGGTCGTCAATAATAATAATGGTCACCGGCATCCAAACTGCCATGCATGTTTGCAACATCAAGGATGTTACTAACGCGTCGCCTAAATGAGAACGATTAATTTGCTTCTTAAATAACACTCCAATTTTGATAATCAAAATAATTAAAAAAGAATTGTATTAAAATAGTTAATACACTTCTTTATTACACGGTTTTTGTTTCATTCCAGTTCCTGATTTTATCCGTCTTTGATTTGTCCGGCAGAAGTTTTTAATTAATGTAATAACGTTAAAAAAATTAAGGAATGTCCAGTCAAATTACATTTAGAGAGAGGTACCGGAAACAATTTTATAATTTAATTATGAAGTAGTGTGGCCGCAAGTTTAAAGGGCCACTGGGTTTTTTCGAAGGACCGTTCTGGAGACTTATTCCAGATAAAAAAAAAAATTGCGGTTTCTTGATAACTAATTTGTGTAATTTTCACATTCATTGATTGTACATAAAAAAAGAAGAGAAGCGAATACATAGAAGTAGCTTATGTGGCGGCTTGGATATTACGACGAGAGTAATTTCTCGATTGAGGCACCGTGCGAGGTCCGGTGGGGGTCCAGCGGTGGCGGATTGGTTGCCGGCAGCAATGTCTGATGTCGACCAATACTAGTGTGGCGCGACGATGCGCTCGACTGGCTGACCACTGCACTGGTGACGTAAGCCGCTGGACATCGTCCATCGCTCGGCCTAGTTTTAGTTTCATTGCGGTTCCGACAAGTAGTATAAAGTATCCTTACGAAAACGTGCCGGTTTGGTCACCCTTAAAACATCGGAAAAGCGTGCGTGGTCACACGAGCGACACCTATCTGTCGGGGCAATCTCCCCGTGTTTTAAAAGTTAACTTAGTGTTAAAATTATTTCAATGTCGTGGCTAATTATTGCGAATTGCTATTGGTGATATCAACGTGACATATCAAATGCGAACAAATTAAAGTATAAAAAGGTTAAATTCGCAAGTATAATTTCGACTAAGATGTTTTTACTTTTTTACACGCTCTGTGTTAGTTCGACCTATTGTCCTGTATGCATGTGTGTGTATTCGCTACAGACAAACGGCTTAACCGTCTACACGTCAGATGTCGCTAGGATACTTTTTATAATCTAAGTGTTAATTCGTATGACTTGTCTTGTTAGTTTTTCGACTCCAATATATTTCTTGACACAATTGGTTTATTTTTAAAGCCCTGGTAAAAAAAACGTTTCTTTCTTGATTTACAACTTGCAAACGCACAGACTGCTGGATTTAAGTGGCATAAAGTATTTTTGTGGCGACAGGCAATTTAGGAACATCAACACGCATTGATTTCTTCTTTCTAACTCTTATAAAGGTATTATTTAGTCATATATTTTTATATGTGGCTCACATTTTACACCTTGACAGTGCAGCGGATAGAACGAAGAGAAGAGCCTCTTTAGTCATCAGGCACTCCATCTCTCATGCCTCATATATTTCGATCATTCTTCACAATGTTTCAACTGGCTTTCATGCTCGCTGGTTATCTTAATTTTTTTTTACTTTTGCTTTACTATCATTATCTCTTTACAATTTAAGAATAAACATACTATGAGCTTAATTTTAATTCAACATTGAAATCTTACATATATAAGATATGTCAGACAAGTGTTTAATGGTCATGGAAATAGAACCTTTTGTCTATTAAATTAAAAAAAAATACATTTTATACATATTTACACCTATATATGCGTAGGAACAGGTCAAGCGAATATCTATAAAGCGTGTAAAAAATGTTTTAATCGGTTAAATTTATAATTAAATAATAATAGTAATTTTATGAGCGAAGTCATCAGTGTTTGCGGCGAACAGGTGATGTTTGTGTGTTTTTTGTTATTAAGATTCGAAAAGGTTGAGCTGATCAGCGCTTGCGCACCTCGGGTTTGGGTCACTAACTAAATCATCTGTCAAAACTGCGGCGCCCGCGCAGGCGCAGTATCTTACGAAATCATGACAGAGATAAGACAAAAATGAATTTTTGTATATTAATTTATTCGTTATTGTATACTTATTTTGTAACACCGGCTTCAAGCGTATCATTTTAAAATTATGTCATCACAACATTATAAATTTTGAACTGTAACAGTCCTCATGATTTTGTTTATTACTCCGATATTTCCGCATGTAATTGAATATATATAATATATTCACGAGATAATTAAGCCTATTCAAAATGTTACAATAAAATTTTATTAAATATCACCGAGATTTCGCAAGTACAACATTTGAAAAGAATAAAAAAAAACATTAAAATAACAACTTTATGCAAAAATACATGTTTGCCAATTTGATCTGAACAAAAAAAAACACAAAAAACTTTTTATCTGTCGGACTTATCTACCGTTTCTAGCGTAAAGAGAAACGCCATACCGATATAAAACACGAAATGACAGCGGCGGAATCAATCGGCGTCTGTGCACGCAGCGCCGTGGCCTGCTTAATTAGAGGCCTGAGAGCCTGGACCGAGGCCAGTCGGAGGCCTCGCTATATCATTAAACATTTAACTTTTTTCTCATTTTGAAATGTGGATAAACTGAACAAGGGAAAAAAGTAACCTTAGTTAAATATATTCATGATAATAATATGCTCAATAAATATGTAAATACGATTTGTGCACAGAATGTGAAAATGTGTTATTTTTTAAGGTTATTGTTTTATACATATTGCCAGCAATGTCGCAGTCATGTTCGAAAAATTCGTTCATTATAAGAATTATTCGCCACGCAGTGTTACAGTGAGAAATTAGGATTTGGGTGGGATTTCCAATCTCTTTGTTGATTTTGATGATGGTCAAAGTATTAGTAATAAATAATAATATTAAAAGTTAACATAATAATTAAGACGTCTACTGAATTGAATCAAAGATGATAAATTATATTTAATTCACTGTTCCACTATAATTACTGAAAAATTCAAGATGGCTTAGTTCCCCATAGTACATCGGGACTTTTTCTCACGGTTGCCTGAGGGTAACTCCCACTCAGTAGCTGCTGTGTGTCTAAAATAAAACCAAATAAGTAATAAATTTACAAAGATATCAAAAAAAGTTTCTATGTTATAAAATTACATGTATATTTGAATACAATGAAAATTTTTTATTCGATTATACCAGATTTTTAAATTTCCTAAACGTCCAAGTTATTTTAAATTCTGCACGAATATTAAAAACCACAACCTTTGAAACGGTATTTCCATGATTTTTTATCTGTGTGATTAAAGAATTACAGTGTAGTTTATGTCCATTAGATAATAAATAGTAAGTTGTTTAAGCGTTGTATGCCAGATGCTAGGGTACATTTTACTATTTAAAATTAGTATTTTTCTAGTTCATATTACTACAACAGCTCCTTATCCTAGTTCCTTTAATGTAATTTTTATATTTCCTAGTGTTTTAATATATTTTTAATATAATGCTATTTCCATAACCCGCTGCGCTACTACGTGCAAGTGCACTCGTATGACGCAAATAACACGTTTTAGCTTCATGTCAGCCAGGCAACATAACAGCAGTGAATTACTAATTTATTTTACTGTTACACCATCGATCCACGAACTATTAGTATAAGTATAAATATTTATAAAGAAAACTTTTACTCATTTACTGTTAATAAATCATTATAGTAATGTACTTGACCACTATTCTACTGAGCACAGATAAAATCATGTTATAAATGTATCAATTCAAATAGATCCTAAACCCCCGTTCCATTTAAATATGTACTATTTCCCAAGTCTCAACACCGACTCGTATACTGCGATTGGGACTGATTGATACTTTACGGAATAAATGGAATTTTTAGATAAACAGAGCTTGTACCAGTGCTGGACAGTTTTAAGAGAAAGATTGTAAGAAAAAAAGCTCCCAAGATCTTTTTAAATGATAACAATTTTATTAAATCTTATAATGAATCTACACAATTTTTAGATGTACGTGAGTTTCTCCATATTTGAGTACAGGTGAACCCGCTGGATAGTAGGTACGGCTATGCTACGATATTTTTGGAAGTTACTGTGTATAAACCAGCTTAATCCCGACAACATTCATGTTATATAGTAAGGTTTTTTACCTGTGTGGACAGCTACCACCCTTTTTCTAAAGCGAAATCAGTTATTTTGCAGATTGTCCAATAGTTTTGCTTCGAAAAAGTCACACTAGCGAAATATGACGCAACATGATTTCCTAGTCAACCACGGCTTCCGAGTCCAAGTCGAACACCAGAGGATCGATGGTCACACGCTTACAATTTAGACCCAGCTCATTCATTTAAGTTGAAGAATCCTTTGTACTAGCGAGTGCAAAGTTCGTAATGACACAAAAAGTACAAGGAGCTACAAAAATAAGACGATGTCAAAGTTACAACCGCGATGGGCACCTTGAGGTTGGAAATATTGTTTTTTCAACGTCATACAAAGTCTCCCTTGAATGCGACACGATGAGCTCGGTAATTACAGAACCTTATGAAGATGCAAGCGACGGTAATCAGAGTGATTCTGTGACAACTGAAGATGACATCATACGTGCTACGAGTGTCGTACAGCGAATCTCGATCAGCAGTCATAGAAGAAAGTTCTAGGTTATCATTTGTTGCACATAAATAAAGTCCACGGATCGAGCTGAACCTGGTCGGACTTATAAAAATTAAATTAATGAGTTCTAAATACCTTTTATCAAATTAAAGAAATATTCGTTCATGGTTCATTTAGTGATAAATTATTAGAAGGTTTTTGCTCGTTAAATAAATAAAAGTTTACAGAGCTTACTATAACTTTGAATTAACGGAGGTCCCCTGAACTCCCCTTTCTGCTTCAGTGAACCACTTTGATCTCTTTACCCGTTATAAATTTGTTTACGTATAATGTAAGTCGAATACGAAATAATTAGTTTAAAATACACATAACATAATACAGTATATTCAATTCGTTGGAAATTTTGTCAAAGAAATTTGAATCCATCTATCTACTATATTTTGCATCACAAGCATAAGATCTCGGTTTGAAGGTATAACGGAGCAGGGTGGAATAAAATAGTAAGTCGTTTAATTTGAAAACAATGTTATTCTTAAAATTATTCTTCACCAAAACACAGTGACGCAATCTACGCTGAGAATGTAGGATGCCAATTACATTAAAAAAAAACAACTGTGGGATAAAATACTTTCCCTGGTATTTTTGTCTGCTATTAATGGACCGTAGGATAATTTACGTTGGCGTGAACACAAACACGAATGAAGATGAAAAATAAATAAACTGTCAAGATTAATAAAGTGGCGCCCACGCGCAGTACAATTGAACACGGTGATACTGTGTCCACATCGCGATACATATATATTTATGTATCTATGTGTGTATGTAAAATATAAACGTGTACGAAATATTTTATCTGTACCGTTTCTAGACCGGTTTTATATGATGTAACTGTGATGTCTTAAAAATCGTACGCCTCAGGTTCATGGTTTTGGTTGTTAACTTGTACCCGTCAATACTGAGGAATAATATTATGGCAACATTTGTATTATATTTGAATTTGGAGTGTGACAGGGTATTTGAGTCTCAGCTGGCCGTTCTTAATCGTGGTGCAATTCTAATTACAAATTCCTATAACAAATAATACTCACAGCTGAAATAATTTTTATTCATTTAATTCAGTTTCATTTCATATGTACTCGGATCGACTAATTTAAACAGCAAAAAAATACCTTATGCTCATTATTATTAATATACCTTATTTTACCTTATTCATTATAAGATCTTTCTTTCTTTCTTCTTATTTCTTGGCTGACAACGTATAAGTGATACCTTTAGTGTTACTAACGTCCATGGGCGACGGTGACCACTTACCATCAGGCAACTCCTCTGCACGTTTGTTGGCTATTTACATAAAAAAGACTTATATTTTTTTGTCGATTACATTTTTTATCATAATCGTTACATACCGAAAACATTATTTACTAGCACCTCAACAGAACTGTCGAGTGGCTATCATCTGAATCTGTTCGTGCATGATGCGTGTGCAGATACAAATAAGTATATGTTTTGACCGAGACATCAGTTACAAAGCCCAGCCATATAAAATTAAATTAATAGTGCCCTTAAATTTGTAGATGACATAGAATGAGCATTACATGGTGGTGAGCCAATGTTCCGCGCTTGCGCCCGCCCGCGTACTTCCAAATTTCATAATAAAGAATAAGGCCTCAGGCAAAGAAATAGAAAGGTTTACACTCGACCAGAAGTGCAGTCGTTACAGAATGCTGTCTACACGAACCCGTGACCCTGGTGCCCCTTAACTCCCGTCCAGTGTTGACGTTTCCCGCCCTTCTCAATAAAGTCCGACCCAACATTCAACAATATAAAGCAAACAATATTTGTTTGGCATTATTCCTGTAGGAACGAGTAACGCACCGACACCTACGATGTTTGGCCGGTAAATACCCAGTTTGAATATGCCTGGGAACTACGGAAATGTGTTTAGTCGAATTTTTAACGCGGTGCAATCATCATGGGTCAAGAGGAAAAAGGCCGGAATTAACTTGAAAAAATAAAATACGAGACAAAACATTGTGTTCTTTTTTTAGAACGGTTTCCTAAAATAGTATGTAAAAAATAATCGAAGCAGACTAAAAAAAGTTCCCAAAAGTTCTTGGCGGGAAATAAAATGTTCTGAACAAAAAAAAAAAAGTAAACAAATCACAGATTACGTTCTCGCCACACAAAATTGAAGAGGTCAGATGTCGTTCTAAATTCAAAACACATGATGTAGCGAGAGCGCAGTGTACAGTCATTAAGCTATTACCATTAATTAGAACGTTTGTCTTTATATCACCGCTTCCTGCTTACTCTGACTTGACTGTAACTATGTATGTAAAAGATAGCAAGTAACATAAATACGGAATTAAATAAGTAAATAAGTATATTAGTTCTTATGCTGAAAGACGAGTGGACCTAATGTTATGTGGTTATCACGACCATAGACTTCCGTAACAGATTATCATTGAAACCTTACTAGACAAGAACCTTTCCAGCTGTATCGGGGCGGCCTAGATTACTCCCCCAACCATATGCTGGCAGAACAAGGTGTCTTAAGAGGCGATGGAAGCCAACCTGCTTGCTTAAGGATTATATTATGTACGTATTATTAAGTCATTAATATTATTACTGGTATTATTATCATACCGTGAAGTTTACCTGGTTGGCCCAGTCTCTTGCTGCGGGCTTGGGAGCTAGTACTATCTTTCTTACTGTCTTCCCATTTTCTGGGCAACAACGCATCAGTGACACCTTTGGTCTTGCTGATGTCGATGGTCGACGGTGTTCATTTACCATCAGGTGGCTAGTCTGCTCGTTTGTCGGCTCCTAACACAAAAAAAGAAGAAAACTGTCACCTTAAATTTGTAGTACCATCAATTATTTTTTCTCGACATTTTTATAAATGCTTCTTAAACAAGTGAAGAATGTTGCCACTATGCAATATAACCGGTAAGATAGCAGACTTGATATCATCGCCTCGTTCGCTGATCAGCACGACTATAGCTTGACTGCAGCTAAGAATGAACCGACACAGCTTTTCATATCATGCCGTTTTAGCTATCAAATGTCTTAATAACAGCCGTCTAGCCAGTAGACGGACTCTTGATGGTATGGTCACCATTGTCTATTAACATAAGCAACACTAGAGGTACATATAAAAAATGCCACCGATACGAAGATCATGAAATAAAAACAGTGAACTTAATTCATTTTTAAATACTGGAGACATACGGAAAGTATTTTCATTGTAATTCATGCATTGACAATTTGACATAATCCCATCCAAGTGAAAGAGCCGCATCCTAGAGCAGGATGTCCAAATTACTGGGATACATCTCATCAATTAATTCATGTGCATTCTTTGACTGGTCGTCGTGGCTGTCAACGTGATATGCCTTTGTCTAGGAAAAGAGGTCTACTCTACTGGACAAGAAGAAAACTGGCACTTTAAAATTGTAATTGCGTCAATGTTTTTTTTGTTTTTTTCTAAAGTAGGTGCTGGCTGATTAGACAAGTGAAGAATCTTGCTGCAAACATCAGCTGTTATATTGCATACTGTCTGGTAGCTACCAGATAACCTAGAGACAGTAGGTTATAGAATGCTCCAAGCTCCATAAAAGAACGCTGAACCTTTTGAAGACGATATGAAGACGTAATCAAATTATGCATATTTCTTGTTTCATGATTGTGTGTATCAATTCTGCTTGTACATATTTAAATTTTTTTAAATAAATATTAAATTACTATAAATATATTGGCTGGCTACGGTGAGTATGTCTATTTCTTTAAGTTTTCCCCTTAAAGACTCAAACTACTTTAATTTATGAATAGCTCTGATTATTCTTTTCTGTTATACAAATATTAAATCAATGTAAACCAGCGGAGGCTTACCCCACTTTAGGATACCATAAGACATATCATCATTTTCCGGCCCTCATCCCAATCACTTGGGGTCCGCACAGTGTGTTCTTTCCTTCCATACATCTCTATTTTTTGTCATCTCAGTACCATACCATAAGACTTAAGACTATGAAAATAAGCAAAATAAATAAGTTTCACTGTATCTACTTCCGTAATAAGTCTTATCTTTTGAATTGTGTAAACAGACCTACTAACTTTACCTGCGAGAATCGATATATGGGCGCCCCATTGAAGTTTACTATCTAAGGTAACACCTAAAAAAATTTTTGCCTACTTTCGGCACATTTATTAGAGCAACTTTTCGTTTTTTAAGCATTCAAAATTAAATTGGTTATGGTAAACCAATGCGATAAATGGTACAAAGCAGTGGTTACTACGCCAATTTTTTTTAGTTCTAATTATTAGAGATGTGTCAACGCAATAGAAAACCAATTTTGTGTACGGTGCGGTGCACCCAATGTGTTAAGTGATTTTCTCGTATACGATAAGAGATCGCGCCGCCATGTACCTTAATAAAGATATATAAGTTTCAAACTTATATATCTTTCTATTATATATATCTAGTCCGCTCCTAAGAAGATCACCTAGTCTAACGGTAAAACTCAATTTGCTAAATGATTTTCTTACGTTTGTACGTGACTGTACTGCGCTTGTTTTGACTCCAAAACCGCCTTTCTAATGATAATCGCCGACAAAAGTTCAAAAGTGCTGTTTTCTACAACGTTTGTTTCTGAACGAACCATCACTGTTATTAGCGGTTCCAAGCAGTTGTTATTTGGCAACACGATATATCGTCATTTGTGATCGCATAGCCGAGATCATTAGAAATGGTATACGATTAGAGAGATCTATGAGAAATATTTAGGAACATCACTAGCAAAAATCGCTAAGTTGGCTACACATCCACAGTTTGATCCATGTAAAAATACAAGACGCCAGCTAAAAAAATTTGTGTGTACCTTGTGTACATTTAAAATATCTTGTGTGATTGGTGCGCTATTATTTCAATAGGTTTTTTTTATTTCAATATTTGTTTATAGTAACTGTGGTAAGTAAAATATATAAATATCTAAGAGTGTTTGCAAGAGATCACTATCGGTATTAAGACCACAATTCACCAATACGGAATAGGTAAATTGAATATTTTCTGATATATATGTTTTTTTTATTTTACAGTACAATAATGGATGTTGCCACACGAAGGGCAACCGGACTCAATTTAATTATTTACCTAGTAATTCGCTCTAGCTTCGCTCCTGAAAATGTAATATTTACTTGCTACTAACTACTAGATTGTTCCGTTTTCTTAGTTACATGAATAAGATATATGTTCATTTATGATAATAAAAAAAAGATGGAAAAAAGCGTTATCTTAATTTAGTACCCTCTACAAAATTAACTATACATTTCTACTCCATGGGAATTCCATTTGCTGGGATGGAAAGTACTCCCATAATATTACATCCCAAGTATTCTGAAAATCGATCAATCAGGTGGTTTTAGCACAATACGTGCACAGACGGATATGCCTCTACCTACAATAAAATTTCCAAAAATATTTAATGTTCAATTTAATTGGTACAGATACGCAATGATAAGTACTCTATATTATTGTGTGTGTATGAAAATATATTTGATTTTGCAACAGGTTCACTCGATTCCATTAAATACGAGAAAGTTACCACAACTAAGACTCGTGTAACTGGCTAGTTAGAACCCGGCAGATTTACGCGTGTCGAAGTTCTGAAGCCTCGATGTGCGACGCATGTGTTAAGCTCGTTTTGATGGGTACTTCTTCTTAATAATAAAAATTTATAGGTCTGTATAGTGGATCACTTTTATCTCGTATGTGAGTTATGTCTGTTTTGTACAGTTACCCGGTTGTGTGCCGGCTATTTGGTTTACAGACAAAATATAACCTGTTCAGGTGCATGAGTAATGCAGACAATCCGTTTGTCTTTGTACTGTACTGGTTTCATCATAGTCTATTATACCGGTTGGACTTTTAAGTGTTGTCAACTGATTTGTTATAATGTTGTATAAAATATGTTGTTATTGTTAAATATAATGTTAGGTATTTAAAGTAGCATCGACCGATTGCCTAATATATAAACTGACCAGGGATGTTCTGGAGCTCCGTAACCTCCTTCTAATATTAGTATAGATATAGATTAACAATTTTAAATACTTTGCAAGTGTACTGTTGAATTTATATAATGATAAGTTAGATATCATATAACTGAGATTCAGAGTTTTGTGAGTTGTAATCGTAGAGATCACGTCAAAAAATTGAGAAATTCTTTTTCCATTCGTTCTTTTACCCGAACGAAATTGGGGTCGGTCGCTAGTAATAAAATAACTCGAGGGGTTGAAGGAACTGAAAAGTTTCTCGTTGATTGTTCTTCTTCATTATAACGCACTTTCCAAAACTATAGTACAATTAAAATGCTGACGTCAATTTTTGTTTGAATTTGAAGTAGAATTTGTGCCTAATATTTATACTGTAACAGAGTTGCGTTTTTAGTTTTAGCCGTTAAAGAAATGAACGTGCGCGGCGGTGGACGGCAAAAAATACAAATTGTCATAAGCCACAGGCGATTCACGAACGCGCGAGCGGCGAGTGAAATCAGCAGACATTCCCACACTGGCACTGGAATGAACACGCCTCCGTACCGACTGCATGCGAACTATGTGTATAATCGTTATTATTTTGGTCTTCCAAACTAGAACTACCCTCGAGTTCAAGTTAAACTCTGCGTAGTGTATCTTGATGATCGATCGATGATTCCAAGACGTTGTCTCCCTCTTATTGAAGCTGGTACTACCATATCGATGTTATTTGGCTACAGTGATCAGCTACCATATTCAAACATCAACGGTTGCATATTGAAGCTTTCAATATCGCTGGATTGTGAACTTATTTTAAAAATCGAACCGAATACTCAATTTTTTTTTCATCTTTCCTTTTTCACTTCATGACCTGACAGTACCGACGTTTTAACGAGCTTTTTATACGTCAATTTGAGTAAAGTTGGGCTTGATTTGATTGAACAACGTAACAGCTGATGTTTTTGTACACCGTCCAGCTCGTGACCGTTCTCCCGCTCCACATAGACGCAGGCGATACATGGAATCCTCAGGTTCAAACCTGTCAGTGCACGACTGACATTATCATCTATGATCATTACCGATTTTTCACTACCCTCCCATCAGACTAGATGCTACATAATTAATGTTAAATTAAATTTTGTATGGATATGAAATTTATATTAATTTACTTTGCAACAATCAACAGCATATAGTTTGATGTAAATACTTTTAGTATGTAGCACCTCGGTTCAAAGGAAACATGTACTTACAATAAATACAAGTATACCTACATACATACCATCACAAACATGAGTTTCGATCCGAAACAGCATCATCGGGATGAGTAAACCCAACGAGTGTGAGCTGCACAGTTCTCTTCTGTTTCAACACTTACAGCTCTTGTTACGTCCAGCCAGGTTGACTGCTATTGGGCATTAAGCTTGCTCGTAGGTTCTTCTTTAAGAAGGTGACTTAAGCTGTAATGAAGTATTTCATCATCGATACTAAATTAACTTATACGATATCTTATTTATTAACAATAAGCAAATGTTAATACTGACGCCTTTGCACGAGGTTTCGTTTTGTTTTGGGTGACAAGAACGAATACAAACATGACGTCACAACCAATCATTATCCGAGAACAAACATTTATCTGTCACATCAATCCGAATGTCACGACCGGAAATCAAACAAGGGACCTTTGGTTCCACACGCATGGTAAATATTAAGTGAGCTATAAGGTCGTCTAAATGTCGGTGGCTAATGTGGTAATGTTGTTCTTTCTAAGTACTCCGCAGCGTATAGGATGAGTTTATATATAAATTATTACTTATATATATCGCTAATTATAATAATTTAACTAAAAAACAATATCAATTCCTTAACGCAATAGAGTGTACAATACTTTTCGTTATCTCATCTTAAGATAATAATAAGATAGAAAGCTAAAGCTAACACGAACAAACTGGATGGTTTGCCCACTCGAGAGCATGCCACGTATAATTATCCTTGTGAAAAACATCATGTGATATGAATCAATTATCCATTTATTTAAAAATAAATATATATAATAAGAATGTCACTAACGGAGCTGGTTCTATGCGACGAATATTTTTTGGAAATTTTAATCTCATTATATTTTGCTATCGAAAAAGAAGCTTAGACGTATTGTTTTGAATTTTTTGTCTCACTGATTACAAATAACACAAAACCACGTTAAATTTTTATTTTTGGCATATTAGGAACATATAATATTTGCTTGTTCGTCCATAAGTTTGTAAATAGATCTGTTTTTCCCAAAACATAGCGACGGCGGGGTGCTGGTGTTAAAAAATGGTGTTCTGAGAAGTTTCTAAATATCTTATTCGAAATCATATTGCCCTTTAAAATGTAATGTTAATAATTAAAGAAACCGTTAAGTTTCCACATTCACACATTTAAGCATAATTGATCCTTTCTAATGCCTTTGCCTTCGGGGCAGGTTGATACCCCAAATTACCTTCGAAGAAATCAATATTAAAATCTAAAATAATGTCCAAAGCAACCAGTAATCGCCACACCACGGACTTTGAGACGGTATTAAACTTTTACCGGTAAAATTTTAATCTTCCATTGACGATAATGCTTAAAGAATTACGAAAACCTGTAAGTTATAAAATCAATGGATTACGTTGTGAAAGATAATCTCAGGGTCGATTCGAAGCATTCCGAGGTCGTGAGCTCGTGAGAAAGACCCGTCGGCGACATCGGTCGAACTGAAGGTGGTACTTTACAGCTTTTTTGATAATTTCTCCGACAATCACGATGGTGAGGTTATGTTAGTATTTCCCATATGGTCGCATGACATGTAATGGGAACACAATGATGACGGTACGGAACGCAAATGATTAGGTGTACTCAGGTTGTTTTTGATGTTGTAATCATTGTTATTATATGTTGTTGTACTGCTCCATACATTTGTAATGACAAGGGCATTACCAACACGTTGTCAATAAAGATAGAAGTGAGGGACCCACTCTCCGACACTACTAGTGATGTTATATCATTGCGAATTTATAATATTTTAATTTATACGGTATGTTTATATTTAACACAAATATTTTGACCCGTTAAGTGTCTCAAATTACACAGTGAGACCATGATCTTTATGAAATAAAAATTGTCAGTACCCGTTACAACATTTAAAATATTTTTTTTATAGTTCGAAGATTTCTAAACGAGTACCAAAGACTGCACTTACATACAAAAATAAAGTGTAGAACCAGTTACGGATTTCGGTACTCCCGGTGAATGGTGTAGCAATATTGTAATAGTCCAATACATCCGCGGTCGATAGCGCCAATAACGTTTAGATCGTTGATCATAGTTTGTACATCCGCCAGAGTCGCTTCTGGTGTTGCCAGTTATAAGACTATATAAAATTAATTATACCGCTATAAAAAAGTATTACGGAAGCACACAGACCAGTGGAACAGTGAATGATGTGATAGTTTTTAATTGATGTTTTTAAGAGCAAGAAGAAAATCAATCAGAAAGTTTGGATTCGAACAACACAATCAACATCATAATCCATGAAAGCTCTGAGGACTTGGGTCTCATTTTATTAACTGAGTGTTTATCGGTCCAACATTCCGATTAAGTGCAAATAGATAGAGTTGTCACCTCTTTAAATCATTACAGAGAACCATCAACTTCACCGAAGCATCTGATAATGAATTGCAAATACACACATAATTTTGCAAAATCACAGATACATGCATGATCCGAAATGGAAGTTTAAATCACTAGGCTGTAATTTCCTCAAAATTATCACAGGAGTTATGTAGCCAAGGGCGATTAATAGCCAACCCAAATACAGGTCATGGATGGATTTATAAAGAATGATATATTAGATAGAGATGCCTGTAGAAGACCAACTTTGAAATTATTGTACTTTCTACCTGATAAATTGGCAGCATGTGCTTTTAAGAAATATAAATCGGTACAAAGATTGAAACCACTGATAACCAAGTACAATAAGTTCCAAACCTCGCCGACACATGATTCGATAGCTATCGCTAATAAAAATTGAGTACTTTATGATTTGTGTTTCCGCTACCGGTGTTGCCACCGTCATTAGAAGCGTTAGTGTTGCAATTAGTGTATTATAATTGGTGTTGCCAGGGGCGATGAACCAAATACATGATTTATTTTGAAATTCTATGTGTCGGAGGATCAGAAAGTGTAGTTTGTGTTTCAGTAGTAGTAGTTATACATTTCTGACAGACCCTAAACAGGACTGTAGTTTTATTTGAGATTAGGAAGAAATATGATAGCCTAGTGGTTAGAACGTCGGTGTTCTGCAGAGAAGACTAGAGTTCAAATCCGGCACGCAACTCTAAATTTCAAATTACGGCCCGACACCGGCGCTCGAGTCCACTTCACTGCTTTCCCAGTGATGACACACCACCAGTGGCTCCCTACCGGCTTTGCACAGAGATATCTGCCGAAGCTGCCACAGCCTGACGACGGCCTGTAAGACGGCCCCCATATTGTTCTTTAAGCAAAGCAAAACGCCGCCACCACTGCGCCTTCGTGAACGGGAGGTGGTATGGCAACCTACTGTTAAGTACTTGGGATGTACCATCGACAGCTCGATGCGGATGGCGCAACATTGCCTCCACGTCTTAGAAGAGCGCGGGCCGCACGAGCTGTAAAACTCCGACTGGTGTTTACATCTCATTTCCCTCTACGAGCGAAACGAATCATGTACTATACGTACATCCATTAACGACTGACGTATGCGACGCCGGCATGGTACGCGTTGGCCTTGTGGTGGCAGCGAAAGCTGCTGCAGCGGATGCAGAACACCGTGTGGTCGCTATGTATGCAATGACGTCATAGCGCGCGACCTCCGAGTGCAGTCGATAGAGGACTATGTGGTCCAGTTGGCAAGGTCGATGTACGACCGAGCCGACAATGGGCCATACGTGGCACTTTGGGGGATCGCATCCATCCATGCGAGACCGTCGGAGGGATCGCCGCTTCCGCGGGAGCTCTTGTAGTCGGATTTGTCCCCCGCCCACCTGGGGGACGCCTGGCTTCGAACTTGGCACGGTTGGCGGTGTTTAGGACGCCTGCCCAACGGCGGGGTGCTCTCCTCCACTGGGAGACACTTGTTCTCCCGAGTTTCAGCTCGGGTAATAAGGTGACCCTTGAGATCCAAATATCTCACGCACCCATCCCGCAAGCGAGCGGGCGCGCTCGAAGACAGGTCGACACCGTCGTGTTTCAAATTATGTGCGTATTATATATTACCTATTAGTACTTATTTCGATGAATTAAAAACATCGTGATTAAACCTGCACACCTGAGAGATCTCCATAATATTCTTAAAGGTGCGTCAAATCTGCCATCCCGCACTTAGCCAGCGTGGCGGAGTATGGCATTAACTCCTCTCATTGTGAGAGGAGACCAGAGCCAGGAGCCAGAGCAATCAGGGTCACTAGCAACTGAACTATGGGTCGTTATATATCCTGGATACTTATTAAAACTAGACTTTTTTAATTGTAGCAACAGACAAACGAGCAGATAGACCATGTATAGTAAGTTGTCACCGGCCACGCACATATACAACTCTAGAGATATCGCTTACGCTTTGCCAACGAAGCTGTAAATCGCTTGTGAGCTTGCTCTCAAGCGCTGCATCCGCTGCAGTTGACAATGTTCCGCGGTCGCATTTTATCGAATCATTGAAGTATTTCGAGCATCAAATTAACCAGCAAATTACTTTCAACCCGTGATGGAGCAGTGTCCCCGAGGCCATACTATCGTGAGAATTCACCGTGGTTTTACATTCCTTTTGGCTGTTATCATTCTTATACATCACGCGATTGGCTGATCAAAATACCTTTACAGACATGAAAATCGATCAATTAACTTCGGCCACCACTGGGCCTGACGGAAAGATGAAAAAGTGGTATTTAATCATTTTCGTACTTGGCTGAATAATTTTAGTTTTAATATTACAACCCATAACTGTCCCATCGTTGGGAACGAGCCACCACAAAGTCAGAGATAAAGGCTCAACGCGCCGGTCAGTTGCAAATTGTCAGAGTCCATCTACCTTTGAAAATATGGAGAACTTACAGGTTTTTATACAATGTTTGCCTTCACTGTCACTTCAAACGTTATCAGTTTTTTATTTGTACATTACTGTTGAGAAATTGGTGATACCTTTAGTTTTGGATTATTGCCCGGCTACCCAATAATCATGGTATAATAATTCGAATTACATAAGGTATGATTGATTATAATTCAAAATCGGGTTGTGAAGTTGTTTTACGCCAAAACGTTACTTTAAACTTTCCGTTTCTACTGACTATTCTATGCTTTGTTACAAATCAGAACCACAAAAGTCACGTCTAACGGTAACATCTGTTCACCCTGTAGGTATCACCTGCTGACATTATTCTATTATCTGTGGTTATCCTTCAAACCTTGAGGCTAACTGTCGTTCTAATTTTTCATTAGTGCCTCGTGACCAGGGCTTGCACCGGGAACCAGCTGTCGTGCGAACCTCCCGGGGCGCATTCCCAGGCGTTCTCCAGTGAGCCTCACGCGAACGCAATCTCAACCGTTTCACGATCACGAGCTGAAAAGGAATTTGTGCAGTCTAGTTGGCCTCAAATGATAATTACTCTAATTGATTAAAGATTCGAAATTCTATGGTTTTGTAACATAGAGAAGAATCTACGATGATCGAAGTTAACTATTTTCTATTACAGTATCGTTTGGAACTGGAATACAAACTAAAATAATAGCTCGGGTTCTCAAAACGAGTTGTATATTTTTATTTTAGTTACGTTTACAAATGGTACCCGCATCAAAATATTGCTATACATTTTGGTCAGGCGTTTCGTGATCTCCTAGTTTATTCTTTTTTCCTTTTTCTGTTTTCATAGTTTTTTTAAGCAAGAACCATATTTATTTTTTTCAACTACAGAAACACCAAAAACATTTTTGTTGTAACAAAACTTCCATGTATCTATTTTATCTTTTACCGCTTCCCGGGATACATAGGTTAAGAATATATTTATTACCATGTTTTAATGGACAGTCGAACAAATCGATAATCATGCAAATAAAAATCCAAAACGAAATATCTTTTTAAAGTTTTGTTATTGGTATGAATAGTTGTAAGTTAAGTCTAAAGAGTCCTTATACGTAGGATGAAGATTTGTCTATGATCTTTATCATGTAATATACAATTTTCTAAATATTAAAAAAGTCCAATGACCTAAACATACCCTTATAATTTACTTAATGCGTAGTAACAAACGACAATGTTGTAATTATATTTTATTTTTAGACAACGAGTAATACCTGCCGGACAGAACTTTTACACAGAACAAAAATATAACATCCAGTTTAAATTCACTGCATTTTAAAAGTATATTTTAGGTAACTAGAAACATACGAACAGACGAGTCACTTGATGGTAAGTGGTCACCACTCATGGATGTTCGTAATAATATAAGCAACTCTGCCGCCGGCCACAATGGAAGCCGGGTTCCGTTCGCTACTTGGCTCACCAGTACTACAATCGAACGAAATGCAAGTCAATTAAAACATTAATACTTTTTTAAGTTTTTGCCACGATAACGTCTGTCTGTGGCAGGTAAATTTCGCGCGCAAACAATATGTGGGGCGACAAATGTCAAGTCGCCAGGTTGACCTGCATATTTAGTTATTTCCCTTGTTAAGGTCTTACTTATTATATATTAGCATATTATATCATATATTAGTAAGTTTTTTTTTCGAAAATTGCTCGAGAATAAATCCATTTCGCGGAGTGAAAAGTATCAAAGTTACTTATATGTTTCAAAGCCTAAAATTATTTTAATCTGGTCAGTGGTTTTAGTGTTTTAATGTTGACACATACAGACAATTTCAAATTCCGAAAATATATGTTTTGGATCTTTATTGATAACAAAGTCTACAATTAAATTAAAATTTCCAACACCGTTCGATGCATAGATTCAGCGCCCATATAGCTTTATTCTTAATATAAAAAAACATATTAATTACTAGCGTTTGTTTTAATATTCTTATCTAAAAATTACATATTTTATTCTGCTGGGGAAAACTATCTATTTATATAAGGCTCTTCATTACATTTTTCATCACGATATGGGGTGCAAAATGTCCTTCAAGAGTCACAGACTTTATAAAATCAACAATGTTATTTTAAAAAATATGTGTGCTTAAATCCCCGGTTTCCTGCGTCATGAATAGAACTATGTCACTAGTTAACAGTGAAAAAAAAATTAATATTATAAGTTCTGAAATGTATTTTATTCATGATTATTCAAATTGGTTAATGGCTTTAAATGCGCGACGCGAATACCGGCGAAAGCCTCGAGGTAATTTTGGATGGTTTCCCGCCATTTTGCCATTCCTTTTCCAGTGTCAAAACATGATTCGCGACAAACAACACGAACTAGTTCGCGAGTTTTGAAACTTTACAAATGTAGAAAAAATATTTTCTATATGTCTTGTAATATATGACTTCGCTTGTATAGCCCAGAATTTAATAAAATTAATAAAAAAGTAATTTGATGATCAGTTTTGATAAGTTTGCCTGAATAGTGAGCCTGAATAGTAAGCAGTCCTGTGTTTAACTTTCAACCGAAACAATATTTATGTGACAGGAAAATGTTCTTTTCGCACTTTTTTCAGACAAGTAAGCGTTTAAATCTCAAGAAAATGTATTAATCATTTAGATGCCGATGATAAGTTTAAAAATATGCTTTAGAACATGTGCTCTATAATAGTGCAAAACAAAACTGACGGTAAATCTAGTACGCAGAACATTAAAATCATTTTTGTTAGAGTTAATTATTTATACATAAATAATTATACTATTCTTAACATACATATATTTCATCTTTTACATGTGTTATCAAATTAAATACACCCAAAGGCAAATCACGTACCATCACCATAAATATAAATTTTTTAATGCGTCGCATTGAAATCGACCGCATTGTACGATATACAAATGATATCTTAAAGGGGCAACGATCTTATTAATGGCCGATGCTACTGATCGGCGGCTACATTCCGAAAAAATTAGAAATCGAAAAACGAACACTCGTTCGAAATTGGAACATTTGCGTGTTAGCGGGAACGATACCCGAATTCCAAACTAATAAGTCATCGGCTACTGAAAAGGATTTTGTTTCTCGGTGTTTAAATTTCGCATGGATTGGGTAAGCATGGGTTTGCTACGATTAGGGTGAAATTTAGAAGAGAATTAATTTTGGGGTTTTCATTTTATTACTTTTCCTGCTTAGGTTGGTTAGCTACAAATAGCTAGAGGCACCTTCTTTCCACATTCTATTGATGCCTTTTTCTTGTAGAACACCTCAGAACAGATCAGAGAATACGTAAGGTGTATACGACTTTTTCTTAACACGTCTTTGTAACAGTAATTTCATCTCAGGTCAGGGTGGTTTGTAATTAAATAACTGATTCATCAGCAAGGCGGCATCCAAAAATCTCTTATCGAGGTGACTCACCTTCACAGAACGCACAGCTGATATATACATTTTCAATAACTAAGGCCCGAACTATGTAACTGACAGCTTTATATCATACTATTCGAGAACCTCCTTCCTAATTGTTTATCGTCCTTCGAGCCCTGATTCATTTCAGTCGGCCATATCTATAAAAATACCATCAGAGTAATATCATCGCCCCAAAAAAGGATGGAAGAAGGTATTTTCGATATTTATTTTGTTGTAAGGGACTAAGATATAACGGCTTACGCGTTCTCAATCATTCTACATAATATCTTTACATGCAGCTTCTTTTTATGGCCCTAGTGTGTTATTCAAATTTTGAAATTAGCACTTTTTCAAATCGACAAAATAAGGTGCTATTACAAAGTTGTCATCTACTCTAAAATACAGATAATAAATGAATATTTAAACGTGCCTGAGTCAAAAGTACGAATTAACATACCGGTAAAGCTCACTAAATTTTTATGTAGGTATGTAAGAGGTAGGCAGGTTGGCACTTAGTGTTTATTAAATAGTCTGAACATGGACTAAGAGTCCATTTTATTCAAATTTATTTAATGACATTGCAACATTCATAAAATATTCATGACTTTAAAAGTTTTACTATATTTTTATGTACCTTCGAATGCTCGGGTCCTCTGACCGCACATTCTGATAGGTTTGTGTTTATTATATAAAAACAAACGAAAGAAACATTTGTTAAAATAGCTTTTTTACAAGCTTTACACTTAAAAGTGTAAAATTATGTTTATTGGATGAATTTAAATATTGAAACTATCTAAAAACCCCAGCCTTATCCACTGATCAAAGACGTAGATACTGTATGCTTTATAAATATTATAATAACGAATTTATCACGAGAAAACCCACAGGTCTGATAAGTTACCTAAGTAGGCACCTAAGTAAATTAATCGATTGGAAACTGAAGCACAATGCACTGAATGACCGCTGATGAGATGCTTAACAATAAAAGACTCACAGGACTCGTCTGGACCAACATAAGTATTTTCCTTGTGTTATAATCAATATCTGTTATACTGGGGCGGAATGCCGGAATTAGTATATTTGCGTGATACCCCACGGAGATTAAGGTCCATAGTATATTTAATCTCGGGTTCGCTGTGGCGTCGAGAGCATCAGGAATAATGGATTTTTAACATTATACTTGTACCTCTGGACTTCAATTACCTTAAATAACTAGCTTTGCTACATTTTTCTATGTAATCTGAATACAGGAAGAGACATAAAGATCGAGTTCTTCATTATTCTTTCTACATCGATTTCTTTTAAATGAGAGTTGGACGATGTTCTAACTGGAAAATTTAAAGTTAAGTGACGTTAAATGTTGCTTGGTAGAGGTTCATTGGAAGAGGTGAAACTGCAACCAACACGTAAAACAATTTATGGTTGGTATTCAGATGTACCAAGCAGTTAAAAAACCTCCTTGTATGAATATTGGGTACGTAGACCAACGACCTGTTATCTTGTACGAACTCATTCTCTTTTTAAACGGGGTGCACCACGTGCAGGAGAGACTGTCTTACCCTAGAGAGAACTAAGGATCTTACCCCCCATGCTATTTCTTAGCATGTTTTTTTTCTGCTTTGATCAAAAATAGGAAGCTCCTTGCCTGTCCTTAGAACAGAGAATAACAAAAAAATATTGTCATCGACTTAGTGCCAATTAATTTGAGGATAGTATGTACATTGTCATAGTAAATGTCTGATGAGCAAATAATACACTGAAAATATTCCTGGATATATTCACTGTACGGAACCCTTACTCCCGCGCATCCGACTTGGAGATAAATGATTTTTTCCATTATGTATTGAGCTTGTTTGAGTTCAAATATGCCATAGGTGTGCATTACAGACCACTCCTGGTAATCAATGGCATTTAAAATCAATTTTAACTATAATGGATACTCAGGATTTTAGTATTTTTTTACCGACATAGCTCAGTCTTGATGTGACCGTGATCCATGTAATTAGATGGAAATATCGGTAAAAAAGAACAAAAAACGCGAGCACCCGTTACAATTTAAAATCATATCTAAAGTCAATTTCAATCTCAAGAGTATTTCACACAAAAAATTACCTAAATGTCCCCTCCCCCCAACAATTTTTGTTCGTGTGAAAGTGAGCGCGATTTGTGATTGGATCGTGAGTCGTGATGCTAATTTCACATTTAGATGATTGCAGACCGAAACGTATTGTTCGTCGAAAACAATCACGCTTTAGGAAATTGGGAGATATCTTGAATCAACTTGCTTCACTTTTTCGTAATATGAAAGTTGGGAATAGAAATCGGTGTATATAAGAGCCAAACAAAATGTTTTGCTAAGTGCATTCATTGTTAAATTTCTTTAAATCTAAGTAATCTTTGTATTGACGTACATGCAGTACTGTGTGGGCTTTGTCACCCTATAGAGAACTAAACACATTTTCACCTGCATCCATTCTGTATGTCTGTTACCGCATCACATGGAAACTATTCAACAGATTTAGATAATAATTATTATATTTGTAACTCACGATATGGAAAAATCTAAAGGATACTTTTCATCTGTGACAATGGATTTTTACCCGCAGAATAGGAAATAAAATGAATATAATAAATAAAGAACAAAAGAAAAAATGAAGAAGTAAGAGGAATAGAAACAGAAGTTAATAAACAAAGATTTTCCCAATTGTCATAGAACTAAGAAAATGGACGCTTTACACAATTGAATAGGGCAAGCACTAAATGCCCGATAAAAATATTTAAACAATATTTTAGATGCAGGTGCTATTTTAAAACATAAGGTATGTATATGTTTTATTATGCGAGGCGTCGGTTAGTTACTAGTAGAGGATGAAGTCATTCAAAACCGAGGGCGCCATTTCTTTAACATTTACTATGACGTCACGCAAAGCATTTGTGTGTACAACGAAAAGAAACCCGTTAACAAATTACAATTGATGACAGTACAATTTGTCATTTTTATATTCTTAATGTCCATCTTGTGAGCGGCGCGGTTGAAAATAAATTAGGTAGAACACGACAAGTTGGTGCATTGCACCAACAGCTGTCGTGATTGGATAGACAACTTGCGGTGTCTATCCACCATATCTTCTGACAGTGTGTTTTGCTACTTGGACGCTTCATTTGTCAGCAACACTGTCTTAACTCCTTTATTAATTCTAAAAACATCATAATATAATTATATTTAATAATATATATTTCTAGCAATGTAGTACCAAGCATGCTGTGGTTACTTAATAATTATAAGAACAGTAAAATATTATATAAAGTTTAGAATTGCGCTACGGATGTACAGCTGTTACTTATGTTGGTTACCCAATAAATAAATAATAAACAAAGATACCTACTGTGACCATACAATTAATTTTTATTTAATCTTTATAGCCTACAAAAGCGAAAGAATATTTTTTGCAAATTAACAAATAAAACATTTCCAATGTTCGCGATCCCAATGACTTTGCGGTTATCGGTTAAAATCGCGTAACGTTGCGATTTACAAAGTCTACAAGACAGCCGAGCAAAGAAACTGCTACAATATTAATGTGTACTCACTCCGTCACACTTGCTGGGGTGACTATGCGTTATATAAGCTCGAGTGATTGATTTATTTGATAGGCTCCTAACTTGAGTCTTATATTTTATTATATTCATGGCAAAATGTCGTGTGCGTTGTAGACCATTAATTAAATAACATCAAAAATATATTACAATATTAAAATTTCGTTCCATTACACCCCGCACTAAGATTCCCTGTGCTGCTGAAGGCTTGAACAAATACAAATGAGACATCTAGGAACTGCTAACGCACATCTGTAACATATCCTATCTGGTCCAGAATCAAATCTGCCTTCTTTCACTTAGCAGGCAAGGTGACTACAAAGTGTTCTACGGCGTGACAAAATAAAACATATGATATTTTAAATTATAACAATTGAAAGATTCATCCATCTCAGGTCGTGAAATTCTACTAACTTGGAAAGTTTGACAAGGTTTACCTTCGATACATTTTTTGAGGACAACGTCGTTCACTTTTTTTATTTTTTCTGTGGCATAAGCGTCTATCGACTCGTAATATTATTCCGTGTGTTGTGTTATACCCATTGCTTCTCCAACCGGCTAGTTCTACAAGAAACTTGGACCATTCGTCATTGTAGAACATAAGGAACAGACCCGAAATTCCGACACAAAAATCGTTAATGACATCTGCACTTAGAAAAGTTTGCTCGTGTCCGATTAAAACACAAATTATGGTGTACAGCACCGGTTATATTTGTGGTCCGAGCCGTAGCGCCGTCATAAAATCTTTTTTCATACATATTGCCTGCGAAGTTGCACAAAAAAATTGAAGAGGTTTAAGAGCCGCGTATACTTGTTTTGACAGCGGAACCCTTTGTGCTTTATATACGATTATGGGCATTATAGCAAACGAACTGCCAGCGTGCTGACACCTTTGTGATTTTAAGAATTAATGCACAAACTATTAGTGTTTAGTTGGTGGAGTATCTATTGTGTTATTCCACTTTGAAGTTATCTGTAAAAAATATACTGCCATGACTACAATTAGTGTAAAATTATTGGAACATTTCTAGCCTCCGGGAGGCACCCTTTGCTCGTTAGTCAGAGCCTCCTAGGCCAATAGCTACCGAAGGTGATTTTAATGGATTTAAATCCCATAAAACCCGGAATTCCCCCAGTGAGGGCGGAGATCTACCAGAGGTTTTCCTCTTAACAAAACGCATATGTACAAACATGCAACTATAATATTGTATGATAAATATCTTTTAAAATTGCTATTCCTTGGAACTTAGTAGACCAGTTTGCGTAATTCTTATTTTTGTTTCATTCTTTCCATTTGCATGATATATTCGTATATAACGTTTTAAAACTGATTGAGTGGTATAACAACTTTATGTGTCTGTTTCACACGGATCTTAAACCTCATATGGAAACAAAGAACACATGACGAGCGTAGTGTCCTTCTTTCTAGAGAAAACTGTTACTTAATTGCTTAGTATAAAATATGTATAATTTAATATGGAATCGGAGATGTCTCAATACAAATTTTAATTAGCTTGGCACCAGGAAACCCCGACCTTGCGTCTGTCGCTCGTCACAGAAAACTCTCCGCAAGGCAGGCACGAGATCCTGGGTGAACAGAATAAGGTGCCTGGATATTAAGTGGTATAAGGTATTTGTGACAAAAACATCTTTATGAATATAAGTTGACCTTAACTTTGTGGGACATCACTAAATAAAATTGTACCAGTATCCGTTATCGTAATGACACCTGAATACCTGATACTTTCCCTCGAAATTCCCACCTACAAAAATGCACTTGCAAGCCGCAAACCAATATCGACAAATTAAATTTTGTGTACGGGTGCTTTTTATGATGTACGCTAATACCTGTTAATAATAATAAAATTAGAATTAAGAAAATTGAAAGATATTACACGTTAAAACACTCACACGACAAAAAAAACATAATTCTAGAAATACAATTCCACGTCATATTCCACAACAAAGTCATTCAATTATTTTAGTAACAAATAAAATAGGTTTGATTCACTGTAGTGCTTTCCGGGGTCAGTATAGTATAGTCCGATATAATCTGCCTAAGTTAAGAATTAACGGAGAGGAAATTATTAATAAAACTTTGAGTTTCCTTCCGCAGCTGTACTGCTAATTGATTATCTCATAGCTGTGGTCTACAGGGCGAACAAAGCACCATTGATGTAGCGGCCGAGTAAACACAGTAACATGTAAACATCAGTACACGATATATTCGTTGCGTGTAAAGCGAGAAGGGAGAAGTTCTGTGGTTTCATAGACCACAGAAATTCGTTCAAATATGCCGACAGTAGACAGATCAATCTAGTTTTTAATTTGAAAAAAAAAACATTTATTTCAAAAATTCAAGTACTGAGGAAATGAAGTAAGAAAAACTCAGATCTTTTTTAGAAGTTACGGTTGAACTTGCTTGAAATCGTACCTACAAGTAATTTTTTTCAGTATTTCAAAAATTTGGGTAGGACATGTTTTTGAAATTAACTTACCGCTTACTTTGGAAAACTTGAAGGTTTCGTGTTTTATTTCACGGGTTATGACGTAAACGGATAAAATGAGATAATGATGATCACTTATCATCGGATATCCGTCTGCTTACCTAATGCAAATAGACCAGATACTTATTTGTCTCCAGAATGATGTCGATTAAAAAGTTTAACGTCTGTGAATTCATTTTGAGAGCCTTGGTGATTATAGCCTTAAGGCCTCTAGGCCATGAAATGTGGTGCTCTAAAAAGTAAGTTAAATATCCACTTCTGCTCTTTGGTTAAACCATGTTGCGAGTAGTTCATACTCCAACATCAGAACCGTAAGTAGCTGTGATTAATAACTAACCGAAATAAATATTCCACTTAAGTGAGTCAATCGACCCCATCTGTACTGTACGAAAAGTAGGGCGTCCATATTGCACTTACGTAAAATGCTGAATATACGCATTGTATAAAACAGTCGGTGTTGCTAATTAACAGCTCATTATTGGCGATCGTCTGCAAATTGGGCTGCGAGAGGTGGCAACACCTTTGCGGTTAACAAGTGAATAATGCTCGGTTTACCATTCGGTTGCAAAACACCATTCGATGAATGCTCATTTCGTGCCCATTGTGTTAAGTGCTGAGGAAGTTTTGATTTTAATATACAGCAAAATGAAGCATGCGTGTATCCAATATCAATTTAACGAGCAGGTATAACGATGGGATGAGTCACATCACAATTGATATGGTCGCCATAATTACAAAACGCAACTGGTCGCAGTTTAAAATGGTGTATAATTACGAAAAGGAAACTCCGTAACGAAAGACAAGGTGTGTCGGATGGCCCAGGAGTTCATCATCAGCTGCGAGCATCAGGTGCTCGAAATTCGATTGGTGGAAAGGTGCTCCGGACGCCGCTAAATAAAATTTGTATAAGACGGAAATTTAACACTGATCGCGGTCGATCTAATTGCCGGAAACGGTCTGCGATGTTTAATTACATATTAAATAGGTCAGCCCATTATTTTTGCATTATCCAAACGCACATCTAGCGGGCGCACCTTCCCCCGCGAATGTCAAATGTCAAAAGACAATTATTGCTACGGTTTTGCGACGCTCGATCGACGTTAAAAAATTGTGCACGCGCTTTCGGCCAGCTGTCTGGCAATAACAGCCACGTGCGCGCGAAAAAAATAAAGAATGGGGGGACAAGATGGCGTCGGCTCTCGTGCACTTGACATTTCCAATTAATTTGCGCGGTACATCTGTGCCGTTAGCAGCTGAGCTGTTGTGCCGTTCGGATATAATGCGGATTACGTTAAACGCATAACGAGTGCGTGCGTCCGACAGTAAGGGTTCATTTCGGACAAATATTGTCATTCAGCGTGCGAACAGTCGCCCTTTTTTGTTTCTTTTTTAGCCGATACTTGTTGGAGGGTCGTGGGCTATACTTTTAGCATTCTGTGCGTCTATTCTCGCATAAGATTGGATAACAGAGCCTAAACTTTTCTGATATGAGAAGTGATTGAACGCCTTTGGCCGCCATTTTTCTAAATTTTCCGTTGTCAGTTCGGACTTAGTTTTCATCTCGGCATGGTTATAGTTCATTACACTGTCAATGTTTACATATTAATTTACACTGTGGCATAATTATTAGGACCCTTCATGTCTGATAAGTATCATGAAATTCTAGATTTTTCTATTATAACTGATGCACCTATTGAGATCGAAGTATGAAACTATTACGTAAAATACGCAAGATTGTCGCTGCTGATCTCATTGATGATACGATGATAAGTAGATAAGGACTCATAAAAGATCTTAATAGAATAGTCAACATCATACCCACCTCCTAATTAGTATCGCTTGCATTGATAAATATTTATGAGTAATTGATATTTCAATAATACTTAAGATACGCTATAACAAGTGGAATTAAATAATTTAAAGGTAGAATTTTACTTAAGAGTTCTATGTTTAAAGGTGAACAGGTGAAATTTTCGTTTATTGTATTTTTATTTATGTTTATAAATAAGGGTCCAATTCAGCTTTTGCCTGTTAATGAGCAACTAGGCAGTGATTCTCAACCTTTTTTTTGTTGCGGCACATATTTAACGATTTCAAAATTTGGCGGCACACAAAGAAAAAGATAAAAATTATTTACTTACTACAACACACTGCATAAATAGTTTATGACAAAAATTTTAAATATACGAAATAAACTAATATATACTACCATAATAACTAAACGTTTATTAAGGGATTAATTACAAGCTAATAATAAAAATATTTTTAATGCGAAATTTGAGCTTGATGTTTTTTGATAATTTCATTTATATTTGGTCGTAAATATGACAATGCTATCACTATAACAACACGTTTTGTACGCAGAAGTGGCAAGTGTGCGCCGACTTGAGACATATTCCTATTGCTGTGCACGCCGCTTCATCATAATTTGGCACTAAGAAAAAACGCGTTGCAAAGCAAATAATAAAATAATTTATTTTTTTGTGAATTTAAATATATATTCATGTTAAAATATTTTTCTTTATAAATGATATAATTTAATAATATTAACATTATTATATATTTGCAAAATTTGGCGGCACACTTTTGAAATTTGGCGGCACACAAAAGTGCCGCGGCACAGTGGTTGAGAATCACTGAACTAGAGCCACGTGTGGTCAGTAGGCGCATCCAATTTTTATGCATTCTAGAAAATAGTGGGATGCTTGAATGCGTTGCATTTGCCCGCGTCGCAAATTTATAAAGAACCTTTTATAGTCTGCGGCGTGTGTCTATCGTAAGTAATCAGCTGAATTAAGCAACTTTGATTGCGACCGGGTGTTGGATGGCGATTGCTGATGCCAAAATTTAAAGATTACTTCCGTGCGGCGGAGAAGATATTTAGCTTTGAGACCTGGTTATTATCTTTAGATAATCGTTTTTATTTAGGGATAGAATTGTGAACCTCCGGCATAAGCAGTTTCATTACTTGAATGTGTCACTACTCCAATCGGCACCATGAGTACACATCAGGAGTCGTTTATGGCCATATGTATGTATATGATATTATGTTTTTAAACATTTTTACATTTTTTATTTTGTCTAAGAATTATTCTTTCGGCTCCAGCATGTAATGTGTAATAATAGGTAAATGGATTAAATAAAATTTTCCTTGTTCAAAATACAAACTACGCCATCATTTGAATTTGCAAATATTGGAACTTTCCAAACCGGTATACACTTCTGAATCTCTTCTTATAACAAGAGGCATTATATCTGACCTATAAACATAATTCACTGTCATTGTTCAAGAACAAAACGACAACTTTGACATATCTACGAAATATTATAGAACATTTTCTGGTAAAGTATGTTTTATTTTCGATCCGGTTTCCAATTTAAGAGATGCTGCCGAACGCAAGCCCCCTCACAAGACATCGGCGTTTAAACCATTAGTCACCTGCATACCACGAAATGCCATTTATTTAACCATAAGGAATATAGCTCTGTTGAGAAGTGCAAGCAGGATTCATGTGTTGCTTTTCAATTAAATTTAGCGCCAATGTTTTGATAAGGGATCGCCGAGCCGCGATTGCGACCTATCTCCACCGCTCCAGGTGCGTTTCATTCAAAGCCATCGACCTGCTCCGAAAATATCTGCCGCAGTCCGCGATTGATCTCGGTAATACCAGTAAATTACTAAGTACACGTACCCGTATGCAATAATATGTATGGAATATTACATATTTGGAAGCAATATCTATCACAGATACTGTAATGATTCACAGCGCTAGGACACACTGGCCAAGACTGGGCTCAAACACGGAACAAACCTTTGATAGTTTGAAAATTTATGTGGGTATTAGAAACTATTTATCATTTACTTTCTTGATGAAAGGTATCGTGAATATCAGAGTTCTCTATAAATTTCTGGAATATGTGGGTTGTTCGCTAATAAGCACGTAAACAGTTCAGAATATGCCTTAAGCTTTCAGTCTGATAGCGGACTCAATGCCATGTGGCTCAATTAAACGTTGTAATGAATGTGATATTAAGATAAAAATTATGCATAATGCTTAATACGAACTCGGTTAAGCCATTAAGTCAATCGTTAAACTGCTTTAACTCATATTTTATTTATGTTAAAAGCTGGCAAACAAGCAGACTGGCCAATTGATAATGTTCTACTTTGTATCAGATCATTCAACTCAAAGCATTTTGTTTCACGGCCGAATCACCAAATAGAGTCACTGTCACACGCTAGCCGTACGAAGGTTCTCTCTGGTTAAATAATCTATCATCTTTAGAAAAAGTCATATATAAAGGATGACTGTACCATAAACTTTCGAAACCTACATCGCCACTTATCCACCAAACACCTTACAGCGTCTCACTATATGTAGATATATACAACACTCGTTATTTGAACAGCAAGTAATTGATAGCATCAGATAAATAAACTTAATTTACAATGGCGGGCCGAAGTTCTTTTACAATTCGTACCACAGAATAGATACGCCACAGACGATCTTATCAAGCGAGCGGTCATATTAGAGGCCCCTCGTTCGTTCACTGTTATCTGTGCGGTTTTACGTCAGCGAAAACATGAAAAGACGAAAGTAAAGGTGTAGGCGGCAGCGAATTAAGAGGAAAAGACGAAGACAAAAGTGAGCTTCTCAAAAATAATTATGTATTGTTTGAAAACTCTTATTTTTATTCTTTTTCTACGTTTGGGCGTCAACCAACATGCTCTGTTAGTGGTGTAATCTGCTTAATAACGAACTGACGCCAGGCCCCTCCTGTTCGAAGTCTTGATAGAAGCTTGATAGTAGGGTACTTAACCTGCATGGGCATGGCATGGCATTTAGATATTTTAAAACAACATAGTCATTGTTTGCTTCTACTGGCATCAATCTTGAAATTTTTTAATTTTCAGTAGGAGTTTCGGATAGCGAGCTAAAAAGTGGCTTCCCTACTCCCTATTTGACCGGCAGCTCGACGTTAATATGCCTTTGGTGTCGCGAACGTCTATGGACGCACCCACTCATCATCAAGCGGTCTGTCAACTTGTGTCTCGGGTATTGATATAAAAAAATACTGTAAATTATAGTGGACCTTCTCGTAGCTTCTTTATTCTGTGACATGGCGGTCGACCGAATTCAAGGTATCTCAATACAATCGACCCGTAGATTACTTTAATTGATAGATCAATGAGGAGATATCACTGAGTATGTAAAAATGTGCAGGGAATTTAAAATCGCAATGCATCGCGATGCATCGAAAATTGCAAAATAAATATAAAAGTCCAGTTACTGACAAGACCACAGAAAAATGGCTATATTCATTCGCTATTGAAAATACTGTCGCAGCCAAAGGAAGGTCCATTTTATTGATAAAGGCTTAAAGATGAATTTGGAGATGTAATTAGTGCAGTTACTACTAAAGATGTACATTTAATTATAGCGAAAATTCATAAGTATGTCATTATATCTGTAAGAACATGTTTCAAAAGTCAAGACTAAGAATTAATGTTTCTGTGTGCGAATAAAATCTTATCATATCATGAAGCTATCATAGGCCATAATTTCTGAATGTATATATCAATGAATATATAACGGCTTGTTAATGTCGTAGTTTAGTCGGATTTGAACATAATAATAATTATACACGACACTTAAAAATGCTAATTACAGACAGTAATTTAAACAGTACACAATTATTTTTATGGCCGCTCTCGTTTTCTGTCGCCTCTTCCATCCTTTGACTTAAGATAGAAACTGGACTTATCAGTAAAGAGTACTATTCGTCGAGCATCATAATCTCAATTTTAATGTCAACGATCAAAGTTGGATCGAGCTATTCGATGACCAGCTGACCTATACCATCCACCTTTAGTCTTCTTCTAATCGTTTTCTAATTGTTCTAATTGTTAACTGTCACTTGTCGAACTTCTTATAGCTTGTTTCGTACCTTGGAAGAAGTCGAAGTGCGGTTTCCAAGGACACAGATATTAATCTATCGTCCCTCTCTGTTGGTACTGTTTTGCGACCTTTTACTCAATGTCTTGTTTAATCTTCAGCATGCCGGTATCGATTTACATTGCGAAAAATCACAGACGACACTTATAATGTTTGAGCCACCTTATTGTTAGTGTATAATCATTTTCAATTAAAGTTAAAGCTTAAGACATTTGAGCAACGCTGAGTTCCGGCACTATCACTCAACCTTATCAAATGAAGTTTCCTTCACTCAATAATATTTTTTGTCAGAAACAACAGTAATTTTAAATCATTTGAAAAAAACAAAAACCCTCGCAAATTCATACATTACGTATCAAATAAATTAACGGACAGCCAACAAACAAATGAAAGTCGTAAGTAAAATTCTATCGGAAAAAAATCTTTTTTCAAATTACATAATACTGGTATATACTAGTACATATGGCCAGTATTGAAATAAGAAAATGTTTTATGTTATTCTACCTTTTTTGCGTTCCAAATGTCCATGAGTGTAGTATGTATATATGTATCTCAGTGACACGCAAGCATTGACATTTTTATCGCTAACGTAAAACTGAATTAGTAGAGTAGAGTAGAATAAATTTGCATTCTGAGTAAGACGCCGCCAAAAAAAACACTTGCCAATTTTTACAAACGCTTTATTTTTCAAATATTACATTCTCAATAAATATGTAACAGAAATACGAAATAGCCTAACCTAATTTAACGGGAAGTTCCTATGTTCTTAAAACAGATGAAAGAATTATAATGTTGAATTAGTCATGTAACGGTATCTTTTTAAACTTCCACACTGATGTTTATTCAGTTTGTCATTCAGTCATTAACCATTTGATACAATTTGTAACAGCAAAAGTTCAAAGCTGTCGTTCAAATTAATATTTGTTCAGGGATTAGTAAAATTTAAATCTCCAAAGGTTGAAACAACGTTGTCTAGAAGAAATCGCTTCTAAGCGATAAGGCCGCCTCGTGTACCACTATTTTTGATCATCTATGAACTTATATATATCAAGAGTTTTTGTTGTTGAAAATTTATATAGAGATCTTGTGAAATATTTATTACCTTGATATTTCTTTTAAGTAATCTGCTATAAAAGTATTAAGATACGTCTTTCAAAACTTATTATTATTCATCCTCAGAGAGAGATATAGGAGATAAGTTATTGGTTAGATATTTATTTTGACTTTTGGGTATAATTCTGACTCTAAAATAACTTTGGAGGTTTCTGTTTAAATAATAATTTTAATCTATACACAGTACATTATATCAATTGATCGCTTCCTTTGCATGAATTATATATGAGAAAAACGATTATTAGGGACGTTATTAACACAATAGAACCCAAACCCAAAATAATAGTTGCTAGAATCTGTGTCTGTTTGTTTGAGCGTGCTAATTTCAAAAACGGCTTAACCGATTAGGTTATGGTTTTCTCTGATGTATTGCAGTAAGCATCACTTAATATTTAAAGGAAGTTTCGTCTCAATCTGCCCATAAATAAAAACTGTTATAAACTTATACTTTTCTAATTCATAGAGCGAGAAGAACCCAGTCCTAAAACAATGCAGCTGCTTTTTTCTATTTAGTACTTTAGTAGTTTGTTAGTGTTTAATATAGTAGTCATTCATTTTTAAAAACTGCTCCATACCATGAGGTACCCATAGAAAATGTAAGTTTATTACAAAAATCCGTTATTTTTGCAGTTAATTTCATTAAAGTATTTTCAACAGGTAAATAAATATAATCCTAATGTTGCATAGATATCGCCAGACAGCCGCCGTCTGACGCGAAAAGGATTGCTATTTTTTAATGAATCCAACGTAATATTGTAATTATGATAACAGTGTGAAACAGTCTTGTTTGTTTCTATAAATGGGGTTTGAGTCACAGATACAAAATCTATTCTAAAAATAGATTTTTAAAATTTTGAAAAAAGGCTTTTTTTGACACCCGCTCTATAAATATATCCACAAAACTATTATTTTAAATAAACTCTCTTAAAGAATAATTTCTAAAGTTCTTAAATTTGTTAATACAATTTCTAAGCCGATGCTAAAATTTTGCATTATCCAATCGAAATTCGTAAAAAAATCCTTCTGCTGTTTGACCTTCGTTTTGAAGTCATAAAAATACTTATACATCACACACATTTATTACGTATTTGCTGGTTGTATATATAGGCTATTTGAGTGCACATCTTATGAATATATTATTATATATTCGAGCAGACAACTTTGAAGGTAAAAACGAATCTATGGAACCGCAGCTGCTTACAATTTTGCAAATTTTAATGAAGTTAGCAAAAAAAGACATCTAGGATATATGAATGAAATTTATAACAATTTTTTATACGTGTTCAGTAGCATTTATTTCCTAAACGAAGGTTTAAGTGGGCCGTATATTTGTACTGACGAGCGAAGCTGCGTTCAATTGTTTCTATTTTTATGTTTATAGTCACAGCTTGCAGTGAAATTACTTGGGAGTGTTTCCATTGGTGACTTTTATACGTACATATATAATACGTGCTACGATTAGTCAACGACAATGTAAGGGTTTAAAGGCCAAGCGTCAAGCCAAGATAAGATGGAATATTTGTACGCGTAAATCATATTCAATGAACGATCCCATATCTTAGTTGGTAGTGACCCTGCTTGCCGAGTGAGCATTCCCGAGTATTCCCGGCCAGGGCAGACATTTACGTGACAGATAAATGTTAGTTCTCGGGTCATGGGTGTTTGTAATGTCATATTTGTGTATGTCCATGCCGCCCGCAACACAGGGAATCCTAGTGCGGGGGTGTGAGTGTGTAAACGTTTATTATTTTTTTAGTTTTAATATGTTTAATTTCGTTTGAGTTGAATAAAAAACACACGGTATGAACGATTTTCTTTAAATACATCCCGAAAGCTGGGAATACGCAACTCGTACGCGCTTTGATACTTTTCTTGTGCGGTATTTGTTTTTGATTGAATTACAGGTAATCTGAAAAGTGATAAGCTACGAATTTAGACTATTTTTTTAAAATAATTTCAATCGATTTTTTTAATCGGCTTCAAAAAAGGCAGTCATATGTTCTTGCGATTGTTTTTTCATGTATACATTTCATGCATACAGCTATCCTTCCACTGTTTATGAATCAATTTTGATGATTATTTTTTGACTGTTAATTGCAAAGCTCGGAGTTAGTCCCTTTTAAACATGTTGAGGACCTGACGACGGACTCTGAAGATATAGAACAGTACTTTTCAACGTTTAGTAATATTTTAGCCGTTTTCAATGATATTTGTTGTAACAAAGCTGCTGCGCTGTAAAGATAGATGCCGTATTTGTACTTTATTATGGCAAAAGCATCCACTCATCATTAGGCATCTTAAGGTCTGTCTTCAAAACAGAAAATGCTTCTTCTCAACGGATAACAATAACCCAATTGCGTTTTGAATGTTTGTTTTTGGTACCGGTTACATTGCAGTCATCATACCATAATGCGGAATTGATGACGAAATAACAACAGCAGGCCTGAATGATAAGGATTTAGGTGACAACATTGAGGTTATGCGACTGAAAATACTTAGTAGTCTTCTAGGCAGTCGTACCTTTTATAATTGAGTGCTTTATTTGCGCATCTCGTCATATAGCAACATTTTATTATACTGCCCTTAATACGTACGCAAATTTACACTAAAAAGGAATCTCCAATTTCAAATTAGCTTTTAGTCCAATTTTTTAGTTTTTCTTTTTGAATTCGATTTTTTTCAAGAGCTTTTTCTTCAGAAAAACTTTTTTTTAATTCTAGCCGCAACACAGGAATTAATTGGAAATAATTGTTGGTAAGGTTTTTAGCTTATGTTTCAAAGACCTATTCAGCATTTTTTTTCCTGTTAGCTGAGAAATGTTTTAACGTGTATCGGTTAGTGTCGAATGTCCAGTTTCCGAGCCGGTTCATCGTTTCTTTCTTGGATGTAACGATCCGGTGACGCATTTTCTGTAACTAATGTTAATGGGTTAGACCACTGTACAAAGTAACCTGTCTTCTGTGACTATATTACTTATTACATTTAATACATACCTATTACATATAATCCTAGTCCTAGTAATAATACTTAGTATAGAATAAACTGGCCTTAACTATCTGTCTGTTGCAAGTATATTTTTTAAAACATATTATAAATTTTGTTTTTAACTAAACGAGTAGTTCAAAGATTTTTGATTAAAAAACAGATTTATCACGTCATTTGGAGAATATTTCCGGCAGATTTTGAACATATTTAAAACATGTTTTCAAAGAAATCTGTATTTTACATTTGATAAGATAAGATTATCGTAGATTAAATTCCACTAAGCTAAAATGAATCACCGCCAGGAACTCGGCAGTGGGAACGCACCGGCAGATAAGACACAGAACACATCTGGCAATGTTTCTGTGTACGTCATCATGGCGTGTGTTTGTCTTGGACATCAGCGATACACGCAGGTCCTAGTGTGCAACACGCAAATACATTGCACATTGTACATTTAATTTAAATAAAGCTCCAAAAATAAATCCATAGACATTTCAGCGCGTATTAGATATTGTCAAAACTATTCCGTCAACAGTTATGACTGCATCTATTGACAAAATATCATGAGTAATTCTTCAGAGAACACATTAGGCAGTTAATCCCAATTGTTATCACTAAATAACAGTCTGTAAGTGTCACATGATGCCAATGTAATTAACACCCTAGTGCGAGTGGCAACAAGGCAAATTTTGAACCAAAAGGACCTTCAAGCGCAGCAAAACATGGTCTTTGGAGTGATTTTAAAAATAGACACTACTTACCTGTTGTTGCTGTATGCGACCTTAAAATGTAATAAGTAGAGAAGTCAATATCAACTCCAAGGATTACGCTGTGTAACCGTCGTGCTGATAATACATATGTATTTGTCATAGCAGCTACTGGATCGGGGATCCCCAGTTCATGAGGAAGACTCACTAGCTATTAAACACGACTTTAATAGGCGGCCTGAAGTGTACGGCGCAGTCTCTCAACTTATAACATACTTCTCAAAAATATGTATAATTATCCGAGACCTGCTTTGGCAGTAAAAGAGATCCTGACGTAGCATGCCGTCTCTTATATGTATGCATTTAGGTATAACCCATATTGCATTCATTATTCGTTGATATAGTTACTTAGCTTGAACATTTATCTGTGTACAACTAAATTCATTAGAAGGATATACCTACGTGCATATATAGAAGATACTCTAGCCAGTGGCTGGAAAGAACTCTAGTCGGCAAGTTGGAAGATTGAGTAATCATTACGATATTGTTCGAAGCTTCGAGTTCAGACAGTATACATACGTAGGCTTTCATAAAAAATCCGTCGATGCCGAAGACGCATACTTAAAGTTCGCAATAGCATAACAGGTCGATTTATGTCAAAATCGTTCACCTGATAGATGCTCTCTTATTTACGAACGAATGTGAATCGGTACAGCGGAATAATTTACTTTTTGGCGCGAGGAGCTTGGTCGATCACATGCTAAACCACTAGTGTGTGCGATTAGTTGTTGCATTTAGTTGTTAGCGTGAATGGCTAATGGTTGCTCGCGGTTTTTTTCAGAGACCAAATTCATATCTTTAGCGGCGATTTTTGTCTTCCCGAATGAGTCCAGACAAAACATGTTTGCGGGATTTTGTTTAATATAATGCTTCTGTAGACATATTTTTGTGCTAGGGATTTCATTTATTGTCGTGAATAACCAATAGTTTTCATTAAAATTTCGACACCAGGCAGTTGTCGAAATTAGAGACCCTAATTCAGGAGGATCACTTCCATTCGAACTACTGGTGTGTTATATGTCGTGCGTACCTTATGCTCCTAGCGACTGATGGTAGCAGCAAGTGGAAAAGTGTGTGGAAGCCCTTGGGTTACACGTGTTCTCAAGATGGCTCTGAGAGGCTGATCGGTCATGGTCTAGATTAATGCTAATGTATTTTATTGTACCTGTTCCGGACTTAAATGCATTATCGATGAATCTTTTTTCATTAAATATGTGCATTTTTCAGTTCCTGCAAAACAACTATGTATCGACTTAGTAACAAACTATCATAGATATTTTTATTTTATTTTGTTATTATTATTTATTTTATTATTTACAGTAATTGTAGTGTGTGCTTTATTACTATCACGATCATTATAAATAATTAACCAGAAATCAAGCAAAACAAAACCCATAGTATTGTCGCTTTTAAAATATTATGTAATATACATAATTATAATATATATAATAATAAAATATATAATAATCTTTCTTTCTAACCTTTTTCTCATTTCCTGACCGACAACGCATCAGTGATACCTTTGGTCTTGTTGATGTCCATGGGCGACGGTGACCACTTACCTTCAGGTGGCTCGTCTGCTCGTTTGTCGGCTATTAATATAAAAAAAAACTGGCAGACAACTGTAACATCATCTTTCAACTAAAGTGAGAACTGTAAAAACAATTTACCACAGAAATATTTTTTTCGTCTGTCATATTTAAAACCTCGTCTGACATCGGAATGTTATTTGTTAATTAGTGGGTTGATAACTGTCCTGAAGAGCATCGTTTCTTTGAATAATTACCCAAATATAAAATTGTATTTGACGAAATTGGTTCGAGTCAACGAAACAATTGTATTCAATAGATTCGCTCAGATGCAGTATTATTTTTAGGCCATAAAACTTTATCAATGTAGTTATGATGACTTATGATGAATGAAAATTGGTGTTGTTTTAAGTCGTTATTTACGTTGACAGGTATCCTACATACACCTATACCTAAGTATTAAAGTTGAATGCTACTGAAATTTGGTCATAGAAAATTTAGCGTAGCTTAGAACCCTCTACAACCTACAAACCTTCTTCGATAGATTTAGAAGTTAACAATTTAGTGGTGTTGTTTTTTGTTTCATATGTTACGTCATACCTTATCGTTTGTTTTTAAACACATTTAATTTTGCGTGCAGTGAAAAATCCACACTTAAATTTTTAACTGATTTCAGACCCTAACGAGTTGAATTAAAATAGTTTTGTACTAACAACTGGGTCGAAATATTGACAATAAATAAAACATATCGTGGGGACCCATTACATAATAAAAATAAATGATGTATATGTCTAAATTTGAATGTGTAATACCTTCATTTTTATGCGATAAATAAAAAAAAATGTTTCTTATCTGTTCAGATTAACGCAACTTGCTCGTTAACATGTAGAGATCGTAACAGGGGTCTAAAATTTTGAGATATTCTTCACACTCCTCTCCCAATTATTCCGAAGCGTGTCTACAATACACTCTACCCGACGGGGGTTCCCGGGACAAACGGGTGGTGCGATGGCGGCGCGTGGCAACCACGCGACCACGACAGATCTATTGTATTTGCTTCTTATTATTTTACTTCCAAACTACTCCAAATAGTTTGGGGGAAGGGTGATTTTGTGGGATCGTTATATTTTGTAGGTACCTACAGTTCAACATAACTATTTGTATATAACGGCTTGCTCACGTGGTTGTTTACTCGGATTCGTCCGCCCAGTCTAATATATTCGATGAATTTCTTAACAGCCGTCAGCGACGAAACCTCGCTAGCGCCTCTACATATTGCTTGATTCTACTTTGAAGTAGCTACGTTTATAGAATACATGATATACTTAAATTCATCATTACAACGCATAATTATGTCACTGCTGGACTCTGGTTTATCCTCACAATGACAGGGGTTCAAGCCATAGTCCGCTACGCTGGTTAAGTGGCTCGCCAAATACCTTTTCAAACATTACATTCTGTAAAATGCGCATCCATTGAAAAACAAGAGGTGTGTGCAGGATTCGAACTCGCGTCCCTCGTAACAAAGAGTTAACGTTCAAACCAGTAGACTACCAACTACGAGCGCTGTTCGTATACCGGATATAACTTTTAAATCACTATTTTTAATTCTGTGTGGTGTACAAATAAAGAATATTTTTAATGTAATTATCCATATTTACTGCGTAGCGAAGGGATAATTGCATCAGCTAGTGTTATGTAAAAAAATTTCATATCTAGGTATCATGAAATAATTATCTTAAACATTTGAATGTTGATAATAACTTACTGCGTTGTGTATGCAATGAATGTGCGTGCCGGTTCAGGCTATAAATAATGTATCTATCCCGAGCAGTCGAGCGGCCGAAGACACTCCAGCCAGATGGCCGAGGATATCCTGAGCGGTCGACTGTATGTAAGTAAGTGCCGCTGTTCGGCGTTCGAGTCGGAGGCGGCGTTCACAACGGCTCATTTGAACTTTTTTTCTACGGCATTTTACATACGATTACGGTAATTATGCTATCCAAAACATAATTGCAATAAATTGATTCTGTCAAAAATTTTATATTAACTAATTAACCATAGATATTTTGCAGTATTTTCATCGATATATATTTAAATGCAATGTCACTTGCGTATAATTTAAAAATCCACGTAAATACGTAATGCAATGTAAATCATCAATAGAATTTAATAAAGTTATCTCGTGCATGGCGGGATACTAGAACGCTTTACGACAATATTTTTCCCTAAATTGTGTGTAGACGATTAAATTCTTTTGTGTATAAGTCGAGAACATGACTAGCGCACTAGATAAATTTAAGTTACTGAAACATAAATGCATACACTTCCACTGCTACGAAACGATCGTTCCAAAAGTTTATCGTGTTAATGTATGTCAACGGGCCATGAAACACATTTGCGATCAGGTGGCGCTACTATCTACGTCTACTCGATACTTAATACATCAAAATCACCTTTATGCAGTTAATAAGTGTAAATGATATATTCAAACCGGTCAGAACTAGCCCTAACATTAACACGAACGAATTTGGAGCTCGCGCGTGTGGCTTCCGCTTGTTCCGCGGCTATTACTCCACTACCAGGGGCTGCCAACCTTCCACGAGCAGCTTACACATTAGGTACCTGTCTTGAACATTATTTTACATTGATTTCACGTGAGGAGATTTTGCTACCGGACTCTTAGTGACCGTTACATAAATTCTGCAGGTCTCAAGAGAAGATTGTCACTCCATGCATTGTCATGTTCTCTGTAATAGGAGATCTGTCGCTAGCTAACTTGATCGTGAGTTGATGATTGGGAGCAGCTGTGCTCCGATTGATGAAATCGAAACTTGTATATATGTAAGCTTTGTAGAAAACTTCGATACCGTGATTCAGGATTCTTGACATGTGCGTCAGTGTAGCGGATACTGCAATATTAACTTGTGATCCTGCTGGTAACAACCAAAAAGATGACGTCAGGTTCTTCTTTTTGAAGTGTTTTATACCATTCAGTGCAATCTCGGGTGCTCTGTATGAAGGTGAGACTGGAAAGCTTTTTCTGCTAATTAAAAACGGTATATATAGATTTTGTGATGGTACGTGATCAATACCAACACACGACTGGATGTTGGTCCCACAAATGCAATGCTAGTTTTGATCTAGTCTATGTCTAGGTGCCTGTACGTTTGTCTCCGGTTGAAAACTTAAATCCAGCACGAACCTCTAGCCACTTTTATCTGCAGAACACAAAATAAAAATTGTTACTTGATTTAGTGATGTAACATGAGTTCCTGAAACTTCTTCATGATGTCTCTTTTTAACCAAACTTGAAACCTGAGCACAGCAGCCAGCACATATTTGTTACGATGCTGATGGTAATGGTAAGTAAATAAAACCATTACAAACAACTTTAATATTCTCAAATCAATCGCGCATCAAAAAAGGTTGTGTCTCCCTCCCGCGCTCAGGATGCGAGTTTCCGAAACAACTGGTGGGTTTACAAGACAATGAGTGATGGCGTCTGCTTGTTTACGTTAAAAATAAAGCGTCAATAAAACCCGGCTTAGCGTGTGTCGAGCTCCATTCGAACCGACGCCGCGAAGTTACGCTACGTTACTGTATCTGGGTCTTGATTGCGGCGAAAGATATATTGTTGTGTCGACATCAATAACGTGGAAACTAGTTGATTGGAATGATTGGGCATTAAGATGATTGGATGTAGCGCGCGAAAGTTATAGTTTTTGCATATGGCGGCAATGTTCTACGACGTATTGCAGTCAAAATACGTTTTAAGACTGTAAGGTTTTTTTTTAGTTCAAATTTTTTTATTAATAGAACAATTTGAATTTATTAGTAATAATCGTTAAACTCTTCATCGTTGATACATCTTAAGGTAATTGCTGGGATTATTATTGAAAGTTAAGATACCACTAAGAGTCACTCAAAGAGGTGTACAGATGACTAAATTCCCGCACCGAGTTCAACAATTAACTGTATATATACATGATATACAATATAACCTGTGCCCGTCCGGTATAATGTACCTTTCGAATGGTATAAGAATTTTTCAAATAGATGCCGAGGCTCCGGATATTCCCTTTCGAATATACACAAACTCACAAAATTCGCTTTCACTCTTCATAATATTGGTATAGATTTAGAAAAGTTTTTATTCTGCAACTGTATTGTTAAGGTGAAACATTAAATGGTATAGATTGTTACATCGGTATGCTTCTTCATCCGAATAGAGAAGAAATTACAAGGGCTGAAGTAACAGCTATCTACGCCAAAGTACTTAAATTAATGCAACCCTCCTTACTAACAGCTACTAAGTACATACTAAACGAAACTTCCTAAACAATTAAGGATGCAGTGTTAACATAATACACACGTTAGTAAGCTCATAAGGGAGGCTTAAAGCCGGAACTAAATTGGCGGAGCCTTAAGTAACTACGTTTCTGGAACATATTGTAAACTAAAGAAATGCATAACTGTTAGTGCATTCTGCTAAGCGATTAACGAGGCTATGGCGGCTAGTCCCTTCTGTTGATGGCTTTGCACTGAATCAATCAGTTCAAACCAGACAACACCGGGACACAGTAAAGTAACTTTTTTGTATACCGCTGAGAAATGTCTTTGCGCTTCCAACTTTCTCATGGTGGTGGTGTGTGGATTTAGAATTCTTTATCTGTCTGATTAATTACTGTTCCCCACTATTCTGTGACAGTCAACCGCGATATGTTTATATCGTGTTTCGGTTGTCGCATAGTCACGTAACCGAGCTGATCGGACCTCTTCTTTATAGCCGGCAACGCCATAAAGTTTAGGGTAAAAGTGTGATCATGCGCGGCTCGTGAACGTTGGGAGTTCGTTTGGGTACTTATAAAAATTAAACATGTAATTGAGGACTAATTTCCTGCCTGAACCATTACATGCTTTGTCAGAAGTTATTGTCAAATAAAGAACTATGTTATTATTAATAATATAAATTAATGAAATAATAATATTACCCCACACCAAAGCTTTTGGCTTTGACCACTTCTATGTAAGATATTTCATATGACAACGTATGACGGTTACAAAATTTTGACCTGCGTAGAATCGGTTGCGGCGCTATTATTTCCAGGCGTCTTTGTCATTTATATCTATTTATACCATAATATTCTTTACCTACAAGTTATGTTTTGTAAACTACCATGGAACTTATATTATGTTTACAGAGCATAATATATGTTCCATGGTAATTTTATCATGATTTAGACCATTGTCACCACTGCATTGCATTTGTGCATTGTCACCAGGAGAAGAATGTCACGGTTGCTTAATTGCCTTTGATTGGCTCGTTCGTTTCTGTGTCGAACCAAGTGGCACCCTTCAGTTTTTTACAACGCATGCCACTAAAGGATGGATATTACGAAGACTAAGACCCAGGGTCTTTCCTCTAGAGTACCATAACTGAAGAGATATCCTGACGATCCTGATTGTAGATTCCACCGGATTCTAATAGACTGTTGTTTTATTTCAAGCAAGTTATAAGTTCATTATATTTATTTACATTAGCAAAAGCCTTAATGTAAATAACAAAATACTCACTCTGGAATACTCTACAGATTTTTTGGGTGTCATCTTAGACTGTAAACATTAATGGGACGCCCATATTCGAAGTATAAAACAGGTTGCGGACGCAGAGACAGCTAGACTTGTTTATTTTGAATATTTCATAGTTTATGTTTTGTAGTATTTTAATGTGTAGTGCAGCAGATGACTGATTCTATATTTGTGATACGAAATAATGGACATAAGAGATACAGGTAGGTATATGAGTTAAAGACGCAAAAGCTTTTGAAAATAATAGTTAAAGAAACAACAAAATAGTATTCTTTAAAAAAGTTATCATGTTAAGTAATCATAAAAGGTTGTTTTTTTTAATTAACCATAAAAATAAGCTTTATGGAGGTGACACCACACAATATATTTGTTAAAATAATGAATACGACGAATACATGTCAATTGTATGATAAGTTGTAGCCACAATTTTTTTTCATTTTGCACGCGGTTACAAAATCCACAAAACAATAATTTCTAAGCTACATCCCAAAGTTCTCGTTGAGGCAACTGGTGAAACGTAAGTTGAATTTTAGACAAGTGGTTTAAAAAAAACCGTCGTTCGGTAACGTTTTCATTCCATATGCTTACGAAAAGGTGGATTTCTAGTGGTTATTTCCAAAGCATTCATAAAAAACAATAAAAAATGGGGATTTGTCCAAATCCATTCTTTAGCGGTGCAACATGACCACATCTAAACTGTAGAGCAATGTGTGAGCAATTTGGAACTAATTAAATGCGGCATCCGGCTCATTGGCAGTCAAATGGTACGCAGTTTTTGTCCGACGCAAGCGCTGGCGGTGTAGGGTGTAAACAGATATGATACAGTTAGCGAAGACGCCGCCGCCGCGCTACGCTGTACATACGGAGGTTAACGGGGCTGTCTTAGTGTGGATGAGATTTTTCAACAAGGAAAAGATTTAGGAGTACCATGATGCACATTTATGAAATAATGGTACTAGTGAACAAAAAATTTAAATCTAACCGGTCAACTTTGAAACGGACTCTCGTAATTTGAGTGCCGTAAAATAATTCTACTTTTATATCAACGAAAATCTTGTACAATTATTTTAACCATTTCCCATTTTATTGTAAAAATTTACAAAAAATATAAAAAAAACAAAACAAAATCCAATATCCAATTATCCTGCAAAATCAATTACATTAAAACTAATTCCAATAACAAATAATTAACTTATGTTTATAAGGTGTTACCCTTAATTTAAGTCAATAATTATCTCCGGAACATCACCATTAAGGCTAGTAACACTGTCACCGGAAACGCGTTCCATTTGCCGATGACGTGACATGTGTCGACTCCCGTGCGTGCATGTGTTTCCAGAATCGGAAGGAATTTGCCGAGAAATTGATGAGATCATTAGTCATATGAAGTGGATTTTTTTGTTATTACTCTGTTTTGGACCCCACAGAGTGTTCAAATAGTGCGGTGAATTGTTTTTTGTACGCCTTGTTGTCGGACAGTGTGGGGTCACCAGATCCTTTAAATATGATTTTTAGAGTACTTTGGGAAACATCCAACTATATTTAACGCTCTCTTTACATTTTTACGTAACTCTAATAATCTTTCAAATCATAAGTCTGACTATAATTTTAATACTTATGATATTAGAGATAATTAATAGTGCTAAATTGTCTAGCGACTTCCATAATCCTTCTTCCTCTACATTTCATAATTTCGGATGAGATTGATAAATTCGGATTGAAGGGAACAATAGATAGATATCGTTTTAATGCTCAAAGCTCTGGATCTGTTAAGTGGCGTAAGTTGAGTTCTGGACTTAGTGCAGCAGTTGTTCTTCTAAAGCTGATATATCCATCTACGAAATTATATTAATGCATGAACACTAACGCGGACATCACGTTAAACTTGCCCGGTGTTACATGTCACCTTAGTGGTGTTTTCAATTAAATATAAAAGAACCTTTTATCACATTATACCATGGTATCAGTTTAAAGATCTTTTAAAATATATAGAGAAGCGATAAGCTTCATGTACACTATGCTCAAAAAAAAAAGACAATAGTGCATTAAACAGGTCCCAACTATCCATGATATTATAGTTTGGTAACACAAAAAAAAAAGTTGTTACGATTCGAGACACGAAAATAAACGTCATGGTGTTAAGGTGTCAACGTCACAGGTTAGTGTTATTTGATAGATGTCACTTTAATCAATGAATGTCGTTTGATACTTGTGTACATTTGTAAAAATGGGAGAGTTTATAATATGGTTAAAATAAAATAAAATAAATTTTAAATTAACGTTTTACACATTCACATCCCCGCACTAGGTACCCTGTTTTGCGGGTGACATGGACACACACAAACATGATATATCGCCTCTATATCGATAGCAAAGTCTATACTAATAATAAAATAGCTATTTATCATTTTAGTCGTCTATAATATTAAATATATAATATTAAAGAAATAATATTTAATACGGACACTATATTAAGAAGGCAGTAAATAAAATTTTAACTCCCTTGCTGCAGCTGTCACAATAAATTAAGATGTTTCTAAATCACAAAACTAAAAAAAACGTAGGCCTAAAAAAATGTGAATCCTGTTTCTAAATGTAAGGCGTAGGTTTTCTGGAACGAAGCGAAGAAGGGTTACAAGTATTTGATTCTTAGTACACATTACGTCCAACTCTCTAAAAAAATCCTGCACGAGTTATAATGTATGAAGTTGCTGAAATTTGCGCGCTTAGTCGCGATTCAGTTCGTTATACATATAATAAATAATAGAAGTCTTACAGCCTTATATTTTAATCTTATTTAATATTATTGAACAGTGATTTCCAACCTGTGACACGCGTACTGAGAAGTTAAAACAGTTAATTGATATAAACATTAATATAATGTATTATGTCTACAATATGTAGTTTCAAATGAACCTTATAACTAATAACTTACTATGGTGCTACACCTTAAGAGAAACGAGACACATTTTGAGGAGTAGGTATGGAGTTATCAAGTGTAGGATCTTTATAAATGAAAAGTTTTATTCTGGGGTACGGGAACGAAAAAAGGTTGAGAAGCATAGTTACAGATAATAAAAAGTTCACATTATAATGTAAAACCGGCATCACGATAAGTTACGTCGTGACGACGATCCAAGCAACTGGGTCTAAATATTTACATAAAATATACATATCGTACAAATCACCTTTTACATTAATTAACTTAATAATACAAAAGTATTTTTTTAACTAAAGATTATATTCTTAAGATCTGCGCACCTTTTATTCTCATATTGCATTCGAACGATGGCAGATAAAGTTACTGAGACATTTTTTCCTTTATCTCCGCGTATAGCAATTTCTAAAATAAAAAATGTTACTTAATCGCCTTCGGGATCACACCTTTGATATAAAAAATAGTATCGACCTTCACACGATAGAATGGCCAGCAAGACTTACAAACAAATAGAAAGGACAAATTACGGCAGCCTTGTTATTATTGGATGTGTGTTTGTAACGTAGTATTAGTATACAATGGCATCAAATTGTCAATACCTCTAAATACCTTTTATATTGTAAATTATAACTTTTTATTGTAATGCTCAAGGGTGAATAAAACCACTCATTCATTTTAAAAATTCGGTTTTTAAGAGTTTAGTTAAACACACCATTAAAACTATATCTTGGTGGACAAGAGTGTAACTTGTAACACCTATTTTCATTCCATAGTTCCTTATGAAAGAAATAATTCATGGTAAGCATCCTTATAAAGAAATCGTTGTACACAACAGGGTACATTAATATCTCGGTAAGCTTTTTTAGATTACAGAAAACAAGCAATACGGGTACTTGAATTAACAAAAACAAATAACAAAAATTAATTTATCGTATAAACTGCAAATAACATAAAACATTGCCATATCTGCAATGCCACCTTCAAACCCATAGTTAATTAATAATTAAATGCCTATAAAACAATTGATTATAGACATAAATTTGCTAACTAAATATATATCAAATGTACTCGTTAACACGCTGATAATAAGGATCATAAAAGTAATTTATAAGCCCATCGTATCTAAACCTCCCTAGTTCTACATTGCACAATAGCGCCGCAAGATCGTAGGTGCAGGTGTGTGCACAAAAAAACGAAAGGATTCGCCGCAGGTGCGGGATCAGGTGCCGGGATTTGGGTTAGCAGAGCGGCTCGGAATGGGGGCGCGGCTCGTTGGCATTAGACTGATACATATTAGCCACAACAGATAAGCTGCAAGCGAAAACAATTGACAGCATTGCGTTATAATAGCACAGCATAACGAACTCTAGTTCAACAAAGACGCATAGACAGGGACGCATAGACGGCATGAGACGCGATGCCAGATCTATAACAGAACTTCAGGAAATGTAACGAGCTCATTACACCTGTACTATTATTATTTTATTGAAATATTATTTTGTATCGTGTAACAACCCTGCCAAAATGGCGCAATCTAGACTATGAAGGCTTTTCTTTCGACACCAATGCAATTAACGTAATAATTCTTACATGGTAATTGGAGTGTGGTGATTTGTATGTAAGTTGGAGTGTAAGAGGCTCCATACATCCGTGAATTCAAGCCGACCCCTCATGCTCGTGGGACATTCAATTGAAGAGAGATAATTCTGTAGCAAGTTCTTCCTCGTACAATTCGTTCTTCTTGCCAGGCCGAGAATTCCAGTATCAGATATGTCGCCGGGCTCCATTTAATTCTTGGAGTCAAAGTACTTAGGTCAGTAAAAATTTTCGTTCGGACTTCGACTTTAGCTAGGTCAATCAACGTGGACATACAGAGGACGTAGGTACACAATGAGCCATCACAAACACTCGTGACCCCAAAACAAACAATTATTATAACCGACTGGAATGCGCTGATTGAATGGACATTTTCCTAAGTGCATTCATAGCTACATAGTGGTCCAATCAAAGCTGTCATGGTTCAAAGATGGCAACTGCAAAATAATATTTTTTATAATTTTTTTACACAACTACATAATTAAGATTTGTTAATAATTATTATAAATAAAGCACATAAGAAATTGGTGCTATTTTATCATTCAATATTTTAGGTATGTCAACGCCAAGTTACGTGGTCCAGTAATAGCAACTTTCTCCTAGATAAAAAGAAATACTGAGTGAAATAGTGAGTGAGCAATGACAGCCTAGTGATTTGAAACAAGATCTGCCACGCGCAGGACCTGCATTTGAATCTTGCATTTCTAAAAACAGTGCGAATTTTAAATATCAAATTATAACTTATTTCATTGAAGGGACACATTGTGACTCTAAGAGTTGTTCGTGATGTTCTTAACGGAGGTGAGGGGAGAGGGAGGTGACTGACTGTTTTAATCCGCACCAGCGTGATGGAGTACGACGTTTACCTTTCGCATTGTAAGAGGCGAGATGTAAGACGTAAGACGTGTCGGTTCAGCACCAAGAGGAGCCCGTTCACTTTAGTTCCTACTTTCAGAATGTATCCTTGGAATGCACTGACCGTCTTCAATTGTTGGGAGTTGAAGTTTCGTCGAACCTCAACTTTGGTCCGTTCATCGAGTCCAAGGCTAAAGCGGCTGCAAGGAAACTGGGGATCCTTGCGAAGGTAAGGCGGTACTTTACACCGAATCAGCTTTTGACCCTGTATAAAGTTCAGTTTCGACAATGTGTGGAGTAATGTTGTCACGTTTGGGCTGGTGCTGCTGAATAGCATCTATCTGCGTTGGATTCGATCGGTGACCCAGATCTGGTTGAAACCAATCTGCAAAGCCTTGAGCACAGGCGCAGGGTTGCCAGCCTGTCGGTCTTCTATAGAGTACATTTTGGAGAGTGTGCACAGGAATTGTCGCCAAATACCTAGGCGTGACGGTATCCGGCGAATATCTGAGATGATTAGAATACAAATAAACGTCAAGGTTAATACTGATGCGTTAAACTGAACTGAGCTATATCAAACCAGGGCTGGTACAACCTGATTGATTCCTGATTCACACTCGATTCCCACTTACTTATATACTGATACTGATAAACAGATACACAACTACATGGGGGCTGTTCCCCAATATGGCCTCCAATCTCCCCTATAGCCACCCAAGCCTCGCAAAACTGATCTGATTCTGATACTGGTCAATCTGATTTCTAATACTGAATACTGTTCGCAAACAGGCCATCCAACGCATCGGTAACTGGTACACATCAATTATATACTCTGATAATACATGCACTGAGAGACAATAATAAATTCACTTACTGATCTGACTCCGGCATCGAGTGGACTCTGAATGCGTCAGACCAGCAGTGATTACCCGCTTTTAATCAGTATATCTCTTCCGATTATCAAGTAATTATTTTTCTACCCTCATTGTAGCTCGCATTCACGACTGGCATTGTTCCAATTAATTCCCCCATCGCCGTTCCTCCATCGGACAACTCGACGTACGGCAGGTATCCACCCTTACGTAGTGAACGTTCCACCTGCACGAACGAGGCGGTTTGCGTCTACATTCATTATGCGCCCTGCAAAGGACTGGAATAACTTGCCCGCGTCGGTGTTCTCGGCTACTTACGATGTGGGAGTCTAAAAGAGGTGAGTGAATAGGCTATTCATAAGTTAGTGCGTTCACCATCTTAGACTCCATCACCACTTACCATCAGGTGGGGTTGTTGTCAAGCACTAACTTATTTTATGTAAAAAAAAGCGACAAGAACATCACAGTCAATAGTTACGGCTTGTGATGAGTCCCAGTAACCACCAAAGTACTATTTTAAATGACAGTTATAATCTCCAATCAAAGTATTATTACAAATTGCGGCTAGAATTGTCGCGAAAAGTTGTCAATCAACCGTGTATATCTGTAGTTGTGGGCGTCATGTGCTAAAGCAACGCCTCGCGCGGTTTTCTTGGAAGGTTTCATTACTCCACCCACATCAGCTCTGAACGCTTCTAAACCTGTTATTTTTTTATCGATACGAAAGCTACATAACACGCACTAAATCTAGTTTTAAAACCACACTTGAGGATATTGGAACTGTGCATCATATACGAAAACTATGTTTGGTATATACTAAAGGACAATCTTATAAGTTATTCCCCTCGAGGTCGATCTTCGACCATAATCATTAAGTAAAGTTTAGAAAAATACTTATTGACAATAAACATTAAGGCTCGATAAACAAAGGAGAAAAGGTACTGAATTGGTATGTGTGCCTATTTATATATATTAGCAGCAACGATAGCCTGGTGGTTAGAACTTTGGATTTCAGCTCGGGAAACCCGAGTTCGAATCCGGCACGCAGCCGTCATTTTTTATGTTAATAGCCGACAAACGAGCAGACGAGCCACCCAATGGTCAGACGTCACCGTCGCCCATGGACTTTAGGAACATTAAAGGCATCACTGATGCGTTGTCGATCAAGAAAGAAGACGAAACAAAGAATGTCCTGGCTCTCGAGCCAAATTACAAATTAGTCATAACTTCATTCGGTGATGGAAAAAATCGTGAGGAAACCTCAGAATGTTCGTTAAGTTTTTCAAAAGTATGTGAAGTCTGTCAATCCACACTCGGCCAGGGTTATGCAACGTGTTACCTCTTTCATTGTGAAATTGAAACTCGAGCCCAGCAGCTAAACCATCAATTGAGAGTTGCAATCATGCGAAACTGTTTATATTTCAAAATATATATCTACCTACTTATTAAAATTTTAAGTTCTTAGTTGCGCCTGAGCGTCAAGCAACGATTACTCAAAGAACTTTATTATTTTTTATGTAAAATACAATATTTAAGACATGTAATATATTTCTTAACACTAACTGATCAAAAGATAAATACACAGTATAAAATGGTAAGTATATGAAAATAGATTTTTCACTGAAGTTCCTTTAAGTAAGCAATGAAATTAATTTTTGAATAGCCGTGTTGTCTCTAGAGATGAGAAATAACATTGGGGTCACTGAATGAATGAATATAATAATATTTCAATGAATGAGTGAATGAAGTAATATTTATTCGAAGTTGGTTTTTACAAACACTTTTCGGACGCCAAACTACGTCATCGCTTCAACAAATCCATACCGTGGATGATCCCGGAAGTAGAAGCGGCAAGAAACTCTCGCGGATATTTTTTCCTACTCACAGTTACAGGACGCACTTATGGCTATATGTCAAACTCATGTCCAAGGAGACTTATCCTTAAAGTAATCATCAAGTTTTTAATAACCATTTCGCGTAAGAATGCTTTTGACGTGAGTTTTAAATTTACAATATCGCATTTCTGTCAATTGTAATGTAATTTAATTATAAATATTTACACATATACCAATGAAAGAGCTACCAATTTTATTAGTCTGAAATTTGGAACAATCGGTTTAGCCTTATTCCTAGTATTAATATTGTGAACATTACGCTTGTTAAGAAAACTATCAGAATATTTTTTAACGTACATAATATTATCTAAAATATATTGTGACGCTACAGTTAACATATCAATTTCTTTAAAGATATCTCCAGGGGAATCCCTAGACCTGAGGTTGTAAATGGCGCGAACTGCTCTTTTCTGTAATATAAAAATCGACTAATATCAACAGCTGAGCCCCACAACAACAGATCATCAGACATCACACTGTGAAAGTAGCTGGTCGTCGATAAGATAAGTTGTAGATATGAAGTAATGAGAAGATAACGAAATTTGTAATAGTTCATAACGTTCTCTACTCAGACATGCAGTGGAGCGAATTGAATGATGATATAATTTTATTTACAAAATTTAATTTAGCATGAAACAAATTATAATATAAGGAAGATTAAAATATTGTACCACATAATCAATCAATACTTAGTAACAGAACTTTCATTTTAATTTTCTTATTCTTTTCTTTTTCAATAAAACTTACTTATAAAAATATAATGGAAAAGTACCATTTAAAATACAACGAAATATAGCCAAGAATAAATTCAGTGTGCAGGAATGAATAATAAGAGGAAAAAAATGTGATACCTAATTTAGTTTCCAGCGAAAACAGAGCTCAGGGCAGTGCTGCGGCGCGGCGTCGCGGCTGAATCTCTGTGAAGGTACAAAAAAGTGTCATTGTTAGAAGCTACCTGTCCGCCGACACTCCACTCCGCACTCGACTGCATCGAGTGTCGCGATGCGCGGGCACTGAACATGCTCCTCTTTTTACAGTCCATTCCCTGCTGTGTATAGGCTGGAATTTTTCGAAATTATTCGTTCTTATGAAAAAGAGGCCGCACTTCTGTGATATTACACACTATTGTATATTACTTACCTAACGAATTCCTCTTTATATGTGGATTATGTTGTTCCAATAGTTTATAACATATCCCGCTTTGGTTTGACTAAAGCGAAGCGGAAACAGTCTTCGCGGCTCGGCTATGGCTGTAGAGTTTATGGGTCTTAGACATCATATGAAATAACGGGAAAAATATTAAAATCCAGCCACAAAATTATAAATCATTTTATTCGGGATCACTGTAGCTTCATTTTATGCGTGTGTAATAATCACGTAACTGGACTACTCAAAAAGAAGCTAATTACAGTTATGCAGTAATTATTACCTAATATATATATGAATATTAATAAATAATTGAAAGGAAAGGGAACAGTAACTTATACGTAATTTATTACAGTAAATTAATTAATTACAGTACCAAAAAACAGCTGATAAACGTAAATAAAATTTATTTTTGTTACGTAAATATACTTTGGTACTCGTAATTAAATTTTGTTATGTTTTTTTTTTAATCAATATAAATAACGATCTGCATTCAAATAACATACTTACCAACATTATTCAGCCTGCGTTGTCCATTCCCTCCGTCTACCCTCGCTAACTTGTATCTTTTTAGAAGTAGAAGATACGAGTATTTGATTGATATTTTCAAATTTTTTGTTTTGGACTAATTATTAGAAAATATCCCATCAAATAATAAATTAAAAAAAAGCAGAAACATGAAACCTCATGAAACTTGTCTTTAAATTAGTTTTAATTTAATAACGATGAATTTCCGTAAAGTAACGCCTGATTTAACCAACTCTATAAAACTTGTCTTTTCAATGATATTTCTTACTTTTGACTTGTCACTTTAAAACAGAAAAATATGAAAGTAAATGTTATAGTTCTACTACATATAAAGTAAGACAACAGATAAAAAAAAAAACAGAAAAAGTGGGAGTGGGGTTCGCGCTTGCGACCTCGAACTGAACGAAAGGAAAACTGGATAGAAGGAAAGAGCAGGTTTTCCGCTTGCTCCAAACCGGCAACACATCGTTCGGTTTACGGACGTCCATGGTAGCGATCATAATCGTTTATCCACTATCGACTCAACTATTAAAAGTATTTAAGTCTCAAAAGTAGATGGCGCTGTATTGAATTTTGAATCACGTTATTGTTCATACGGAAAACTTTCGGTCTGCGAGACAGATTTCCTCTTAGCCGGTTTTAATTTTTAAATTTTGGTCAGTGATTTATTACAAAAAGTAAAGTTAATAAATAAAATAAATGGCGACGTTTTTTCGGCCAAGGCCTTTATAATATCGTCAATCCTTATTACCTTTGCCAATTTACTTTGGCGTAGGAAGACACAACACTGAAATGGGCACAAGATAACCGAGGTTTGTTTCAAATCGCATTTACAGATTATAAGTGATTTATGTTCGCTCAGATGGTCCGCACAAATATAGAATGTCGACTGTCATTGAACTAGATTTACTTTATGAAATTGGGTCTGCTTTTGATATCGGTTTTGGCACTGCAAGACGCTGAGGGGAACTCACAATGCCTTTGGTGATGTGTAATACTTAACTATTAAAACTTAATATAATTTTGGTGTATTGGTTTATTGCTAGTTGAGGTATTCTCAAATGTCTGGCGTTTGTTATAAATTCGAAATTCAAATGTATTTTTTATTAAATAAAAAATAAAACATTTTTATTCGAAATTAATTATGTACCTATTTGTTTTGTTAGTTTTTACTCTGACAGAGTTCACTTAGTTAGATAGAAAAGTTAAAACATTACGTTACTTTCCCCTATGCGTTCTGTGGCTCCAGTGCTGCAGATATACTCGTAGCTGGGGGAATGAATAATGTGTTCGGACCAGCTACCGCTAACGAACGCGCATTGCGTTTTTGGTTCCACTGTTTCCGTTCTGTATATTTTGATTTAAAAAAGTCATTGATTTTTTTACCACCATTATTTTACATGCAATCCGATACATTGATAACACTGGTGCATATTTCGATTGTATCAAGCGATGTGTACTTCTAGAAAAAAATTATCTTTTTCCATTTAAGTATAACGATAATTCCGTAGATAAAGATCTAAAATCGCTGCCATTATTGTTTCAGTGACGGAATCAGTGCCATTTTAGAAACTTTTTCGATACAGGAATCATAGGGAACGATGTAAAATTAATAACGCCGTGCGGTAATCACGCTCGTTAAGCGATTCATACGATAATCATTTTACTGTTAATTCAATTAGGAGAGTGGTAACTAACTAGGTAGATAAAGAATCCTACCGTCAAGTACGAGGACCTTCGGGATTGACTTGAGTGGTGGAGATTGCAGCGTACTTCATGAGAAGGCATCTGGACCATCGGGCTATACACCCTGTACTTTGTACGAGAGATTCTTCGATACATGAAGACATGGGCTACACGATAATAATAATAATGTTAATATAAAGATGTACAGTGACTAATTTAATAATTTCTTTTATTAGGCTTTGTATTAACCTCACCTTTATTTTTCAAGTTATGTGCGAATTATAAATTAATTATCGCTTGCTTCGGTGAAGGGCAATATTGTAAGAAAACCCAGAATATTGAGAGTTCACTATAAATAATTATCATAGGTGTGTGAAATCTGCCGCCCTTGGCCAGCCTTAAATCCTTTAACCTTAAAAACTTTAATCCTACTCATTATGAAAGGTGACCGATGCCATAATAATACAATAATACAATTATGGGTTGTTATGAACCTTTGTATTTATCCACCGACCCGATGACAGCCGACAGAAAAACCGAAAATTCCCGACGGCCTTTACTCAACTAGACGATAACACTGGCGAGCAAGGGTTAATGTTCCAACTGATCAGATAACCGTTCAATTCATCAAGCGTCCACCGGCGCCAGCGCAACACCCTTGTCAGCTGTCAGTCAACTGTCAGCACACAGGTAGCCGGTTCTGCAGTAACCGTTTTTTATACCCGTCGCAAGAGCGAGCAGGGTGCTTGGAAGTACCCTGTCACATCTATAGCTACGGGTGAAGGTAGACTAAAGGGAAGAGTGTGGGTGTGACCTTATTAGGCTGCAATCGCAGCGCGTGACTTCCACGTATTCGGTACAGTGTACATCTATAGTGAAAAGAACAGTAAAAATTATATTTGTTACCGAATAAGTTGTAAAGGCTTCCGTCTATCTCCGTCCAGCTAATACATTACGGTGCAGTGCAGGGTAGTGGACAAAACTGTATAGTGTATATGATGGTCAAGAGAATCGTTGTTCCAAGTCAACTTCTCCTGCTCGTCGTGCGTCTCACCGACCAACGGTCGCGAGGAGGTCACCAAGTTCTTCAGTTGCACGTCACTGGGTTCGACCGCCCAATCGAATATGAGCTTCCTATAATGAATGAATGAATGAAATAATATTTATTCGAAGTTGGTTTTTACAAACACTTTTCCAACGTCAAACTACGCCATCGCATCAACAAATCCCTACCGTGAGTGGTCCTAGAAGAAGAAGCGGCAAGAAACTTACTTTTCCTACTCACAGTTACAGAACGCACTTATGGTTGTTAAACTCATGTCCTATGTCTAAGGTTTTTAACGTCATTTCAGAGATGCTATCACTGGTATAACTTTCAGTCTATATATGACATTATTTTTTCAGTCTGCCATTGCTATCGATTTAAATTGCACATAATAAACATTTACGAAACATTTTGCCCCGTAAGCTCAGCTCGTAAAAGTTGCAAAGACAATGATTCTACACAACGGCTTACTGTCAAGACTTACCTGAAGAAGTCGGATGTTTTCATATGTTAATTGCTGCTCTAGAGGACTTATTTTATGCTCTAAATAAGGCTGAGGCGTTATTCGGGCCAATGTTTGGACCAACATTTGAACCAAAGTGTAGTGTCGAAGCGTCGCAAGATCAATCGTTTATGTCGATTATCGACCAACCCAGAACCAACTTAGGTTGCGGTTGGAAATTGGATGGGTGGTCGTCATTGGTAAAATTTCTTAAGTGCTTCTGTGCTTCGGAATCACGTCAAGCCATCGGCTTCCATTGTTATCGTTAGATAACAATCGCTAAATGCCATGTATGGACGGACACATGGTTGTGTCACTCGACCAACTCGCGATGGATCTGCGTGATGAAATAGACTCTAACCTTATCTCAGTTTTGAATAGAGATGTACGAATAAGAAATGGACGAAACCAGTTTAGAACCTACATACGTTACGTTATAGCACGTATGTACAATAAAAAAATTGTATTGGCAATATTATTTTTTTATTCACGAAAAATAAAAATATTCTACAGTCAGTTTTAAATCAATCAACTGCACATAAACCTTCTTATGACATTAGCTTTGGATAATAAAATTAGCGAGAAAATTTAAGCATATTAAATTACCTATCGGTTGGTTTTACAAGCATCGTTAATTACATGCGCCCGCGATCCCATTATAAAGTACCCTCTCCCCCCGTAAGAAATAACCCTGTAGAACAGAATGCACATCTGGGAGCAATGAAGACACGCCACACTCTAAACAACATACAATCAATTTATCTTCACAGTAAAATCAACTTTATTCTTCGACAATAAAGTTGGAATTGAATCGAAGCTAACCGAACACCCATAGCCACGAACACCTGTTTCAACCGCTACGTTTATTCAAGATTTAAATCAAACAATTTTGTATTCTATACATCTTAATATAGAAACGAAATTAGAACGCGCCGCGTTCGCTGCATTCCTGCCTGTTGGGGATGTTCGCATAAATTATCGATGTTTCGTTCCGAAACCTGAAGTTTTAATATGTGTGTCTCTTTCTAAACACTTGTTTTTGTTGGAGCGTGGTATTATAACGTGTGGACGAGACAAGTGGCGAGGTTTCCTGACCGCGAATCTCTTATGGTCGTGTTCATCCGTCCTTATAAGGATTCGTGTACAATCAATCAACGCACGATTTATCGAAATTCCTTTCGTATACAAATTTAAGTATTTAAACATTTCGTAACAGTTTAAAATGATAAACATTATGATAATACAGTATAATTTATAACATAATTCCGTAATTTAATTGTGTAATGAGGTACTCAAGTGAATTATAAATTGTTATTCGTACATTTTACAATGTAACATTACACCTTAAAGTTAAAAATTTGACAGTTATTAACAACAAGCGCCAACGTAAATCACTGTAATAGCTACCTACATACATACATGCTTCATCTTCTTTGAGATTTTATAGCGTAACCTTTCGCTTGATCATGCATTTTAAACAGTTCTGTATAAGTCCAATTTGCTTAGAAATGAGTTACTGGTATTTGTTAATTTGCTGAGTCAAATACCAGTTGATCGACGCCAGGTCACGGGGCTAGTTCATAATACACGAGGTGTCGGCGGCCCGCCGGCGCCACGGCGGCAACCGCGGCGCCTTCTATCCTGCCAACCATATTTTTACATCTACAAACAAAAGTCAACTCTAACACACACATACTTGAATTCAAAACTAAATCAACATCACCTTCTTCACGACAATTTAATGAAGCACTCAAAAACAAACTCTATTTTTAAGCAATATGGTCGAATTTCGCAAGACACAAGAAATACAGCATTGAATTCGTTCCTTGATTTTGAATTCCGAACGCTAAGCAAAAGAAAGCTATTTTTTTAGGAAGCGTGATAACGTTTATTGGTACCTACCTACATTAATTTAGATCTTACGCAACACCCGATCAATGCATAACACATAACATTTTATTTAGAAAGCGCTGCTGCATCTTTGATTATTAGATTGCAGCATAATATTATGTTTGAATATGTTAATTAATTGACTTATACGGATTTTATTGTGAAGAAATCAAAGTAATCAATGCATGTATAAATAAACAAGATTCTTGAACAGTTATATTTGGCGCCACTCGCGTCGCCAGGTGGTCGCGCGCCGCAGTGCCGTGATACCGGTAAATCGTATTAAATGATACCAATGAGAATGCTCACTGTTGTGCCAGCAAGGCAATTAAATCCGAAGCCTTGTTGATTGACAGGCTATCGGACAACGCCACCGACTTTATTTTTCTTTGGGAAATTTAACGGCATTTTTTTTTATCGGTGGTACAATTATTTTGTTTTTCTTGTTACTTCAATGTCGACATCCGCTGTATCAGTTATCAATATTAGGCTTTATTTTCTAAGATACGACGTGAATCAAACTTTATGTTGTTTGAACGTTGTATAACACCTAACAATTAGACGTACATATATATACATTTTAGAGCCTTATCAAGTGAAGGTTACGTAAATAAATATTTTTTAGTTTTTTTTTGGGCCCAAGCGTCACAGGTCAAGTTTTTTTCACGGATTCATCAAATAGCCAAAAAACTGTATGTTAAACAAAACGCGACGATATTCACGCCACTCTCCGCAGTCCTACCTAGGTGTCAAAAGCCTTACCTGACCGTTTTACGCCTACACAGGACAAGTTTATACTGGGTCGAATATTTACTATCTCAGGCCCATTCTGTTTGTTCGGGAGTTATCCCTTCACACCCATACATTGAAGTTGCTACTCAAATTATTGTCCAAATATTGTAAAACCATACCTCCGAAATGACACGTACGATTGATCTATAATTTTAATAGAAGCACGTTTGTTATGTATATGTCTTAATTATCGTCACATTATAAAATTGAGAGACGTGAAATTAGTAATTTTATCCATCCGACTACAAACCTTTAGACAATCACAGCTGAACTTCTCATGCTTGACTTAACAGATTCTAAGTTTTCTAAATCCTAAATAAAACTTTGGATGTCATTAAAATAGTTTTGATACTCGACATCTTTGGCAGCATTATTGGTCTATTAAAAATACATTTTTGTTGCGTTTATCACTGAAATTAATGTTGTTTTGCCCATACTCATGTTTGAGCCCATAAAAATTCATGACAAAACCTGTATAAACGGCTGGAGGCGAAACTTTGCTTTTTTTGCTAGTCGTTCCTCGAAACTGAGGAAATGTACGAGCAAAAAGCCGCCTGAACAGGATTTCGTATCGACGTTGCCAAATCTGGATACGTTAAGAGATGATAAAGGAGACGCCGCCACGGAGACTGGCCGCAAAATTGCCGCTGAAGGAATCACAGAGAGAACAAAAACCGCACGTACACACTTCCATAACACATACCTTTCCACGTCACCTACCGTTTAGGTGAGATTGTCGCGCTACCCGATTAATTTATACCTCCACTTATCTACTCTGACGTCGGTAGCCTTGTCACAGTGATCGAGCACATTTGCCCGGATCCTTTACAGAACATCATTACAGATGAATGACTTGCATAATATCTTCATCAACTAAGCGGGTTTTATATCCAAATGCAACTTTTATGACACAAGGTTACATAAGCTACTTAATAAATGCATACGAAATGCAACTTCATTATTTCAAATTGCATGCATGTTACGTTAATATCACAAAATTATAGCAACAAATTGCCAAACGAGACATTTAAATAAATGGCACGTGTTACTTAATAATTGATTGAATTGATCCTGATCAGAAGCTGGATAACGTTAATTCACATTCTTTATTACGACAGTATTTCCATTCCATCAGTTGCGCTAAATTACACAGCCAGTCAAACCAACAATTTCATTATCAAAAGTTCTATCTCTCCAATCTGAAAATCTAAGCGACAGAACGTGTTAGTTAAGCCCGATTATGCAATTCAGATCGATCTAAATGCAGGCGTTGCATTGCATTGCATTGGCGCAAATAAACCGTATGTGTGTACTAAAGTACCGCGAACTGTCGCGTCGCATGCGTGAGTCATGATGCTTGTACGTGGGACCGCCAGATGGTTCGACTGAGCTGGATTGTCCAGTATCGGTTACCATGTCCGGATTTCCGATTTTATGAATCCGTTGAACTGCTTACAATTTACTGAAAGTTACTACTGTTTTCTGAATAACAAATTAATATTAGATTTTTATAATATTCTTAAGTTAAAGAAATTATGATTCGAAACTAACGACTTGGTTATATTGCACCCTTAGAATGAAAGGGACTGAACTCAAAAATTGCAATTTATGGGAAACGACGAAGAAAGTTTTAAAAAATGTATGGTCTTGAGTAAATTTAAGAAGACTGATGTATGAGGTTTTCCCTTTTTCCCTTTCTCACTCATAATTCGGCCTCTTTTTCACCATGGGGTTTTAGAGTAGGCTTTTTTAACTAAATTTATAGTAAAATCTAGAACTTCAGGAATTTTGAGTTAAGTCACTTTCATTCTAAAGGTGCGATATAAAAGTACGAACATGTTACTATGAAGAATACACACATTTATATAAATTATAAAGCATTTTGAAGTTTCATTTGCTAACAACATGTAATGAAAATGGTTGATTATATTAGCACTATTATAAATCAACATGGTACATGGGCGAATGTGTTGGTAGATTGGAGTGTTGAATCTGAGATGTGAATTGCGCCCGTCCACTCCGGGTGACCCCAGTCAGCCGCGCCATCGCGCCAGTGCCAGCCGAGGCGACCATCGATATCAAAACAATCCCGTCTCAGATTAAAACTTATCGGTAAAGTTGAATTTGATTCAATGGCGAGTTAACTTATATTCAATTTAAAGTAACACAATGTAAATAAAATATTACATGGAACATGGATAATAATTTTATATAAGGTATTTAATAGGTGGATATACAAATACTATCATTATTTGTAATTAAAATATATAACAGTGAGTTATAGGAAAACATTTTACTAATATAAGAAGACGGCTTTATCACTAATAGAATCATAATTCTAAAAAATATAAGACATATTTACATTTTCAATTTATATCATCCATACCGATATTTAATTTTTTGTAATAAAACATTAAAAAATAGGTACATACAATGAAAACATCAATAAGTCATCAAATCAGTCCGTCGGCACTCGCCACTCGGGACTAAGATCTTTCAATAACTTCAACCGTCTGCGCTCTCTAATTTCATATTACCGACATTAAAAATAGACTACACATTTTGATAAATAATATCGCTACAGATAGCAAGCGCACTGGACGCATCCCTAAGGGCGAGACTGAACTGGCGCCGGACTTTTTTATCCGCTCGCGAGCTATGCCATGCCATGCCAACGTACGGCTCCGTCGTGCTGTTTAGTTCGCTCGCTCGCTCGTCGGTCAGTCAAGTGTACGGCGTGAAACGAGGTAGTTGTGCTTGTCGCGCCGCTAAACATTGTACGTGAACTTACGAAACAAACATTACAATGACCATTTTAAGTGCGATTTGAATATGAATAAAAAAACTGCGTCTTAAATCGTGCCAATATTGTTATTCATGTGTTAATAATTGATAAGTTTGAGTTTATATTGAAGGTTTTTTGGATTCGAACGCGTTCCGAAGTGGGTGAAAATGTCCAGTGCATTTATTTCCAATTCTGGAGATTCGTCGTCGGTTGAAGTTAAAGGTGAGAATTTTTAATTATTGAGTTGACTAAAGGAATTTAAAAATTCTTCATTTATTTAGATTAATTCAATAACAAGTTTTTTCTATCTATAATTTCGTAAGTACCTTATACACCTTTAACCTCAAATTAACGTAAGTCTACTTTTTTTTTAAATCCTGTACATACTTCAACCCTAGAATTTCAACATATGCTGATTTTCAATCAGAAAAATAAAAGGAGTCACAAAAAAATCTGCAAATTGTCTTTAGTGACGATTAATTAATATAGAGACTTTTGGAGCAATAAAATTATTGTAATATTGATGACGTATAGATGTTTACTGTAAAAGCAAATGACGAAGTGTGGTTGTGACCTTTTTTTGTTTGTTTTTGAAACCTTTCTTGTTTCCTTAATCGTTCATTTTAAGGTTGTTGTTATGCTTTTTCAGTGTACCGAGAATTTCTAAACCTTAATTTTGATGAGCTGCTAGGATTCTAGTATCTCTGAATTTTAAATTTTTATTATGTCCGTTCTTGTTTTTGTTCCGTCGTCAATAGACGACCGTAATACCGAATCAATCACCGACGCGTTGCAAGCTAAGGTGGTGGCAGGAGACTCGTTTATACTTTTCTGTTATAGGCGTGTTAAGATATAATAATAAGTAACATTCACACACTCACACTGGCTCCATCATTCCCTGTGTTGCTGCTGATACACACAAATATGACATGAGAAATACCCATGCGCCGAGAACAAATCTTTATCTGTCACATAAATGTTAGCTCCGGCCGGAAATCGCACCCAGGACACATCGCTCGGCAGCCAGGGTCACTACCAACTAAACTACAGAGTAATTATGAACTGTTTAGTACCATTTAGTATTGGTACTGCTCATTATTCGGATAGAATGCCTCATTTGCAATGGTCGCTGGTTTTTACATAATTCTTATCGAACTAACTCAGTAACCCATTATAGAATGGGGGATGGCAACCCATCATCTCCAGGTAACTGAAAAGACTTAGAGCATTTTCCACTATTGTTATAGTTCGGTTTGTTGAAAGGGGCATGTATGGTCAAACAGTGGGAAGCATTTATGCCGCTTGAACGCCTACGGCATGTTTAAACAACTCCCTATAAACTACTCGGGTTCGAATCCTGCACACATATGTAATATTTTAAATTATGTGATCGTTTGTAATGTCACCTGCTGCGGTGAAGAGCGAGTTCTTCGTTATCTGTATACCGAGTTATTTGAGAATTCTCCATAAAAAAGGTTTGTAAAGTCTGTAATACGCACTTGGCCAGCGTGGCGGGCTATGGTCCGGACCCTTCTGGTTGAGAGGGGAGAGCTGGTCCCAGCATTGTGACATGTACATACAAAATAACATGAACGAAGCGAAGTAAAACAAAATTAACGATCACATATAAGCCACAGGCTTCTCTATGTTGCATGACATAGACAAATAAAACACACAGAACCACGAACTAGGGAGAAACATTCAATTTTACATTTATTAGTCACATAAATGTTAGCTCCGATCGGGAGCGAGCTTGTTGTTAGTGGCTTGCTAGAGCGCGACTTCGTTGTAGTTAATATCAGCTGATTACAATTCAACAGATTTTTTTGAGCTAGTTTCCGTTACGTAAATTAGTTAGGGACTGTATGTAGTTATTATCAAGTAGGATTATTAAGTAATTAGAATGTACTTCGCTATTTTGCCACTTATATGTTGCGGTGACTCAGTAGTCGTGGGTGTCGATCGAGAGGATGTGTCAGTCAAGTTCCTTGGACGTGTACTAAGCTCGTTAGGTGGCGAGAGACCACCTGACGACTTTTTAGTTTTATTGTCTCGGTATCTTAAGTACGTGACAAACAAGATGTCCGGCTGTTACACTGACTGCAACCGTAGAAGCGATTAATATTTCCTTGTTTCAAAGGGAACGGTAACCCTACCGTCGTGCTTCAGTAGCGTCGGAATATCTAACATTGGCCCAGCGGCCTCTAATAGTAGTGTTTGGAGTCAATACAAGAATATATACTATATGAAGAATGAAAGAAAAAAAAATATTAATGCGCCGTTCAGCACAACATAACGTAAAACAAAGAAGCATATATATATCTCTCTCTATATATCTCTCTGTCGCCAGCATCGCAATTTAGACGATCTAATTCTGAACGCATCTGGCCATTGCTACGAACGCAAAAGTAGCTAGCGCTAAAAAAGCTAGTGATACCATATTCATCAATACTATTCACTAATGACTGAAAATAAAAGGGGTCGAGTAAAAAACTCAACTGCACATGTTTCCGAGGGTGAAAAACCGAGTCCTGCAGCGTGACAAGTGTAACGTACACAACTTTAAATTAATAATTAGTGAAGGAACTGAGACCTTATTGACACGAGATAAGGGCGATGGGTGCCGTTGCTAAGCAACGCGTTTGTTTGTTCACATGTCGCATGGCGGGGGTCGCGTGAGATTTCAAAGATGGTTTTGTTTATTTTTTTGCCAGAATTGGGTTTCCAGGGCTGCCAACTGCAATAGTTTGTACAAGTGTGGATAACGAATTTGTTTCTTTTTGATAGGTTGTGTGCTTTGATTCTTTTCAGAGGTGTTTGGAATAATTGGTCTCTTTAGAAATCGGCTTATTAGATCTATCACCAATTTTTGTTAATGTAATGTTTTATAGATCTTTGAATGTATAACGTAAAATAAGACAATTACTGCTTTGGGGTAAAACAAAAAATAAATCGAAAATCACTTCATGTCACGTCTCAAACGAGAGAGATGCGTATACTTTGCTCATTCTATTGAAGTAGTTGGTATTCGAACACCGCATAAAATTCAGTTCAATACCGAATACTTCATTATGAATATAAAAGGTTGGCTAGTTTCACAAGATACTACACACTACGAGCAAATACTGTTACCTCCCACCGCACTGATATCTCTAATCTATGCCAAGTTTGAAATTGTTGTCTATAAAATGGCAAACACATCATGATGTGTTATCTGATATGATTATGTTAGGGGAATGCTCGCGAAGAGTACTTGTGAAAAATTCAATTTCAATACATTCGTGTCACATTGAGCTGAAATTCACTATATTTTAGTAGGTATTATTTGATTTTTAATTAGTTCTCGTACTTATTGTTTTAAGAGTATTTCTTGAATATTATCCTTGACTTCCAATGCTACTAGAGTCCTGAGCGGTGACTATTTGGTAACCTGATTTGGCACAGGCTATATATATTGAGAAATTCTGTTCATGCCCAAATAAATAGTAATAGAAATTAATAAATTCCTTTTTCATATAATTCATTCAAATTTATTTACATTTATAAGGGTTTTAGGCTATAGGTGCTTCGGTAATTACAAACGATCTTTATCATCACGATTGCCTAATCTGTACAGATACCGTTAGATTACTTCCAAACCAAGCAAAATGCTTTCATTAAATTAAAGTCAAGTTAAAGGGTTTCATGTACAGAAATCACGTGTATTTTTTTATTTATATAAATAATTCAATTTTTTCACATATCACATTTTAAATACTTTCCAAATTATATGTTTTGTTTTTCTTCTCTCATAACAAATGGTATAATGTATAATTTACATTTAGGTAATATGCAAGTCAATTTCTTACCAAGTTAAATTCTAATTAATTAATGATAATTGTTTGTGAGTTACAGTTCATTGTATTATAATTAAGTTACATAAGTATTATGTTGAAAATGTATTTTGATATTTCATTTATTTTGGCGTGAAATAATAATAATAAATTTAACAGTAAAATCATAAATTCATTATTTTAAATAAATTGCTGCATTTCCTGTTATGTGATCTATATGCCATCCAGAATCTATAACTCGTTGAACACAAACGTAAAATAAAAATGGCTTATGCCGATGAGATTTCATCGAAGTTGATGTTCCAATTTTTGATTTTTCAGTATCCATTACAAATAGTTTTCAGTATTGAAAGCTTGATGGCTGTTTCGACATACAAATATTATAGAATCACCTGCACTAAACTAAAAACGCGCAAGATAATATTTTATTTGTTCATAAATGACGAAACGGTTGCACCAATTATGTGAGCTTAAATATTATTCTGTCTACTACCAATTTGGATGGCAATCAGTTAATCGCTATTGAATTGATAGCATCTAAATCCTTTTTATGAAAATGCATGCAGTGTGCAAAATTTACAGCAACGTATCATTCGGTGACGAAGTCTACGTGAATTTTTTTTTTTTAACGTTTACACACACACACCCCCGCACTAGGTTTCCCTGTGTTGCGGGTGGCATGGACTTACACAATTATCACATCACAAACACCCATGACCCGAGAACAAACATTTATCTGCCACATAAACATCTGCCCCGACCGGGAATCGAACCCGGGACCCCACGCTCGGCAGGCAGGGTCACTACCAACGGGGATACGGGGGTTTATATAAAGGAAAGAAAAATCTGTAAATATATAGATTTTTTTTAATCCTTTTCAGTACGTGATGTTTTGGACACCATCGAGTTCTTTTAGTGGAGAGAATCGAGTTTGTAACCAACATACAACCTTATATTAATACACAATTTCACATGGATTTTTGTATCGGTATACGATTGCTATTCGATCAAGGGTTAAAATCCACATGTAACAAAAATCCCAATAAATGTGCCTATAAATTGTACTCACCCAATTGAACATCGAATCTGTCCTAATCGAGTGATTAAACAGGAGTCACCCTCGTCAGATACAGATGACAAACAGTGCACATTATTACATTACTACGGCTATTGTACCACATCTGGCGGTACATCTGGGGGCCAGGCGCTGACGTCACGGCTCGGGCTTGACATGTGGCGACAACGCAAAGGCAATAGCTGATATTGTTCTCAACATGTTTTTGTATTAATATGTGAATGTTGAGAGGAATAGAATTGTGTTTTATATGTTTTATTACTGTACATGTTTGATTGATTTTTTGTTGTTTGCAATTCTCAAGCAAGGTTTCCATGTAAAAAAAATTGGTAAATCCATCAAATATGTCGTATATTTGGATGGTGTATTTGTATGAAAATCTCGGTAAAAATTGTAAGTTTTGTTCAATTAAAGATTCGGATAAATAAATCCTTTCTCGACGAACTGAATGACCCCTGTAAAGTTGAGGCTGGTCGCAAAATTGTATTATAAGAGAGACTGCGAATTTTGCGATAATCTGCGTATTTCGAAAGTAATCCCCGGAACCACATCACTTATATGACATTTTTTTATCATTTGCAACGTAAATATTCCGGAAGGCCATAGGTTAAATGTAATTTTTAACCGGAACAAAGTTAAGGCGGGCCAGTGATAAATAAAACTATAAATAAGCTATCTCAATTTGTTTATTAATATGGGAATAATTTAATTAGGGAAATTAAAAAAAATTATGGGCCGGCAATTAGCTTCACAACGATTCAGTTATCTAATCAAATGGGAATTATTTGTTGGTAGCGGTCCGCCACGCCTCGTTCAGATTAAACTATTATCAATATATTGATATTAGGTAGGTGTAATCCATATTTATCTCTAAGTAGTATGAAACAAAGTGAATATGATAATGACTTTAGCAAATTTATGTACATGATATATCTTTGAGCCCATCTAGAAAAATGCACCTTTCGAATGGTCAAAGACTTCCAAATAGTCTCAGTAGCTCCTGAGATTACTCTGCTCATACACACAAACTGGCACAGTTCGCCCTATATCTTTTTGTTATTAGTACAGATAGAATATTTGAAAAAAAAAAAAATTTCATTCATTTTACAATAACGTGTTTTAAAAATAACATTGGTGAAATTATATTTGTAATTTTATTATATAAATAGTGTAGTGTTATAATTTTGAACGTACCGAGTTATTCGTTTCCTAGACACAAGAACGATTGCTATCGCCGTTCGATAACGGATGCACAACATCGCGTTAACATTGATACAGGTAATGAAGGATTACACTAGCTATGTAACGAAGTTTCGTTGTTACAATCTGTACTAATAACACTGTAACGGGGCCGAGTTTGTAAGTTAATCCAATATCTTTTATTAAATTGTATTGTAGGTACACTCTGTTGTCGATATAGAGGCCTAAAGATTATTTTTTAATTTTTAGTTTATTTTTTAATCTTTGTCTGTTTGAACGTGTACCTGTATAAAGGAACGCAACTAATGAGATTGAAATTATTCTTGGCGTATTTGGCATTTAGTAGGAATTTTCCAAAGAGAAGCGCGGGCGTGCTAATAGTTCCGTAATAAAGAATATCAAAATAATAGTAAGGTCAAAAAATAAAATAATACCAAACAAAATAAAATGATATCAAGTTTCTTTATTTTCGTACGCTCGTACACCGGTGTATTACACGGTGAAAAAACACGATATTGTTTATGATAATTTACAGAATGCTGGGTATTTCCAATGTCGTAATTCGACCCCAAAGACAGAATAATGTGGCCAAGATAAATGTTTAGTTCAGTCACGTTATTATATTATTACTTATCATAGACTGATAGAATAAATTAAATTTATATGCGCTTTTTAAACACTAAATTTGAATTAATCTTGTTGCAGTATGTATTGTGTCTTATCTAAATTATTTTCCACGACACACACTGAAGGATATTTAGATATTTCTGGTACTAGTTTCAGAACTGTTACACGTAAAATGTACAATTCCATTTTTTAGCGAGACACGATTTTTCAATGTAGCTCGTAAAAACGTGGAGGGAAATTTATAATTGGAACATTCGCATTTTTACATCACAATTTTTTTTAAGTTCTTATTTTTTTATTATTATAACCGGCTAGTGATTTTAAATTGAAACTGTTTAACGATATACTTTCTGCGTGGCCTGGTCTTACAGCTTTTTTTTTAACTTCAGTCATCCACTATCAGAAGGAAACAGGCAGCTATGTTTAAAATAAATTATCGTTTCTAGCACTCCGTCGACTCGTTCAAAGGTTCCACTGCGTCAATTCCTTAGATTGTTTTCTATTTTATTGTTTCTCAACGTTGTTAAACGGTAACAGTATGTTTTATCTGCATGGAACCTGTTGCAAAAACAAGCCGTAAAGCTGCACGTGTAATCCGGCACGTGAGGCTGTTTCAAAATATCGCCACTCGTAAAATGTCTGGTAAGAAGCCGATTCAAAAATGTCACGTGGCTTTTTCACTTTATAAAGGTATTATTCGTAGCGCAATGTGGCTTCGATGCATGAGCGGTTGCAGCCAAGGGCTTTGCGGAGGAGCTTCATAATGAAATAATTAGTCTATATTATTAATAATTAAAAATAGTCTATATTGTACTGAACAGCTTTTGTGAGCATTTAAGGATTTAAGCAGAAGTTAATGATTGATTACAATTTTCGTAAATTGTTAGATTTGTCCATTACCAATTTGGGGGAGGGTCACAACCCCTACTGTCGGTCTCTCCCGCACCATAGCTGCTTCTACATATTAGCGAATTCTTTAATTAATTAATGATAGCAGGATAATCGCACGGAACTGGAGTTGTTTGTCGTTGCACCAATCCACTTTGGGAGAAATCGAATATTCATTTATTTATTTGAATTAATTGGTATGGATCAACTAATTACATTAATTAAAAAAAACATATGTGTGAACAATTTACACAAGAAACGATATTACAAAAAAAAGGTTAAAATTAATTCATGAAATACAATGTCAAAATAAATACATTAAATGCAATAATAAAAATAGAAATAATATGAAATATGAGATAAATTCATGTCAATCCAAATCAACGCAAACCGATGTCATTAACAATCAACGTCAATTGTAAAACAAAATCAAATAATGGCAATTTAAACAAGTCAGTAATCTTTCATATGCAATGGTAGTCACCATCGATTTAACGACTGCCTTTTAACGATAAAGACAACCCTAAAGACTGATAGATTAACATGGCCGCCAGTTTTAGCCTTGTATAATTTAAGCGCGAAAAAATCGGATTCACTTTAAACAGTTATCCACATGTAGTGCTGCGCGGTCGACTGCCTTCGGCCTCACGATCGGTTTTAACCGAAACAGATGTCAGAATCGATTGTAGTATGCTCATAAAACAATCGTTATGACATGAGGCTGACAGATGGAACGACTGTAGGAACAATCGTTTGGAACACGTGAAGGTCACATTATTACGCCAGATGCGGTGGTGTTGTAATTTGTCGACAAAAAGAGCTATATTTCCGAGCTCGTAAAACCTACAATATCGATTCCTTAAACTGTTGATATTTTAGAACTTCGCTGGTTTTTAAAACTCCTTCCGATTCGGAAGCTCTGATTGAGATTTAAATGCCATGAACGGACTTGTAAAGTAAAATAAATGTATATTTGAATCTTGTTGACTTTTGCATACATTCATTAATATTAAAGGGGTGATGTAGGGAAGCCTAAAATTCGTCGAAAAAGACAAAGGGAGGAAGCTATCGGGTGGCCACAGACAAAAACGTAAGATTGCCTTGCTTCCCCTGCAATACGGATATAGAAAAAGTTTTATATAGATAAAAAATATATAATAGAAGTCTTAGGAGTGCGTGAAGCGGTCTGTGAAGTATATTCCACGGTGCGTTAAAGACATGCGCAAATATAATACTCAAATTTATATTAAATTTTAACGTAAATGATACAACTTTGTAACTTTTTTGTAGGCGCCAGAGTTGGTGTTTAAAGTCCTTTGTGCGATTGACACCCGTTCAATATACGCCACACCACGCTGCGTAGGCGAAACTGTAGCGGCGAGCGACAAGGACTGAACTTGCAAATAGTATAGAATATCATAATTTGATTTAGCAGTATCCGCGGGAAACGACTTTTTTACAGCCAGCCTGAAAAGAAAGACTAGAATCAAATAGTTTATGATAACTTTGAAAACACATTTAATCTCAAATTTAAATCAATAATATGTTTTATTTTATGAAATAAATTACACAAAATCTTATGTTCAAATGTCGCGGTCGATCATAATTTAAATAATTTATATATTCATGTTACAGTGTTGTATTTATAAACTGACATATTTAAATACTGTTATGTTAAATATTATTTTTTTGTACTCACATCACGAGCAGACCTAATTTACATTGTTTTGTCTATGGCTTTGATGCTCTATATCACTGATCTTATACTTTTTCATAATGGAATATATTGCATAAGTTGTATTCTCAGTTAGAATCCATCAATTATGAGTTTTATAACGCGGAGATTCGATACCCCATCAGCGTCACGTAGCGTGATGGGACAGGAACGAAGTCGTCGTTTTTAAAATGCATTTTTATTTCGTAATTTTCCAATGTTAGTTCCATTTCATGTCACTACAGACAAAATGGTGCGAATTATAACAGCTTATAAATTTGTATTATAACTACCACCGTTATAACCACAGATTAATATATACTGTATTCGTTGCATAGCGTTAAGCATATTTAAGAGATATCTCACGAAAAAAATATACTTTATCTTTGCTTATATACAAGTGCATGGATTTAATGAAGTAATCAATCAATACAAGGTCGGCGTAAAGTAGACATTATTTAAAATATAGATATTGTAGCATAGTACTTAAGTTTGACAAATTCATTTAAACTGATTTAAATTAGTAATGATTGTCCTTATTATTTTAACATAAAAGTTAATATTGAAGAAGTCTGTTCTGATTGAAGAGCTATATAGTCCCTTATCGGTGCAGCCGCTGGAGATCTCCTAAAATCACTATTACAATAATTACAAGTCTTTAGGTTAACCATTTGTTTTGTCGGCGATGCAATATGTCACCGTAGAATTGATATAAAGGTTCTGAATCATTACTTCAAAACTCAATCATCCAACTTAGTCGAATCAATTAAATCGAAATTATTTTGTGATAAGATTTATTGTTTTGTGATTTTTTAATTCACTTTGAACAATGGAAATTGTGTCAAAATAGCTTTTGCGTTGCGTTCAGATAGACACAATTCTTAATTTGATTATTGTACATATTACTTGATGCGTGAATGATGCTGTGGCCTTGTTAGGGCGTCCGATCGCGTTTATTTATTTTTCACAGTCGAACGGCTCGTTACCAACAACTCAGAATACATCTCGACCGTTTAACGGTGTTACTGACAAATCTGACAATGACTCCATATTGGGTTTAATTCGCTCGTGGGAATTAATTTACGTGAAGGTCATTTGTTTTCTGGGAAATGTTATGTACATATTATATAGTTAGTGTGTGCTTGGTGTATAGGAGAAAATTAATGATGCATGAGTTTGGGTAATTCATTGAAGTTCCAGGATAAGGTTGTGTTATAGAAGCGTTCACAGGTCGACTGTCCATGTTAATCATAAGTTATCGAGTACCTAATGCAAGTGATGTCTCAATTCGCCTGACTGATATGAAGGATTAAAAAAATATAAGCAATTCCGTGCTCCAGAGAGCATGTTAAGTCGTCGGTTTCCGTTGTTATCCTTAGACAGCAGGCGTAGGTTTTAGGCGGAGATCTTAAAAGCATATAAGAATTTCCAAACCTGACATGCCGCTAGTTTCTCCCCCATCCACGATGAGTAGAGTGGTAGAGTACCTTTTAGACTTCCTTATTTAAGATAAAAAACGATTATCGTCTCATCCTCCTGTCGTAGGTAGATAGTTAATGCCAAGGAGGCGTATTAGCATGTTCTACATACATGTGTTAGACTTCTCTGTCTTATAAAATTATAGCAATTTACGATAACGAAAAGGTTAATTTTACTGAGACAGTGAAATTGTTAAGTGTTTTTTTTTTTTTAACTTTCAAAAAAGTTGCTTAGTTTTTTGAATTAATTAAAATGTCATCCACGGTGTTGTTTTTATAATACGCTTAGTTTGAATGAGTTTATCATAATTCAATTGAATTAGTCGTATAATTCATTTGCTTTGAACTCGTAACGGGAAGCAAGTTCCCTTATATTAATTACGCGAACAGTTAACTCGTCAAAACCTGCACTTTCTTGTTGTGATTTTATCTTTTCAAACATATTTTATTGAGCATATACGATAATATGTAAATTTTATTCCGCATCTTTTACCATTAATTTGGAACTCTAAAATGGAATCCTTAGTATTTTAAAGAGATTTGGAAAACAATTATGCAACATAAGCAGCCGAACAACGACTTAGTCATTGGAAACAGTCAGTAGAACAATCGATTATCCCTTATATATGGTGAAAAGTATCTGTTTTTTTTTTCTTAATTTATAATGACGCAAATGAAGGAAATATAAAAGCCATCTTTTTTCAAGATTAAAGGGCAGACGAAATAGCAGACAAAACACCTAATGTTAGATATTCACCTTTGGCTATAGACACGTGCAACTCAGAAGAGTCGGCAGCCCTGAAGGAGATATATTTTTTGAAGTACTCGATGTCCACGAGGAAACTTTAGAATAAAGATCATTCCACAATTTGTACGTATGAAGTAAATAAAAAACATTTTAAAAATGGGACAGGAGACGATCGTCACAATTCTAAACCATGTGAATAGAACTTCAACCTTCGGCGAGTAGTGTAGTGAAACTACACTTCAATGTTATTTACAATTAACGAAGAAACAGGTTGATTTTTGTCCATCTCACGTATACAGCACTCAACAGATTTTTATTATTCCTGGCGTGGCCATAATTAGAATTCCGATTATTCTTTTATTTATATGTAGTCCTATATAAATCTGTTGTGTCTGTATTGTATGTCCCAATATAACTCAAGCACATCTCGACCGATCTCTAGAAAATTGGTATGTAGTGAGAACACGTGATTGCGTAGATAATAGGCTATATAAAACATCAATAAACATAATGTTGTTCAAGACAAAAGTCATTTAATTTTTTATAATCATATATATAGCCCCTAGTCCCTATATATATCTTTATACATATTCATCATTTTATCCATAGTATGGCTCTGTTCCGCCGATTTTTTCAAGGGGAACCGTTATTATATGACCTAAGCACTATCACTGGTATTGAATGCATCTATAATAGATATATTCAAGAATTATTAAGGCACATTTTTATGGTTTATTTTTATTATGATAATATTTACATTTCTCACGAAATACCTAATATGTGTTATCGTTCATGACACCTTCAGCAATTGTATGAACAATGGAACGAGTACAAATAATTGTTTATTTTTCGCGATGTCTATACTCTGTTATTACGCGTCATCGCATTCCTTGCACGCCAATTGGGACATTTGCATTAATTTGTTGTGAGCATATCGAAAATGAATTATAAATGTCATTCCGTTCGTGATAAATCGCCTAATTTAAATGGCGCCCGGCCCGGCGCTAACCGGCGTTTTTATTTCTCGTCAACATCCGGGAAAAGACAATCTGTACTATAAATTGTGAGTTGGTTTTTAATTTAAATTTTATCTGTAATATTGCTGTTGTGAATTAAGGATTTGGTAATTATGAAATTTAAAATACTCAAAATATATATTTTGATTGAAGGTGTAGCAATTTGGTTTTTCATTTGGATGAAGAATCTAGTAGAATATAGATAAAAATCTATACTGAGTCCAGTAGGTAGGCGATGCTAATTGATTGCTTTTGTGAGTTTAAGTTTTCATATAAAACTTGAATTCCAAGAGCTTAGAATACTTTTCGCATTAAATCCGCTATTTGCAGGACATTTATTGTGATTATAGTAACCCGCCTTCGTTTCACTTCGAGAAATATAATTTTTACGTTGACAAATGATGTGATAATGTATCAGACAGCCAAACAGATAAATTATAAAAAAAAATGTTTTGTTCTGTACATAGATAAAAAAATACCTATACACTAACAGAACCTCCTCCTTTTTTGTAGTTAGTTAAAAAAACAATTACACTAAAATTAATTGTACCGATTCGTTCCCTGTACAATCTTAAAATTAGTGAACATAATAAACATTAAATAAATTCATTCATTCTCGATCTGTCATAGTAAATAAGATCAAAGATCCTCTCTCCGTCTTTCAGACACCTATGTATATACGACCTACAAGACCAGCTTGGGTTCGAATGTAGTCCTTAATAAGTCGCTATTGTCTACCACACTTCTACATACCTACTCACTAATATAGTAGCTTAAAAAATAAACAGCTGCATTGCAACTTGCAGTACCGACAGTACCTCTAACAGATAACCCCTTAGTAAATAAATACCAGATAACGCGCGGACATTGTTCGCGCCCAGATGCTGACGAAATACCGGGATCCGCCATCTGGAAACATGATTCTTAGATAAACATGTGTTTTATTCTGGGCGAGCGACGACGCGCGAGTTCCTTGGGAAATACTAAGCAGTATTTGATATAACTACATGTCCGCCCGCGCTTCACTTCGGGACTAATAATCGTTGCGCTTAACAATACATAGTACTCCACAAAAAAATTAATTATAAAGAAGTTATCACTTACTTTTGTAATAACCTCACTGCGAAATCTGCTATGCATGTCATTCTTGTGATTACAATACAGATAAAAAAAATATTTCTGTCATTATAATATATATACATATATTTTGATTTAAGTTACATGTACTTAATTTTTAAAAAGAGTTCCATTTCTGTAAGTCACGGAACTAAAACCAAAAAATATGTTCATAATAGTATCATAATTTTTTCACTATCAACGTACACTAAGTTGACTTGAAATTGTAAATTTTACAATAGAGGCAGTTGAAGGAAAAACGGGTTATCGGGCGATTTCTTAAACTGCACAGTTAATTAAAGCTGTTTTAAAGGGATGTTCCTCATTTTTATATGATTTTTACTTATTGATTTATTTCTTCCAATTCCTTGTAATAAACTAAAAAAAAATATTCAAATCGATTGTAACTAATTGAAGATATAAATTGCTAGTATACATATATTTCGTGATACAGTTATGAATAAATAATTTTGAATTAATTTGGCTTAAATTCATAATTATTTGGTACTTAAAAATTTTAAGAGCGTATAATAGTGATCGCGTAAAATGTAAATTTTTAGAGATTACAATTTTTCATGGCAACACTATCAATCGATTTCATATTCTTTCTGCGACCCGCGTTGACGAGTTAACCTGTGGCTCGCTATCTGCCATTCATGAAGAGCAATAAATACATGTTTTAGTACACGAGTGCGTGATAGGATCACATACTCGTAGATGGCGCTGAAGCCTTCCGAACCAATTGTTAATTATAATTGTGGGTCGGATGTTAATGAGTAATTTGACAATATGATTCTCATACCGTACATCCACGGTTTCTCTGACACGTAGACAATCGTAAGTCGCATGCGAAATTAGCTTTTTATCCGTGATTTATTTGGTCGCCGTGAAGGCGCCGCGACAAGGTCGTTTCTTACGCGGCGCTCGATCGCCATCCTCACTCGGATGCTGTAATTGCCATTGTAAAAAATAAGCCAAATGGATTTGTCCAGATGTGTATAAATTCCGTGAAACGGTCACGGTAAAAAATGTTGGACCGCTCTCATAATAAGATGCCATTATGGTGAAGCAATTTTTGAACGTTAATTCAAGTATTTAAATTAGTTGTTAATAATATGTATTGCTATAGAATTAGTTTTGCAACAATTCGCATCTATAATGTATGACGGTGCTCTAGAAACGCGTTGTACTCTGTTATGAATAACTATTGTTATTAAAAATATATGTATATCTCTTCGAATGCCGTATAGGCGAATGTGATTTTTATGAATTTGTGAAAATGCGGAGGGTAATATCCGCAACCACGGCATCTGTTTTACCATTTGAAAGGTGCATTATGCCGGATGGACACAGGACGTTGAACCACGACGGGATGGTCCTCTAGTATAATTTAAATAAAATTTGTATAACTGTATACTATGAGAAATGTAATAGAAAATTTTACACCATCGTCTCCACCGGTACACCAGCAGCAACTATACCAAGACGAGTTTGATCACACGAAGAATGTGTTGATTTTGTAGAGTGCTGTAGACCAACTACGGTGGACTGTGGGATTTTAATAGCGGGTGCGTATTAATGTATAGTTTTATCAAAATAAGGTAGGTGCTTATTATTTTGTCGACAAAATATTTCACATTTTATATCAGTAGGTAATAATATAAAACTCTAAGCATTTTATTTAAAACTATTATTCTTCTAGTGTTCTGCTGTGTTTAATTGATATATTTCTTTTATCTCATATTATTTTGAAAATGTTTTCAATAATGCGGCGATCATAATTTTGAAATCAAATCGATGATTATAAGTCACACAAGTAGGTAATTGTTTAATTTTTACTTGTATACTATGGATGTGTTTAATATTAATGATATTGTTCTCTTTAATATACATAGTTTCAAATTTATTTAATTATGTTTAAATTTATCATGTACATATTTTTCTGTAAAAGAATCGAACCGGGTATTTTATCTGAAAGAATATAAATAAAAATATCATCCTGTGTAAAAAAATATCCGAGTCCATACCTCACCAGCAGGGTGCAGAAATTATTCATGCATTGGACCCAAAGAAAATATTTAAACGAGCTGTCAAAATCAAAACAAGTAGTAATGAATGATTTTCTAAATCATTACATAGATGAGATTACCATACGTTTTGTTTGCCCTCGGCCGCATAGATTTGCCAGTACAGTCGCCGACACTGGTGGCTTCGTTACAGAAATAATTAAAACGGCTCGTTTTTTAAACGTATAAATATGTATAAAATAATACCGAAGCGTCGTGTTAAGTTTTCACTTTTTTTCATATCATACAACTGGAATTGCAGATGCTCCGGAGAATGTAAAACAACGTTTTGCCCGCCAACTGTACCCGAGCGCATCGAGAGCTCGCATAACGACCGATTATATCAACTAGAATCGATTCCGGACAGTAGGTTTTATTTAAAATCGGGCTACCGGCGTCCCGAGACAAATTACTACTGACAACATGTCAAAGAATTGCAATCTGTCTAGTTTAGCCACCTGGTTATATACATTAAACATTGATTCAGATAAGAGTGCAAAAAATATACCAGACGCATGTTTCAATTCTTAATATTTTTTTGAAACGGTCGCTTTGTTTCGATGTACGAATTGTGATTGGCGCGAATTGACTATGTTCAAATGCAATCCTTAATTAATTAGTCTGTTTCTATTAACACCAACACTTTTTCCACAAATGCATGTGAAATAATACATACAAACATCACCGTAAAATACACTATGGAAAATACAGAGTAAGATAGTACATGTTTACAGTTGTGTTATCATAGTTATAAACATAGAAAGCATAATATAGATTAAACAAAGCAGGACATTTGTATAAAACTTACATTTTAAGATAAAAATATATAATACAATTTGTAATTAGTTTTATTAAATACCATGTGCGCGTTGCTACGCCACCAACTAAAATAAATTTCAAGGAAAGACATTACACAAATATTCAATTCATTTTGAGTTCACGGCAATATATGAAATTCATTGGAATGACAGTAGCGCCATCTGTCGAAAATTGGTCGTACCAACTCAGAAACCTTCGTGGGCTCGTGCACAACAACTTTGCTAAAGATCATCACATGATCAAATGCATAGTTTACGATTCTATAAAGGACATACAGACAAACATTCATTTTTATATACATATAGATAATGTTTTGGACCCATTTACAAGCCACCGTTTTGAATAATCTATTTTAGAATTTATAATAAGTTTCTTTAATAAAAATGTTTTAGCTACATTTGAAATTTTCGAATTTTCATTAAAAGATTCAAACTTTGAATTTTTAATGATTATGATGTTTTTACGTTGAAATTTTGGCAACTAGTTTCATTAATACTAATTAGTGTTTAACACTCTCAATACACAAGGTTGAAATGTACGATTTAAAAACGATTTTTTCCACAGAAAATATACAAGTCACGAAAGTAAGAACTGTTTAAGTTTAAATGAGACTAGTAAACAGCCCTCAAACAAAACCTACGCATTATGTTTAGAAATAACACCCGCAATGTTTCAGATTATTACATGGAGCTTTTTCGTTCCGTGATCTAGAAACGTCAATTAAGTGTCTAATCTGCAGCCAGGCCGGCTAAATTTTACTCAGTGCCCTCTCAACACAATGTCCATATTAACTTTTGTTACCTATCCAGCGGGGACAGATGCATTTTCCGGGGTAAAAATTATCCTAGATTATGACCCACAATATAAATTATTGAAACGCCAAGTATCCAAATCAGTTCAATAGTTTTGATGTGATAAACAAACAGAAAATCCAAAAAAATCGTTTTTATATCTATATGGAAGATAAACTGCACCTACATTAAGATCAGCAATTAATATTCCATGTGGACCCTATTACAGCTTTATATTAGTGTAAATTGTAACCTCAGTTGAGATACATGAGTCGAGTAGATTTCTGTGAACACCGAAAGCCTGTTATACTTTTCCATCATTAAATCAATATACGCTAACACACACATCTTTCCAAAAGCATTTCCTGTATCCCAGACGGCATGGAATCAGACATACACAAGATACAAAAAGCGTAAACTCAATAAGCCCAACATGACTCAATAAAACCTAATAACCAAGATACGAGTAAAAGCATTTCTTAAACAAGTCTCTTACAACAAATAATTTGTTTCTCAACACTACCTTACTTCGTTCTTGTCTTGTTTCGTCTGTATCGATAGGAAGCCGAAATACATATCAGTTTCAAATAGGGATCGAAATGAAATTTCGGATACGGATATGGATATATGAATAATATTTTACCGGTTTCGGTTACGGTTACGGATATAAAATTACGTCGGATTATCCGACTGTTTGGGATAATTTCGGTTACGGATGATTTAGGAATCGGATAAAAATACATATATACATATTTACAAGGTAACACTGACTTTATTTCTAGGCATTATCTGGTATTACAATAACAGAACAGAAATAATAGCCTTAAAAATATAATAATGAAAACTGTCTAAAAATGAGAGCGACGCGGCTAGTGTATCGGCTCGGTGGGCGAAAACCTTTCATAACATATTTAATATACTGTAGTCTAACCGAAACTTTTCGCAACATTTTTATCCGATTAGGATACTGTTTCGGTTTCATTTTATTCCGGATATCCGATAGTTTCGGTTACGGTTACGGAGCTCCATAACATCCCTAGTTTCGAGTACAAGACTACGAGTATAAACATAACTCGACTATTACTATTGATATATAACGGCTTACTTCAGGTAGGAGTTAGTCGTAGTTCGTCTCACTAGATTTGGACCTCTCGGAATGTCCCTCCTTCCTTAGTCCCTCGTACGCACTCTCGTCGTGGGCGGCTCTTGAACAAGGACGTTGGATCGGCTAACACGGCTAAAAAGCACGACTGAATAGATAGATTAATGCACCTGAGACCACGATGATACGTCGAAGTACCGTGAGTACCCGTATCATAGTAAAATGTGTAATGTTAAGGATTTTCTGAAGGTTTATCAAAACTGAAGGTTTGGGTTACATTAGGAGTTGTTTATTTTGAATCAGTATTGTGAATGTCAAGCTGATCCTGTTTCATTCGGATGTGGTTCTGAATTAGTAAAATTATAGACTTTTATGTCATAATCATAACGAAGCGGGGTTTCTAGTCTGCACTAAAATTATATAGAGATATTGCCAATTTTGGGAGTTTATATTATATGCGGAAGGTTTCTCCGGAATCACGGCATCTATTTGAAAAAACTTTTACCATTTGAAATATTTTGGCCGTATTGGGGCGGCCTAGAATACTCCCCCCAATCCCATGCTGGTAGAAAATGTGTTGTAAGAGGCGACAGAAGCCAGCCTGATTCGTGTTAGGGCTTCGCGTAAGGATTATATTATCAGTATTATTATTAAGTCATTAATAGTAACCAGTGGTGTTACCAAACAGTAGACGCTACACCAGATGTGCGGAGACGCCGCGTGTTGAGACTGCTCAGAACAATGGGTTATTTTGACTCCGGAGCGCCCCGGCGGCCATGTTTGAACACTATTGTTGAACGTTTGAACAGTTGGCGACACTGCCCCACTGTAACGTTTGAAGTGTCCTTGATGGTAGAAAAATTTGAATTCATATAAATATGTTCCTTTTTAATACGTATTTAAAACTTCAGTTCATTTGGTTACCGGAGGCAAATATATTTAATAATTAAGAATATTAAAATCATATCCCTACTAATATCACAAGATTGGTAATCTCCGAATGGGCATAGGCTGCATATCAAGTGTATAAATACATCAGGGATGTTATGGAGCTCTGTAACCGTAACCGAAACTATCTTGTTCGAAATAAAAATATAACCGAAATCGTAATGAAATTCGATAAAAAAGTTTCGGATGTTTTCGGATAGGGGCAAAATCGAAATAAAACACATTATGGCCGGTTTTCGCCGATCGAGCCGATACATTAGGCTCGTAGCTCTATCTTTAGACAGTTTTTATTATTTAATTTTCAAGACTAGCGTTTTTTCTGTTATTATAATATCACATAATACACAGAAATAAAGTTAAATCCTCTAAATACATTATATATTTTTCCCAGTCGTAACTCATGTAATATCCATAACCGAAACAATCGGATAATCCAAAATAATATCATATCCGTAACCGTAACCGAAACCGGTAAAACATTATTCATATATCCGTATTGATATCCAGATCCGAAATTTCATATTCATAACATCCTTAAAATACATGTTTAAATTAGATGCCCTCATGATAACATTCACTTTGTTTTATAATATTTAAAGATTAATGAATTATAATTATGGATTCTATACCGGGGACAACATGCGCCAGTCCAAATGGATCGATAACACACACGAAATTCTGAGAAATGTAACGTCGTGTGAATGTCCACACCACTCGCTAAGTTGCCACGTACTTACCGCGAATGAGTTTAAACTGTTGCTACGCGGCAATACTGTAATCCCAGTAACATAAATCACAGGTGACGTCATTATAATAGGCAGTATTTATAATGTAACCATTTATTATGGGGTTCAGTATTACATAATAATTATCATAGATTATGTTATAACTATATATAGTGATATTTGAAACTATTCTACATAATCTCGTTGTCTCTTTCTCACGGGAACAGATTCATTTACCGGGATGTACTATAATAATACGTGATAAATATATAGTCACAAAATTTTAACCTATACTATAAGGTATAAATATTTAAATTTAATCTAACTATTGGTTGAAATGAAATGCCAGATAGACAGACATGAATGCTAATATAAAAAAAAATGACGTGAAGATTTCATCGTTCGAGTTACTCGGGTCCATAGTAGGTATAGTTTTTTCTCCAGTTTCTGAGTGACCCATAATGATACGATTTTCCCAATTTGTATACGGTCTTGTAACTCAGTGAGTAGCGCTTGTACCTGCAGAGCGAAGGTTCCGGTTCCTTGCCGGTGTAGACAATAGGTGATTTGGTAGATAATATTTGCTCTTTGGTCTTTCTTAGTTACTCGTGATTTCTTAACTGCTGCTTGAGCGGTGGAACTGTTGTGGAGACGGTTATTTATTTACATCTAATAACCAGCCCTCCACGTTTAGTGGTTTTAGATTTAGTGGTTTAATCCCTAAACGTGCACAAATGAATAGAAAATAATAAAAAAAAATATATTCCGCCTTCTTCTTTCCACAAAATGTCTTTATATTCAATTTAAAAAATATATTCTATGTACAAATAATATCCCGTTACAATCTTATTATTAGTATCAATAGATAGATTATACAGAAATATTAGCATCGTATGTCTGGTTACTATCTGTATAGAAACCCCGTTCGTAACTTTCCCATTATACAAAACGTCAGCAAAAGAAAGAAGCAGCCATACGCCATGGTAAGTTATTGTCGGTAGATGGCGCCAGCGTGGCGGCGAGCGAGCGCGCACGTGACCAATCGGAGCCGGCTCGGTCTGCCGCCCCCTGGCCTGGCAGACCGGCCACATTCGGAACTGATTCGGAGAGAAGTTTCTCATTTATTCATCGATCGATAGTAGATATATTCGGTTGATTAATAATATCAGGCGTGATTCGGAAATTCATAATTTTGTTGATTTATTTTTAAAAATACGGATGCTAAAATCAGACCGATAAATTCAAAGATGGAGTTCGGGTTTTACCCATACCCCCTCTAACCTGCAAGCGAAACGACATGACTGCTTACTATGACATACGACAGACATTGCTTATCACTCTTTAAAATTTTCCAAGGTTTAACTATTATGAAATTATTAGCTAAACGATTTATGAACTGTAGAATTTCCACATCAGAGACCGTTTTCGTATGATTCATTTAAGTATTTTCATATCGTAATGTTTTATTTGCCTAGAATTATAGTGTAAGTATAGATTTATAGAGACTTGTGTAAGGTTGCAAAATTTAAAAATTATAATTTTATCAAAAAAAAAAAATATTATCAAGAATGTTTAATCCATGTTTAAAGAGGCATAGGCTGATTTCAGGAATATAATATATTTCTATAAACATATTACGTTGAAGATGAGTCTATGATTTCATTATTTATTTCTTTATGTTGTATCCATGTAAATACACTTTCTAATGATTCTAAAAATATTGTATATTTAGAAAAACAACGGACACCTATAACCGAAAAATAAAAACGTACGCAAATAACGTAGAAGGAAAACACTGATAAATTTATCTTCTCAAAAAAAAATTCGTAACTATCAATAAAGAATTTTAAGCGAATAACAACGGATGAAATTATGCAATTCGATTTACTCTTAAAGAAAAAAAATTTAAATGCGAAATTAGTACTTCCTTTTTCAAACATGTGGAATGGTAGCCCTGTCCGGTCTTAGCAGTGTGGCCAACCAAACAGCGGCTGGCGTAAGTGTTTGCGGAGAAAGTTGTAACAATACGACCTTTCATACATTAAGCCCCCTGTGCGAATGTACAGCGCAGCCGTTAGAAACCGCCTCGCTTATCGCTAGCGAAGAGCGAGATATTAAGGTATCGCCACACAAGAATCACCAGAATACCACCAGTGAAATGTAAGATAATAATGGATAACACGATAGAATTAAGAAAATCACATATATTTTGACAGATACCTTGAAATTTGTCATAAATTTATTTTTATATCTTTAAGATGCTTTTTCGACTAGCAACGCGTTGCTGAGGTTTCCGGTATATATGTTACAGTTAAAACCAGTTTTTAGATAGAACGCGTTTTCCCTAGTTAGAACTAGTTTTTACTAAATGCCTTTGTTAAAACTAGAATTAACTAATGCTCAAAATTGAATATCAGTTAAAACTAGTTCTTACTAGACAAAACACGTTTTTTCCGAAGTGAGTCTCAGTCAAAACTGTTCTCAAAGTTCATTGTATCTTATTCTAATTGATCCCGAGACGTCCCTTGATTCGACAAGTGCGGGGGAATCCCTTTCCGAACGCTATCGGCGCGGTGTGTGCTCGTTCATTCTAACCTAACCTAACCTAACCATTTTTTTTACGTGGGGAAACCCTCATTGGTATCCTATCAGTCGCCCCCGTACTTGTCGAATCAAGGGACGTCTCGGGATCAATTAGAATAAGATACGATGAACTTTGAGAACAGTTTTGACTGAGACTCTCTTCGGAAAAACGTGTTTTGTCTAGTAAGAACTAGTTTTAACTGATATTCAATTTTGAGCATTAGTTAATTCTAGTTTTAACAAAGGCATTTAGTAAAAACCTAAACTAGTTCTAACTAGGAAAACGCGTTCTACCTAAAAACTGGTTCTAACTGTAACATATACACTTTCGACGGTGAACACTTACCATCAGGTAATCCGTCTTGCTCGTTTGCCTCCATAATGCATAGAAAATGTACTCTGTGAATACCTCAATTACAACATTTAATACTGTATAAATTCGTGCCTGTAACGAGAAATCACACTGAAACCTCCTACTCTGATAAACTATAATGTCTAGTAATCAATTTATTTTATTTATGTAAATGAACGGAGAATGCCTCAATTACGTGAAAGACGTGCTTAGTAGTCAAGCGTTAATAAATTGTAGCTTAACAGAGGCGTATTTGATAAGTAACCGGAATCCACATTTACTTTATAAAAATGAAACGCCCACAAACACCTCCGCACTGGAATTCCTTTGGTGCGGGTGTCATCTTGACACATAAATATCTGCTCCGGCACTGCTTTTCTTTAATGTTTATTTAATAATTGAATCCCATTTACGTACAACTAGACCTACTAAGTTATTAATCCACAGATTGATTAGTTTATTATTAATTATTTATTAATAACTGATTATTTATTTATATTAATAGCTTTTCGTCCATCGCCATTGTTCAGTGCCGTCGTGTCAGCTATGCGTTTCGCGCTTTGTTTTTGGAATCCTATTCCTTACGTTTATAAATAGAAACCGAAGCAATTGTTACACACTTAAACCAAGCATTTAGTAAAAGTCATATTTAGGTACATCAATCAATAGTTTGAGGGATGAGTTGGGTTTATTATACCCGACTCGTCGCCCAATAGTTCCACTTTACCGCGCGACTGTCCGCGACATGTCTAAATATTTTTCGGTCATCATTTACTCATTGCGGCCGGTACTGTCACTGGCGACGCGTAAGCGTGTTTCCGTAATTACTCCCGCGGTCGGAAGCTGGTTTTTGTAAATTACGATGTTTTGAATTTGGAATGTTTGATTGTGTTTTGAATGTATTTTTCGGCATTTCTCGGTGAGTTTTTGGTTTTTAGACACACCATTTTTATAGTATCGTAAACCAAATCGTACTTATTTCTGATATTGCTTTCAAAATCATATGGTTGAGCGTTTTACCTGACTACGAATCCGTTTTCTGCTAGGCTGCATTGCTAATAACATTTATTTTCTTCATATACATACATTCCTGTGTTTACCGTTACGGATTTTAAACAAAGAAACAAGAAAATCAACTATTTGGAAGTGCCATTACAACGTTAATGTAAAATATTTTGTGAATTTTCATGCTAATAAGAAAACAAACAGAAGACATTGTAATTCAATAACCGATGTATTTTATAATCTGTAACCTATAAGTTATTAAGCATGCACGTTAAATAAAACATTAACATGTTCTTTATTCAACCATGGTAAAAAAATCGTATCTATGGTATTGAATAGGTTACTTTGTCAAGTTTTTTTCTAGAGGCGCCTACGGTTCTGTGAAATTTGGCGCCAGATCCGTATCTAAGGCTGTGCTTATCTGGTGGCGAGATCGACGCCCATTCAAGCTTTGAGAAGACGATGCGCGGCACCTTTGACTTTTTAAACACTCGTTTGACCAGAAGCGATTTATTAGAGTACTATTCTGAGATAAACAGGAGTTTCTGACGCCTCTACTTCGACCTGACGACCGTGTAAACTGATTGGTAGTGATAATGCTTGACAAGATAGGAGTCCCGGGTCGATTCCCAACAGAGTCAAATTTATGTTTAATCTCGAGTCATGGGTGGTTGAAATGCTTTTGTATATGTTCATCTTACCCGCCAAAAGGAATCCTAGTGCGAGGGTGTGTGTGTGAACGTAAAAAGAATGTTGTAAAATCGAGATTGATCGCCTGATTCCGTAATGGGTACGTGCCATCTTATTAACCAGATATGCTTTTATATATGTTCACATGGAAATTTGGTTGGTCGCCCAGAAAGTGTTATTTAGTAAGAAATCATATAATCTGGGACTTCCGTCACATCGTCAAACAGAAGATATTGTAATGAGTGACGGGGCACGATTCAAAACGTTACTTCTACAATTATACTCAGATAACAAATATATATCTGATTCAGCGGAGAATCGACTCCGGGTCCCTCGCTGCGCCAGACAGGGTCACTGCGTACAGTGCTTCAGGGTGAGCTACCGGTGAGAACCTGTAGTTACATATTACGCAGTTGACTCGCATTTTCTCTGTATATGACACTTTTGTAGATCGTCAGTGCGTACTTTTGACTATTGTTATTGTCAATACGCGTAATGTCTACAAGGAAAATTCCATTTTCAATTCTTTCAAATATGTGATGAACTTGAACGTTTTTGTTATCGGGGGGGTGGATAATCTTTGAAATGGATCCAACTTTGAGATAGTACACTTAAACCTCCCACGGAGCCATGTGAGGAATTTCTGTGATCTCAAGTGAAAATAGCGTGAATTGTCTTGTTTTTAATTTTAACCTTATTACATAATAATGATGAGTGGTCACCACTGCCCTTGGACTTTCAAGTACCGGGCGGTTAAAAAGCGGAGAACCCGCCTCTTACTGGTTCTCGTACTGACATATTTTACAGTTCATTGTAGGAGATTAGTCGAAACTTAATCGAACATCGCTGATCCACTCCGTGTCCGACAAGTGCCCCAACTCTTTGTTTGAACACGTCAACGCGAGACTCTGTAATGAGCGGCGGACCGCCGACTCCATTTTATTGGCAGTTGGAACCCGTGATATATCACCACGACCCCGCGTTTCACAATGGTCATTAATCTCAGAGTTGAACTTTTATTGGACTCGTGAAATATGTATTTGGAATTGTTGAGACTTTTTATTTGTTATTTCTTTGTTATTTTAATAGTGTATACAATTTATGGTTTTTTGAAGACTATTTCAATTATCATCCCAGTTGGTACCGCGTCTGTACCCGCAATTGATGTTGCCTGGAGTGGAGTGCAAAGTCATAAGTTTTGTGGCCTTATTGTGATGGATATTTATATATGTTTAAATATGATGACATCTTTGTTCTTTTATGAGATTTCCTTCAAATAATATTTTCATTTTAAATTTAAATTTTCATTGCACGGTCACACTTTGATAGTATCAGTATTTTAAATAAACAATAAATATTTTATATAACTTGATCGTCACTGTTTTACATACTTTCTACAAATATTTGATAGTAAATTTTCGTTTTAATTACGCCGTCGATCGTCCGAGTCGTATCGGTCGCCATTTTGTCAATTATAAAAGTGAAATGTCAATTGTGACTTTTTAATTTCAATTACTTACTACAGATTTAAATGAAATTCTTTTAGTCCACGCTGGATTACGTTTATATTTATAGCCTATTTACATCTTAAACAACTAAATTATTATTAATATACGTTAAGAAACCAATGTTTAATAACATTTTCGATGTGTCTGATAAAATAAAAAAGGAAGAATTGGTCATAAGTCTGCACGACTGACTATTTTATATAATTTTTTTATTTTTATACACGTTAAAGGTAGGTAATAGAGGTATCGGTGAAAGCAATGGCAGAGCTAGTGTTGAACTGTTCTATATTTAATTTTTAGTATCGGGGAAAATAAGAAGAAATATTGGTTGATTGTCAATGTCGGTTTGGGGGAAAATATTAGCAAAATTTTTGTCGCAGAAGATTTTCAATAATCGGTGAAGCTCAGTACTAGATCTGACCATCGTCGAGTCGTCGTGCATCGTGGTTTTATTTGACATATACCAAGAAATCCAAGAACAGAGTTAGCAGATAGAAGATAGACTGACCAGCTGTCAATTCGCAACAATAACAATCAGAAATATCTACAAATTCAGTATTTTCAATTCCTTTTTATTTTCTTAAAATGCCCTAAACAGAAATTTTAAATGATTTAAATATTATGTTTATAGTGTCGTAAAATCATCTGTGGTTCTATTTATAAATTGTCTATAGAATTGTGACGGTGTAAATTTTGCCGGAGTTATCGACAATCATGTCTGCGGAATTTGTAAGCTTGGCTTTTAGACCCGATTCCGGTAACTATCAATAACTAACGATTACTAACAGTCTCACGGGAACAAATTGTCATTGACATAAATATTAATTTAAGATTAGATTTTAGACAAATATTAATTTTAATTACAGCAATAAAAATTGACAGTATTAGCCGAAGCTTCTCCACTGGACACAACCAATGATGTTTAGTTTTAAATCTTAGCAGAAAACACCGGAGGAATGTATCGTGATGCCGGCCAGCAATTAAAAACCGCTTTCGATCGTAGGCGGGGCTGTTCGAACTTTATTCCTTCGCCGCGGATAAAAAACCACCTGCAGTGGGAGCGCTGAGACGTAACCCGCTTCTATATTCACTAATGCTGCCACAGGATTCATAACGAATAGACATGCCGCGTTTAATTTAGTTTTTTTTTATGATACGCAGTCAAATATGCTACATGCAACGCGACTTTAAACTTATGACACTTTATTTATACTTTAAATACTCACGAATTTTGTGTTTTATGCCGATGTTTCATTATCACATGACCATTATCAATATAATTGGATCGATATATTAGTATGAAATAGAAAAATTGTGAGTACCCATTACTTTTAACTTGTAAAACGTCAAACGTAGCAACAATTTCATAAAGTACAACATAATACAAATTCCGTTTGTTGTACACTAATAAGATATGCAGAAATACAAATTTTTTAAGTTTTTGATATCGGTTATCAATGTTGAGATTAATTTATTGATTAGATTTGAATGAATTGTCAAAATAACTTCACTTTCCAACCGAATTCTAGTTTACTTAAATTGCACTGTACCCTACTTTGCGGTGGTGATATTAAAAAAATTCAAAGTATTTTGTAAATCTTCCGCTTAATATGCCGAACATAATTGTTATTCCAGTGTTTTTCGAGTTAAATTACAAGCAAAATAACAATTTCTTAATTATAAATATTAATCTAACATTATTTTATTTTGGCGGTTTTAACACAAACGATCAAGTACACTGAGTAGTCGCTACTTGGATTAAACAAATGCACAAATCATACGCTTGCATGCGACGCAGCATGCCGCTTCTATTTTATATCTGCTCTGTGGTAATTTCTAAGTTGAATTCATTTTATATTTTAATAGCAATGCATAAGGTCGCGAATCCTTTGCATTGTTTTTTGTTTTTGTATTACTGTTGAGTTTAATTGGTACGCGTTCGCGGCGCCGAGGCTTCTCTATTATGAGCTATAAACTAACTCCAGTAGCCGGATCATTACGGATATGCTGTTATCAGTATAAACGGGCCACTCCGTTTTGTATATCATATTAATAGCTACAGTGACAGCTTTGTGGTTGTCTGTCCTCTTGCGGAACCGTCGTTCGAACCTTGCATGTGTTGGCCGTATTGGGGTGATACCTGGCAGTACAGGTTATCTTAACGGGCGACAGAAGCCAACGTGCTTGGTGGTAGGGCTTCCCGTAGGGATTATATTATGAATATTTTGAAGTTAGTATTATTACTGGTATTATTATCTTTCCGTGAAGCCTGCCCGGCTAGCTACCACCCTCCTGCTTGAGTCAGCCGCCAAACGACTCGTCGTGTTCCGGTTGGGTGCTTGAGAGCCAGTACTTTGTTTCGTCTTATTTCTTCGCCGACAGCGCTTCGCTGATGCCTTTGATGTTACTAATGTCCATGGGCGACTTAGGTACACTTTGTTATCGATATAGAACTCTAATGGTTCTTTTTGGAATTTTTGTCCGTCCGTGTGTACACTTATAACAGTAAAACTACTAAATAATTTTAAATGATTCTTGCCATTTTTGAAATATAATATGTCATGATCTAGGATACTTTTCACCCCGGGAAATTGATTTATTTCCTCGAAATTTTCCAAAACGAAACAAGGGCGGTTTATTAGTCATTAATAATAGTTGAACATAGCTAGGATACATTTTATTTTATATTTAAATCGTTTTAAAAACTGTTGCCAAATAACATGATCCGATAGATGGCGTTATAATATTATTATTTGGATGTGTAAGTGTTAAGTAAAAATAATTAATGGACATTAAACACCAATTATCAAGCGATTAATAAAGGTGATTTAAAGTTATTGATTAATTGGATATTTAATTGTTAATCGATTTTTTTACGTTTATAATTAACGCAAATTTCATAACGTTTGTACACATTTTATATCTCGACATTAAAGAAAAGTCAATTTTATTTCAATGTAACGGATTTACTGCCTATATATCACTAATTAAACTGAAACCTTATTTTTAACAGTCTGCTGGTGTTGCCATTAAGGAATATTTATAAAGCCTTTCCGGCTGTAGTGTCTTCGCTGTTAATTTAAAATGATATTACACACTTTATGGGGGTCTTTAAAACTGTCTGCTTCCGGTTTTAAACGTTTTTGTTTTAAATTAAATGCTTATTGATAAACAGTTTGTTCATATGTAGGTAACGTAACCTAGGTTAGGTTACGTCACGAGCGAATGTAGCCAAAGACCCGGGGTGAGGTGGGGCGGGACTTATTATTAATTAATTAGTTATCTGTGAATCTAAATCACACTTGATGTGGGGTCGGTACAACATGTCCTCTTTTTTCATTCTCCTTCATCACTCGTTGTCTTGAGAGATTCTAAATAAAAAAAATCAAAGCCTATCCCAAACATAAAAGTCTATCTGTCGTCAAATCTATGTTACTGCGATATAGGAATAGATTGAGCGCTTCACGATAAATGTTTCCGTTAGTATTGTAAACGTGTAAAAATTATAATACGCCTGATAAAATGAGTAAATATTGCTTCGCGTGCGATTATTATTTGCAAACGTATTTATGTATTTTTAGGATGACCAGACCGTTAGGACTTAACACCGTCGCCTACTCCGCTGGCCAAATGCGAATTTGCATAAATATTTCACACATTTTAGATTGTTATGGGACCAGTAAATATGTTAACATAAAATAACCAACTTCAATTTGAAGAGGGTGAATTTGTTGGTTTAATTTCCTATTCTTTCACCCTTAGGATTAGTATTTTTTCTTCAAATGTAAGTAGGGCTAAACATAAAAAGTACTTTTGAAATCATTTAATAAATGACGGAGTACTGAGATAACAAACATGAAAATACAAAAGAATTGAGTAACATCTCCTTTTTTGAAGTCTGTTAAAAAAATTAATACACTGAAACTTTGGAGGTCCCAAATTCCAACCTAAGTCCCTTGATCAGCAAACCACTGAACTACCGCTGCAGGCGTTACACGTTCCGATGGAAACAAAACGTGTATGTAGACAGGAATGCGGACAATCACTTCTAGATGTAGGATATTAATAAACGACAATCAAAGAGGACGGTCGGCTCGACCATATGGGCGCAAACCTGTTCCGAGCAGCTGCGACACACCACGCGACTCTTGGCCCGACACGGTTCCGGCAATCGGTTACCCGATCCGTCAAACGGAGACCTTCTTGTATTTATGGAAACTAGTGTACATCTATTGGTCAATATTCATATTCAAATTCAAAATCATTTAATCATATAGGTATTCTGTAAATACACTAATGAACGTCATTTTTAGCTTCTACCAATAATAAAAAAATAATGTTCTATTCCTAAAATTGTTTAACTAAACAAACAAACATAAAAAAATCGGCGTACGAAGAAAAAGATACTGATCTATTTTACATACTTACATACATACAATATTAGGTACGGAATTATATTTATTTTCATCTAAAGCGTTTAACAAACATTGCAGAGGAACTTCACAGCGTTTGTCAAGCTTTCAATGTATTTTCACAATATATGTCAATAGTGGGATGATAAGGCATGAATATTATAAATAATATAATATATACGGTGGTAGAAGCAAAGAAATGACGTTCACCAAAGTATTTACTGAATACCTATATGATTAAATGATTTTGAATTTGAATATAGTGGAGATTAAATTTAGAAAAAATGCGATCTGTATGTTTTGTTTATTATACGTATACCTTTGCACACCGTTGTGGTAAAATAATTCAATCTACACCTAGAGCTATCTAAAACTAAATCTAAATCTATCTAGCTTAATACTTTTTTATTGAAACAAACTTATCTTGGTCGAACTTTCGTTTCAATCATAATAACAAAGTGACGTGTGTACGTTACAATGGTTCGCATAACAACTCCGGCGTGATATAATCGAGTACAAATAATTCACCTAGTGTGCAGCGGAGGAGAGGCGCCGGCGCCAAGCGAGCGCCCGCATACTAAAGTTCAGCGTTCCCATGGCTGACACCATACACAAACAACGCATGCTTATAATATCGCTAATTGCATTATTGCATAATCAAACATCACTCATTATCCACAACGAAGACCTGGATCATAGTGCGTCACGCTCATGATGGAACTTTTAATAGTCTATAGTAATTCTGTGTTAGCTATTTGCCGTAGATTCTACTCGAATAAATGCCTTCTTTTCTACCGATTGTCAAAAGTTCGGCTGAAAGATCTTTAAATACTGATAAGCATTAACGACTATTTATAAAATAAAATTGATATATTACTTAACGAGTCGATTAAATTGTATCTATTAATTATCGAATGAAGATATGTTTAAATATGGTACGGTTTAATAATTCTGTAATTATTTTTTATTTATCATCACTGAAATGGAATGACATTTTCAAAAATAACTGAAATAAGTTTAACAATCGTTTAAACTTAATAAGTTATCGACTACAACCGAGTTTAGGTAACATTTGGACATCTTTGTTATCGATAAATCTAGTTTGACATTTTAATAGATTATCAGGCCAGAACTGAATAGGATTTGAAAGTTTAGAGCGTAAAGTAGTTTTATTATTATTATTTTGTTATCAATGTTATTATAAATATTACAAAAAAATGGCCGATTTTTTTTAAATCGTCAGAAACATCAAGTGGAGATTATCGAAATCGATTGTCGATTAACGATGTTCTAAGTTGTCTATGACTCCATTCGATAGCTGCGTAGCGTTCGCTATGCAAGCGGGTCGTATTGGCCGGTACAATATGGCCGGTGGCTGTTTAACTGTTGTCTATCGATCCCTAGTCGCTCATTAGCGGCGTAGGTGTGCACCGTGGACGTGTATGGGTTACACTTACACTGCTTGGACGGAAGTTGGCTACGCTGGCCGACTAACAATGGATAATCCAAAAGTTTTGATTTCAGTCAAATCTGTTGAATGAAAAACAAAAACACTAGAACGGAATAAGGACTCCTCGTAGGTGAGTGAGTCCGACCAGAGAAGAAACATTTAACTATTATATAAGCGCTTGTCTCCGCCGGGAATCCAACTCGGGACCCCACTGCTTAATAAGCGGAGTCACTATTAACTAAACTGCAGAGTCGTCTTTAAATAATATTTAATAGCAGAGGTTAAGGGTTAAGATGAGTAAGTAATAGTACTTGTAATTGGTTATTTTCTCGATTATTTACTTCCACAGTGAATCGGTGGAAAGGTCAGTGGCCAACCGTAGTATCTGTGCAGTCTTTACGCCATCCAGCGGCCTCCGGTGTAACTTAACGAATGCTGTGTAACGAGAACAACCAGAACTGGCGATATAACACACATACACATTTAAATGATCACTAGTGAAGGAAAAAATTGTATTCAAATTACTAAGCCTCGAGAAAGTTTTACAGAATAATACTGCGTTTAAATTTTTATTTTTATATTTCTAATCTTATAATGAAATAATGAAACAAAATTATTTACGTATTTCATATAATAACATAACATCATATATTGCCCTTACTAATTAAGGTACTGGTAAAAAAGCAATAAAAGAATGAAAAATGAAATCAAATCAATGATATTCCGACTAAAAATTTATAATTACAAAACTGTGGCGTAATTGTAATTTTGTTTAAACTTTAAATTTCCTGTCCAATTTCCTTCTTTCGTAGTAGCGTATCGTCTCGTATAGTAGTCCTTAACAATCGTAGATCGTGTGGCTCCACGCACGTATTAGTACGCCGGTCGCGTCGCGGTCTATAACGAGCGAGCGCCGGCGCCGTTTGTGCGACCACTGCCGACTGCGGCTGTCCGTTCGTCGTTTTGTTCGTCAAGCGAGCAGCTTCCGTCGCCCGCCACAGATAAAATAGCTGCGCAGACGCACAACGACGACCTAACTCCCGGATACCTCCACGCTACGATGGACCGTGTTGCAATAGTTTACACGTCAAATTTCCTTGACTCAGTACTTTGGTTGTAGAAAAAAGCAGAAACAAATGCTAGTGTGACTCGATTGCACTTGAAATTTTACCTTAACACGACCGAGTAGGGTTTAGTTTGCAAAATAGAGATGCGCGATAAGATAAACCGTGGAGACAACACCATGGGAATGGGAACTTATTAAAAATTACAATTAAGCTTCTAGCTGTTTGTTCGTTCGAAGCTTCGAACATTCTTTGAAGTTATTCATCGACGATGTTTATAGGGTGTCGGTTTAAGGCGTATGTATACGTGCTATCATCGACGCTGACCGCTTATATTTCTTCGGCTGCACAGACATGCAGACAGACAGTCCATACACAAGTTCTCACAGGACGCGTTAATTGCACATCATATATAAAGAGCTAAACATCAAAGTATGGGAGTCTCGATTAAGGATATTTTTGCAAAGCTTTCAGAATCTAGAATGTTTACCTGTGGGGCCCCGACGCTTACTATATTTAAAAACAAAAACACACTAAAACATAAGACCAGTGACCCGAGAGCTCGAAGTTTCCTTGGTCAGCGTATGAGCGTTGCGATGAGGCGAGAAATCTATTATACTTTACTGTATTTTAATTTAACTCTATTTTATACCTTTTCAAGATTTTATGAACAATATAAATTGTATTATATTAATATTGTATTATAGCAACATTCTGAACTTCAAACAAGCCACCGAAAGTAAATGAACATCGATGGCAATTCAATTGTCATTATAATTATTCTTGTTTTAAAATTTTAACCTACAAAGATCACACACATTTCAAATAGTGTTATATTGTTTCACGATTTTTATTTATCTTTTTCTTTGTTTCAGATCGTATATTAGAAAGAGATGCGGGGTTCGTCTCCGGCGGAGAAGATGATGATTCTTGTTCCGGACCGGCGCATTCTGATGATTCTGGAGTAAGATTGGTCGAGACCGACCTAAAACGAGAGAGATCACCTTCGAGATTACAGCCTCCAAAAAAACGCATCCGGTTAGGCTCCAGGGACGACTTAGCAAGTCCGGGTAGCGACTCCAGTCCTTTTAGACCCTGGTCTTTCAAAGAGGAGCCGCAAAACGAACCTCTTTCATTAGTCAAGAAAACCTCAGAAACTAGTCTATTAAGACAGCGGAGAAGGCCGCTAGAACCCCCTCCGCCGCCGCCTCCCGTCTCCGAGCCGAGGCCAGGTCCACCAAGAGTTCCCCCACACCACGGAGTCGTCGAACCCTTCACTGATAAGTCCAAACCCCGCGAGCAGAGGAATTACAAGAACATGACGAGAGAACGACGAATAGAAGCAAACGCAAGGGAAAGAACGCGAGTCCACACCATCAGCGCCGCCTTCGACACTCTCAGAAGGTCGGTTCCTGCCTACAGCCATAACCAGAAACTATCCAAGCTCTCCGTCCTCCGGATAGCTTGCGCGTACATCGCTGCGCTATCAGCAGCTATAGAACCTAACAGCGATCTACCCTCCGCAGTGGAAACCGTCACGCAAACGATACACACGGAGGGTAAACTAAGAAAAAAGAAAGACGACCCTTGAACGGAGAATTTCAGTCCAGAGGACTTTAAACTCGATGGTTACAATAATACCGTCCTTCGAGGCCTACTCAGGAAGTCTGGTAGTACAAAAACGACAATAATATTGGGTAGTTGTAGAATTTGCAATTTTAGTTATTGAAATTGGGTAATTTAAGTGTCGTTTTTGCTGATTAAACTTTATGAATCTCGACAATTGACTGATAGTAGATAGTTAGTGCCTATCAGTACAAAGAGTTATTCTGTGGTATTATATGGATGCTTTGGTAGATGGTAGAAATATTCCAGTACTTATTATTAAAAGTGGTTCCACCAACATTTTTCTGTTCCTCTTGTATTGTGGTCGAACTACGTACGCTGGAAAGACTGGTAAGGAAATCTTCCTTACCCTTCCTTCTTATTCAACTTACTTTGTTTATATGTGACCAATTATGAATAATACTATAGTCTTTTCTGAATATTTATAAGCTGAGCTATGGGATTGAAGTAACTCCTCAACGGTATGTGTCGATCAAAAGCAATCAACGTAGTTAGATTCTCGTGCACTAGACGGCTTATCTGCAGTAGAAAAATATCCTGTTGGGCGTTAATAAACGTTCCCTGGAGCAACATGGCCCATTTTAGGTCTTAGAGGAGTGAGAAAGGTCTTGCAGTGGTTCAGTATCAGAACCTTACACATACAAAAATGTTGGGAATATAGTATCATCAACAACAAAACAAAATAACCAAAGCAAAGTTCCTGCGCGTTCAGATCTCTCGATAAGAAAAGACAGCCTTGGCATTCGAATAGGTTTCATCCCGACTTCAAAACACCACTATGTTAACCATTCCCCACCCTAGAGTAAGTGAAGGAAGAATCGTTTGACCGTAGAATAATAACATATAGATATACGTACATAGTTCTCGTAATAGCAAAATATTTAATATCTCTTTTAACGATATCACCGCTTCTGTCTTCGCTACCAATGCGTTGGCGACGCAGCAGGCGCTGTTCGGTTATTGAGTATGAAATTAAAAAACATTAATTATTTACGGTGCTATCTATCAAACTCCTTAATTAATTGATGAAAGCTCCCTAATCGATTAATGATCGATGAAGCATCAACTTTACCTTCTAGATTGAATTGTTAACTTTTATGTACGTTTCAATAGTTGTTTACTCCTTTAATTAGGATCCTTCAAACTTGATTCTCCGATGTATTTTTTGAAAATTATCGTAAAATGTAATTTGGCGAAATGTTTTGCCTATATGGTAAAAAATAGGTAAAATACACAGTTAAATGGTCTAAATTGTGGAGATTAATCTCCATAATCGCTCTGACAAAATATACATGTAATACTACTGTCTGTATTGTACTGTTTTTTTTTATGTTAATAGCCGACAAACGAGCAGACGAGCCACCTGATGGTAAGTGGTCACCGTCGCCGATGGACATTAGCAAGACCAGAGGTATCACTGATGCGTTGTCGGCCAGGAAATGAGAAGAAGAGTAGGAAGAAGGTACTGGCTCTCAAGCCCCCAGCCGGAACACGACGAGCCGCTTGGCGGCTGACTCAAGCAGGAGGGTGGTAGCTAGCCAGGCGGGCTTCTCGGAAAGATAATAATACCAGTAATAATATTAATGACTTAACAATAATACTGATAATATAATCCATACGCGAAGCCCTACCACCAAGCAGGCTGGCTTCTGTCGCCTCTTACGACACCCTGTTCTGCCAGGCATGGGATTGGGGAGAGTATTCTAAAGCCGCCCCAATACGGCTAATACTGTCTGTATATTTTGTGTGTGCGTTCATGCAGGCTGATCTCTACAGTTTGGATGTGATTCTTGACGATCCCATCGATTTAAGCAATTGTAATTAATAATACTTTAAAGTCGATAGACAAAATGGAAATGCGAAGCTAAATTTAAAAAGGGTCTCGCACGAGTTTAGCGTTACGTTTCTACATTTCTACGTTATTATTCTACGGGCAAACCGTGTAAATTTATGTATTTTTGGCTTTAATACGTTATATTTATTACAAATCGAGTCAGTAATTTTAAGGCAGAATTGTATATTTTATTTAGTGTAGTAACATGTAAATATTAATTGTTAAGTGTGTACAAAAACTACGGAATGGTTGTTAAATGTTTGCTTCATATTTTTGTATATTGTCGTTTTTTGCCCACAATTTTATTCCCTCTTCGATCTAACTGGTATGGTAACTATACATAATATTTTGACGGCTTCGAAAAAACTTTAATTTGATGCCTTATAACAAATTTGTTTTCCGGATACAGTGGTATCGCTAAATTTATGATACGAAATTGAAGTTATTTGATTGGTTGACACAAAACCAACTTTTACTTTACTTTTTTTACTTTGAAAACTTTGTTATTAATGCAGTTTTTTTTTTTCAAGAAAATAAAATTCACGATTTAAGTGGTACGACGTAACGCCATCTTTTGTCGGAACAGAGAATTTCTCAATCTAACGCATGCTTACAACTTCACCGCTGTAACCGTCAGGTGGCGGTATATCTGTAATTCTATATTTTGCAATTTATTTGCATACGACCGGAATTAAATTTAAATTTATCGTACCAATTAAATTCATGTAAGACACTACGTTGTTTATGCAAACTCGAAAAGATCCTCATGATTCTGTTATTAGTTTCGTTTCTGTATTGTTAAAAAGTGTGGGGACATTGAAATATACAAAAATATGCATCTTACATAAAAATCCTATATTTTGAGGCAGTAGGGTTTAACAGGCGCTGTTTTAATATGCAATTAAATTTAAATTTGTAACAAACCCTCAAATGAAACTGTATTTTACAAAAAAAATTGTTCTCGTGTTGATTATTTTCGTTGTAAATAACATAATAATATTATTATTGTTAAAAATATTTACACCGTAAGCCATGCCTTGTAAACGTTTTGTGATTTGTGATATAATTATTGTAAATACATCGTAATTAAGCGGAAAACGACATCGGTCTGTTGTTGTCAAATTATATAATGTTATAAATGAGTCAGTTTATCTAAAAATTAAACAATAAATACAGAATTATGTTTACGTCCAAAGCAATCATTTCCGAAGTGTACCTACCTATAAATTATTCATAATATTGAAATCAAACTCAAACAGAAATAAATGGAGGAGTTAAAACCAATATACTTTTGTTTCATTTCACCGATTTCCCTGAAAGGTAGTTTCGATCTTATGCCAGGAATTGTAATCACGGTTTAAATATACACCATCTAACATTATGATTAAGAGATAGTTATTTTAAACTTTAAAATTGTGTGTACCAACGATTATATTTTATGAATACTACATTTTGCCAAAAACCTGATTCGCAAGAACTAGGTAGTCCTGTCAGGTGATCCTGATTCAGATACACTAGTCTAGTCTACCAGGGTTCGAGGATATATATCATTGGATATATATCATGATATATATCAAATGATTTTTTATGATATATATCAAATTTTATATTATTGAGTAATTTTTGGCGTTTGTTATTGTATTTCTACCTCCCAAATGTAGATGCCGTTGAAGTAGAGTTAAATCATACTGCCTAATATAAGTTGTAATCCATAAATGGCAATACTTCTGCCGGTATTAATGCCGTCTGTCGTGTCAGAAAAAAATCTGTTTTTAACACATATGCAAATAGTATACATGAATAATACAATAAAATAATAACATGGCTTTCATACAAAATGGATATATATCAAACTTTAGATATATAATATCCGATATTTTGATATTTATAATAAATATAAAGTCAGAGTCGACCTATCTCTTATACTATAAAGATAGAAAATAGATATAAAAGCCTTCTTTATAAATCTATTCCTCATCCAATGGTAGAATTATAAAGTTCTCATGCGTCAACTGGCTTGAGAGTCAGTACTTTCTTTCTTACCTTCTCATTTCGTGGCCGACAACGCATTAGTGACACCTTTGGTCTTGCTGATGTCCATGGGCGACGGTGACAACTTACCATCAGGTGGCTCGTCTGCTCGTTTGTCGGTTATTAACATTAAAAAAAAAATGACATAGCTTCTTAATATGTCGTGAAGCAAATTACTTAAACCAACTTTGTGTTTTGATTCAAAAGGTTATTGTCCAGCTTTAACTAAAATCATTGGTCAACACACTGCAGAATTATTAACTCATAAAAATGATTTTGTAAATCGACACTTAAATAGGTCGATAGATGCATTAAACAACAGCAACAATGGTTAACAAGGTTTCAGTTGAATGAGACCTCTGCTCACCCCGAAACCAAGCCAACCACTCCAAACGTGATGCAACGGATGAAGCAGCTGCTTCATTTATTGATTCGTCTATCTACATGCCATCTAAATAATTTGGTTCCGACTCGTGTAATGCGATCAGGTACTTCACTAGTCTTCTTAAGCTTCCCTTTACAAAATCAACCGAAAAATGTTGTCAGCGCGTTTCCGTCGCCAACGGCAGGTCGGCAACGCATAGTGATGTTACTGATACATTGTCCATAGACGGTGTCCATAGACATTGACATTGATAGTACAATCCACGACCCATTTGCGCGGTAATTCTGTAATTTCGCAAATCAAAAACGGCTTAGACCTTTCGCGGCGAATATGTTAGTGTTCAATATATGATTAATTTCAGAATAATAAAATGTTTAAACATTAACATGTTATTCTTTTTACATAAGTTACTGCCGTATATATTTTATCTCTTCTGATGGTAAGTGGTGGTGTAGTCTGAGTGTTGAACACACTAACTTATAAAAGCCTTTTCGCTCTCCTCTTGAAGACTTCCACGGGAAAAACTGAAGAGAAAAAATTATTAATTATTATATATTATTAATAATATTTCTTTTGTCTCGGCTGCGTTTGCTCACGATAACAGGAGTTAGGCCATAATCCGCTAGATTGACCAATTGCATCTTGGCAGTATTTATACTACGTTAAAAGCAGAGTTACGTAATTAACTCTATGATTAAAAGTAACAATTAAGGTGACTTTAAATATAATACAAATTCGATTATGATGACGTCACCGCAGCTTGTGTGAGATAATAGAATATCCACAGTGTTCCTCTGTAGACTATTGTCGTATAATAAAACCGCAGTTACATTTTTCTTTGCACACGTCACATAAAGCCATGCACACATCCGCGTCTCTCCCTAAGTTTATATCTAGATAACGTATAGGGCTCCGATTATACGAGGGGCACGTGTTATCACCGCAGCTGTGAACTGAGCTGTTGTGACCCAACAGATGCCCGTCGACTTCCTATTTCGACAAATGCCATACCACCAATGTCTGCCTTCCGGTCGTTAGTTAAAAAGACTAGTGTAGGTACTTGGTCTTGCACGTTTTTTATGTAAATACCCGACAAACGAGCAGACGAGCGACCTGATGGTATGTGGTCACGACGCCCGTGGACGTCAACAAGACCGAAGGTATCACTGATGCGTGAGCGGTCAGGGAATGGGAAAGTAACGAAGAAAATACTGGCTCTCAAGCTCGCAGCCGGAGCACGATTAGTCGTTTGGCGGCTGACTCTAGTAGGAGGGTGGTAGCTAGCCAGGCAGGCTCGACGAAAGATAATAGGATTGGGGGGAATGTTCTAGGCCGCCCAAATACGGCCAAAATATCATATAGCAGATAAGAAAATTAACATGAGTATTCATCAGTCCTTTGCCATGAAATTAGGTTGTATTTAACTTGAAATGTGGGATGTAATTAAACTGAAATGTAAATAAAGTAGTGTTCTCGGCAACCGGTGTATTTAAATGGTCGTCTTTTATTACGCATATACAGTTGCTATTATTCGTTATTATTAATTTACTCTTTAAAACTTGCTCCTAGAAAACGGTTTAAATAATAAGTGCTTAGATAATAGAAAAGTATATGCTCTGTACCTAATCTCTTTTTAGTGGTGTTTTATCACCTAGCGTTAGTTTTCAGATCAAGAACTCTGAATCAACTAGGGTATGAGTAATCACCTCGGGTGTTAAACAATCTTGAGCTATAATTATTCTAAATAACTTCACTTGCATCTAAGTGCATGAAGGACATATATTTATTTATTTTTTATGATCCACAAAACAAACAAGTAAGAAGGGCAGAAATAATGCTATAAGCATTCTCTGCTAGTCAACCTTCAGGTAAAATGGAGAAGCGACGAGGGCGGTGGTATTGATTAAAAATGCAATATAATATATATAAATATATTATTGATGTAATATACTAATTATGTATGGGTATTGCATAACAATTTGCTATTCATGTTTGAACCGGAGATGCCGGATGCTGAGTCACTATCTGATGAACAAGTAGACGGGCTATTATCATCTGATGAGAAGTGGTCACACCAAAAGTTCTAAGAAGAAACGGAGAAGCTTAGAAGCTATTACTTAGATTAGGTATCTGAAATTTGAAATTTATTCTGGTCGTGTGTATATGATTATTTATTTTGTATGTGTATTAAAAAATATCACGTTATCTTAATCTTGTAAGGTTATTTAGTAATATAGTATAGTTGTTTTCTTTCAGTATATATTGATAATATTTAGTATAACACTTTGAAGCAAAACACCTACTTATAAATATTTAAAGAAAAGTAAGAGCGTATACTTACTTGCCGCCTACAAACTACTTGGTAGTTTGGCGGGATGTCTGTTGTACTTTTAAGTTTATATTTTAGTGAAGAAATAAGTAAAAAAAAAGAACGCGCTCTTTTTATTATTTGAACTCCCGTACTTTTAATTGAGAAAATATTTTAAGTAAGTTTCCTAAAATAATATTGTCTTTTTCGAAACTATCGCTAACCACACTGATAATAAAACACTCAACATAAGTTTATCGAAGCATACTATTATCTATCTGGCCTAGTTGTCAGAGTAGCCCCAATGGATGAGGAACGTGTAAATGTCCATAAAATATGTTGTACTGTAAGCCCCATTTGCAATCAGTGCCACACATTTTTCCTGCGTCTCTGTCAACACTGCACGATGACAGCTGTGTCACAGTAATTATTGGACAAATGTGCACAACTGCCCGTTCGACCCCAATGCGACTTACAAATCGAGAGGGTGAATTGTTTATTTTTTGGTAATTGATATGTCATAGCCGAAAACGCCTACAACTTATCAGATTGCTTGACGAATTACAAAACAGCAACGTTTACTGAACATTGCAAGTGAACTTAAATTACTTCCTAATGTTAATCTTGATCGCTAATAACTTAAATCAAAAGTTTCTGAACTACTTTTACCCACTAAAACTCAGCTGCCCTTTATTTTTTAATGGATCGTCATAAGATAACTTTCCTATACTATGTACGTATATACTACAAGGTTACTTTTACTTTAAAACAGCAACATTAAAGAAAGAACGGAAAAGGGACGTGTTCTATCGGTCCAAGAGGTAACGTTATGCTTTGAGACCGATCTACAAGAGGACCGCGATCTTCTTTAGAAGTTGCCTATATAATAGATCGTTTTGAGTACATTTTATATTGCGTAATTTATATAATTATAAAAAAATAAAATTATAATGTCACATAAGGTAAACACAAAAAGTAAATTAATATTTTCTTATTCTGTAAGTTAAATAATAAAGCTTATCATTAGATCAAATTGTCATGTGCATCATAGGTTAGCATTTTTAACGAAAGTCGATCTTATCGTTTAAACTTATTGGTTGAATGACATTGTGTCATCTATTGTGCAATATCTTAAATTTTGTATATTTTATACATGCTGTTCAACAATAGATGGCGAGAAATTATTACATCTATTCCCCAACAGATGTCGGTGTAGGAAACGGTTTAAGTATAAGCGTCATCTTTTATATGAAATGCAAACTATTAAGAAACATACTTTACAAACTAGTTGAAAGATGGTGCTACATTAACAGTTTTGGCGGGAAAAAAAACCCGAAAATTGAATATCAATAGAAATTAGTCAAGACTCAATTATCCATATTTATTTTATACTAGTGTGAATTGAAAATTTACATTTCTCATTGTAGTAAATGAAAGTAGCAACTACGCAGTCCATTTCAAACATCTTGTGTCCAAGTGTGTTCCAAGACATCTGACGCAGCAATATCTCGCTCCACAAGGTATGCAGGTGTAGTTTGATGGAAATCCGCACACTGCACAGAAGTGCCGGTCAGGGTATCTGAAAAATTAAAAAAATAATCAATAAGTTATGCAAGAATAACTAATTCACACATATACAGAATTAAAATTGCTATACCAGGAAAACAACTAAAACTTTTATATTGTCATGACACTAACCTAAAATTATGTTTTATTAGTTTAATAGTGTTGCAGTTCATTCATTTACAATAACTATAGTAAATATATATTTTAAGGCTTAAATAACTAAGTTTCCTATCTAAGAATATTAACAGCTTTAAGCAAATGAGTATCAGATGTAATTTTATTTTGCAGTAAGTTACGAAGTTCTAAATTAATTGGTAAATCACTAAACAACGTCATCATACATATCTTCATCATAACACATGATTGTCTTACTGCTGGACTTGAGATTTCTCTTATAATGAAAGGTGTTAAGTCTGCAATGCTGGCTGAGTGCGGACTGGTAGATTTCACACACCTTTGAGATAGATCCTTACGAAGAACTCTTAGATCTGAAGGTTTCCTCACAATGTTTTCCTTTACTGAAGAAAGTGATAATTCATTTATAGCTATGTGAGCAATTTATTTCATTAATTTAATTTTCAAAATATAGATGTGCACTATTCATAGTAGTTTACCGCGTGAGAGGCCAATGTTCAAACCACTAGACCTCCACTGCTTATATCCATTATTCACATACTTTCTTTTTTACTTTCTTCTCATTTCCTGGCCAACAACGCATCAGTGATACCTTTGGTCTTGCTGACGTCCATGGGCGACGGTGACCATTTACCATCAGGTGACTCTTCTGCTCGTTTGTCGCCTGTTAACATCAGCCAAGACTATTTTAAAGATTATATTGACGATTCAATGAAATTTCATCTTTAAAAATCTAATAAAATTAATAACTTACTTAGAAGGTGGCACTTGAGCTGACAAATAATTTGGTGGGTCTGGTCTAAAACTAGCATCTTCTTCAACAAGTTGAGCAAATGTTTTTCTAAACCTCATCTTGTAATACTCAGCGCTTTTCGTTTTCTTCTTTCTAGTTGGTTTCTCGTTCGAATCTGCGAATTTTGGCACTTTTTTTGACATAACCAAGTCAGCATGTGGATCTTCATGAAAGTTGTCTTGCTCTAGAGCCTCTATAGCCTTTCTTGCCCTACGTTTCCTTGCTGCATCATCGAGAACTCTACGTTTTTCTGCTTCCTTCACTCTTCCTGATTCTCTCGCCGTCATTTTTAATTATCTTATATACTTCTCACCTGGAACATACAAAGTAATTTAAATCAGATTTAAATAAGATTACGATAAAAGCTATTTACTTCAAATAGTTATTTTTAGAAATAGCTATTAATCATTGATAATTAATAAATATGAAAGAAAATAATAATGAAAGTGTTGCTCTTCATATTGGAACAATATGGAAGTAAGAACAATCCATTCAATTTATACTGTATGTATGTATTGTAGTTCTTCTAAAATCAATTCTTATCATGGTGTAACGATGAGGATGTGTTTGCATGTCGTCGTAGCCTAATTATAATTATTCTAGCACTAATCATGAAATATAACTTTATTACAAATATTAAGGACATGTATTAGCAAAAGCATACGATCTTATAAAATAAATTTGTAGTAAGTATGGCTTGTGTCAATTTGTAAATCATTGATAAAAGCTAAGCAACATGAAGCGGGATCGGAAATATTGTGGTTGATAACTCTTACAATAAAAAAAAATAAGTGTTTCAAAGGGCACCTTCAGTAATCAGATCTGAACAGTTATTTTTTGAACAGAGTCGTAAAGAAAAATGTGATCAACTTAGCATTAAAAGTTGATTACTGGCCACAGACACAACAATCAGAACCAAATTACCTACGGTTCCATATTTAACTTTGGTTACTACAATGGGTTTTGCTTTCGAGATATGAGTTACAATGTTTCATTTGAAGACTTCAATAATTTTTACAGGAGAAAGAGGTCTTTTACATACCTTTTTATCCATCTTTAGACTAGGGATATAATACTAATCCGAGCTGAATTGTAATAAACTCACCTACTTAAGTAATAAATCTTAAATCAATGCTTCAACTACAATCCTTTATCATGTACGGGTATGCTCAACTGGTCCATTAAATCGTCAACACGGGCTTGTAATGTTTCCACTATATCAGCCGATATGAAGAGATGTGTCTCATCCAGGTCTTGTAGGATAAACTTCTGACCCAACGCATGTGTTTCGTCCAGGTGCAGCAAGAACTGTTTCATTGCCGGGTCACTGGAACAGAATCATAAATGTCTAAAAAACGAGGGCTCAGTGCAGATGAGAAGAGGACGCGGATGTTGGAAATATTTCATCAAAGTAAAGATTTTTTTCAGCTAAAGGTACTTCTGTTTTTAAATCATGGAATGTTAAACATATTGAGTGTCTTTGGAAATCTGCCATGTTTTGTGGAATTTTGTCCTCAAAATACCATTGGAAATTACAATGTTGTTCTTTTGTTTCATGGTTTGAACTTGAATAAACATTTTCTAAATATTCATGATTTAAGAATTCTAGAATGTTCTACGAAAGGCTATATATATTTTAACATTTAAATTTTCTTACAAGGTACTATCAAGCCATAAGCTTACTATCTATATAAAATTTAGCATATAATCGTTACTATATGATATAGATGTGCTCATTTATATCATTCATGTAAAAATGTATTATAATCAACTAGCTATGTAAATATGTATGTATGATTCAAAGTAATCTTATTTCAGGAATTAGAAAAAATTGCCCCAAAAGAAAAAGGAATCACAATGCAATCTGTGAAGGAGGTTATCCAAAGCCTGGTTGACGATCATTTGGTAGACACAGAGAAGATTGGCACTTCTATTTATTTCTGGTCTTTTCCTAGGTGTTTATTGTTGTTCTTTATATCAAAAAGAGATTTGACTACTTATTAGAATATCCTTCAAAGTTTTTATTTTACTTAGTGGTCTGTTCTACTTTGCAATCTCTTTAAAATGGAGGGTCTAGTAATTTTGGAATGAAACCCCTAGTTGGTTGTGACACCAATTACTAAAAGATGGGTCCCCTCACCACTTTAATTCCCAAGAGGTGTAAACATTTGTGAGAAATAAATGTTTTGGGTCTTGATTATAGAAGACCTCTCTCTTGTGCATGCCCATGTCACTTGCAATACCTCTTATTTATCAGGGGTGAGAGTGTGGGTGGACTAATTGTTTGAGATGTATTATTGAAACAGAACTATCCTAAAAAGATCATAGTCATATTTAAAGTTTTTTACAAATATATATGGGCTTTCAGGTCAATTCAATACTAGTTTGTCTGTTATTTGTAGGTCTATACTAATTATAGATTGTAGCAGGTAGGTCACTTACAAATGAGTTGGTAAAAATTTAAAAGAATTTTGGCCAACATCCATTTTACATTTCAATAATCTTGAATGTTAATTGCTCTATTGGTCTTAGCAAAGCAAAAACTGCAATGAAAAGGAAGTTGCTAGACTTGCAAAATGAGTTAGCAGACACATCAAAAAAGTTGAAAATGGCAGAAGATTCAATAGAGGCTGAATCTGTAAGTTAACTATTTATGGCAATTATATTTAATCTCCTGTGTTCTGTACCGCATCCACTATTTTATGCAATTCTATATCATCCTATTGACCATAAGAACATTGTCATGCTGGTGCGATTTATTACTCATACTATTAGCAATATTATTTGCATTTCCAGCTGGGCTGAAATCAAGCATGTATCAACCATAACCTGTCCCAAAATATAAATTTGTAGAAAAATTTGATAGTAAATGTTATAGGTATTTTAGCGATGGTGAAGATCTGGCAAATCTATTTGGCTTATGGTGTCCCATGTTGAATAAACAAGCCATTGCATCTGGTCTTGTCAGCAGTTGTTGGGTTATTGTACCTTCTAGTTTAATTTCAGCAGCCGTAGGGTGGTTTACAGTGGTAGGGTATTTGTATGTACGGTACCTGTCTAGCTGGCTTCCACCCTCTACCTAGAATTAACTGCAAAATTTTATTAGCTAATTTTGGATATATTGGAGTAAACAAATAAGGGATTTGCCCATTCTTCTAAGCTGGTAATACACCAATGACATGTTTGATCTTATGAATATTCATAGGCAGTGACGATTTCTTTTGCCAGATATTGAAAAAAAAAAGTTACAAATCATATTTCTATATTAATAAATTTACTGGACACAATTTACTGGATCTTATTCTATAAAAATGCTTAAGGATAGACTGATGGAGGGAATAGTAGTTCTTATGCTGCCAGAAGCATGACAAACCTCAGTAACAGAACTAAAAGCTTAATGTATCTTCCAAAACAATTAATTGTTGCTTCAATTATGCTTTTAACTATTAATTATTTCCTCATTGATTGTAAATTCTAGATTGGTCGGGAGGACAGCAATATCAGAAAGACTACATTGGCTGATCTCAAAGAGATTACCAAAGAAGAAGCTGAAATAAAGAAGGAACTGCAGAAGTACAGAGACTGTGATCCTGAATATATTACTCGTTTAAAAGCTGAGACTGAAGTAAGAGGTTTATAAAAGAATTGAAATTATAAATAAGAGTTTGTAACTCAGCAAGACATCAATCATTAGATGGGCACCAAATGAAAGTTCTTAATTTGATTTCCAGGAAGAAGCATTTACGTCACAAGTAAATGTTTGTTCTTGAATCATATTATGCTTGTTTCTCGTGTTTCATAATATTGTGTACATGTCCACAGTACAACACTGAATATACTTTGAGTAAGTGAGAACTTAAGGTTAAATAAAAAATTGGCCCATATCAATCATTAGTCTATAGTATTACAATGTAATTATAACTGCGAATACTGAACCTGGGACCCACCACCCCCTTGAAAGGTCAATTAATCAAAATAATATCAAGGTATATATAATATTGAAGTAACTTTATGATTTCAGGAATTAAAATCAGCAATAAACAGATGGACAGAGAACATTTATATTCTAAAGTCTTATATAAAGAATACATTTCAAATTGAAAACGAAACTATTGACCGAAATTTCAATATTCCTTTTGATTTGGATTATATTGATGTGTAAAGGTTTACTGCAGAAGTTCAGATATATTATTAGGTATAATAAAAAAATAAATATTATTTCTTCATGATTTAATTATTTACAATGAGAAAGGTTTTATATGAATACTTAAAAATATTACCATTCTACAAGTACACCTTTCTTGACATTAACCATGGTTCATTATAAATAGATATATCGGTTTATTGCACGTTCAAGAAATTATATCAGAATAATGAAAGCAGTATTCACTTGCAGTGATTAGGAATAATAAAATCTAATCACTCAACGCGCACAACACATGAAAACTCCTTACTAATATTGACACATTGACAGTGAGTGATAGAACTAACAGCAGATTGACTCATACAGATTACATATAAATCACATAGTGTTGAAAAGGAACTGCTAATACTATGGTATAGACATAAACCTATTATTACGTTATTAAAATATGTTTATGGGTATAGATTATAAATGTATATATTAATGATAAGGACGCCTAGTGTCGAAAGCAGTTCCGTTACTTTGTAATAATGGCCATGTGGTAATAATGGCCATGTGCTGTTTTAAATATGTGCTAATGTTAAAGCACCTTTTCGAAACGGTAGTAAGTAGAAGCAAAAATTTATGTGTATAAGTGTATTTACAGAATACCTAAATGATTACATTTTTTTGATTTAATTTGTTCTTATCTGATTTGATGTGATATAAAACATGCAATTTCGTTTGTCAGAATAAAGCAACGATTCATTGAGTCGAATTACACATTTTATTTAAAAATTACATTAGTTACAAACTTTATTTAATGTGTAGATACTTAAAGTATTTTAGGTAAAACAACCATCGTTTATTGGAGTCCTGCGTATACTTCCACTTTTGTATAATGTTTAGTTTTGCCCTTGTTCTGAGTGAGGTTGGAAGAAAAACTAGTTATTCTTTGTATATCACGACCCCGTAGCGCAGTTGTTATTGACCCTGCCTGCCGAGGAGGGGTTCCGGCTTCGATTCCAGGTTGGGGCAGATATTTATGTGACAGATAAATGTTAGTTCTCGGTTCATGGGTGTTTGTAATGTCATATTTGTGTATGTCCATGCCGCCTGCAACACAGGGAATCTTAGTGCGGGAGTGTGAGTGTGTAAATGTTTATATATCAACATCACTAATAGTTTGAAATTTGGTTTCCCGCGTGGAAGAATCGAGGTAGAATTTTGCACATACTGACATTTTTAAATCATAAGCATATTAGTAATTAGTTATCATTTGCTTTGATGAAGGAAAACATCATGAGGAAACGTGTACCTGAGAGTTCTCCATAATGTTCCCCGTGTATGTCGATGTTTGTAAACTTTGTCAACCCGCATTGGCAGAGTGAGATTAATATCACATCCAAAAAACAAAATAAGAAACTTATTAAAAAAAAGGCTAAGGACCGTCTACACGGGGTTCTATATCATAGAAATACACCGTAAGATACAGAGTAGTAATAGGTTATTTTTACATTCACAACAGAATCTTGGCAGAGCGAGAGTCATTGTTACACCCGAGTCCAGCAATAGGTCAAGGATGTTTTGTATATCAGAATACTGATATGTTTGATACAATATGCCTTAGATATAGATCGGCTTTTATGATCAAATGTCGTGTCCCAATTACGCGCGGACAGAGCGGTAGGTATACTTGTAGGTACTTGTACGGTGTGTTTTTGACTAAAAATGTTACAATCTGGTTTCGATCAATGCACTCTAATGTACTTTGTCTATGTTTTTGTATGATTTATAACATCATTGACACTGATTAAATCGTCTGTCACAGACGTGTAAGGCCTATAACATCATTCAAGTTTTATTTAGTAGTTTGTAAAGAAAGGATAACAACTAAGATGAAACAAGTCAAACTAAATCTAAATTTGAAACGGCGAAGCCAAACACAAACAGTACACTAGCTGAAGTGACGCAGACAAAAATAAGACAGAAATAATACAGAAAGTTCAGTCTATGTCTGGCTTAGATTTTCAATTTGATGAATCCAAGTAGGTACATATCATTGTTCCCATACCTATATCATAGCAGTCTATTTATAACTGAATATCTGTTAATAGGGTTTTAGTATTGTTTACTTATTGTGATCGAATACTATAGAATACTATATATTATGTAGAATACCTATACCACTATATAAATCTGTTGAGAATTTCGTGTATGTTTCGAGATGACTCAAAAACGGTTTGACCGATCTTAATGAAAATTGGTATATAAAATGTCAGTTAACCTAATGATATCTAATCAAGGCAAAAAATATTAAATCATAATAATCACCTTGTATATATAATTCATAGTCCAATCCGAACGAAGTCAGACGGGGCCGCTACTAAACGAAACCAATATATATATATATATATATATGTAGTATATATATATAAATTTAATATCACTTCTTTTATTATAGATAAATTGTGATACAGAAGCGTGATATTTTTACACTAAAATTAGAACATATAAGCAAAACCTGAAAACAAACATTTTTGCTGCCGAAATATCTGACCCAATTAGAATCGAACTCCCTTTCATCACTGGTATATACACTGGTAACATACTGGTATATAACTGGTAAATAACACTGGTAATATGTAAAGTTACTAGTTCTGTGAATAGCTATTTGAGATCGATAATAGATGTTTATGTTCAGTTATAACCACATACAGCGAGTTCCTATAACCTAAGAATTTCAAAGTCTCAAACTGTTATTTAAATGTCCGTTCCTATTTAGTATTATTATTATTAGTATTATCTTAAAGATTTGGTGGTCGGAAAACCTATGTTTTGTGATGAAAATCTTTTTTGAGTTGCTTTTTTGTGCGTTTGCTACCGTTTTTATAATGGGGAATATTTTGAAGAACTGTTTAATTTAGTATCGACGACGGGTTTCCATCAACGTTAAACACGCCGCTACCCCATCTCGAGACGTGGTACTCGTCTACGGTAAGATTTACACGACACTTCCTGCCACTTGCTCGTAGATTGTGGAATGAACTACCAATTGCGTTATTCCTACAGTGTTCCGATATGGGAACTTTCAAGAAGAGGATTTATCGCTTCATTTTCTGTCGGCAACACATTGGTGAGGCCTGTGGTATTGTTAAAGTCTATGGGTGACAGTGACTACTTATCATAAGGTGATCTGTCAGCTCGTTTATCTGCTCATCACAAAAAAAAACTTGTGAATTTGTAAAGATTCTATTTTTGATTAATTCTTCTAGAACAGTGCCTCACAAATTTGTTTCGTTCCCGTACCCCGTCATAAAACTTTTCATTTATGAAGACCCTATACTTGATAACTCCATACCTACTCCAAAAATGAGTCTCGTTTCTCTTAAGGTGTAGAGCACCATAGAAAGTTATTAGTTATAAGGTTCATTTTAAACTACATATTGTAGACATAATACAATATAATATCAAATGTTTATTTAAGTTAACTGTTTTAACTCAGTATTTCTGCCACTACCAATAAAATTTTCACGTACTCCCAATGGGATTCTGCGTACCTCCAGGGGTACGTGTGCCACAGATTGGGCAATCGCTGTTCTAGAAATATCTATATCAGCATTTTACTAATCGTTCGTGATTGTAAAATTGTCGAAGCCTTCTAAAAATCAACAGTAATTTTTTTTTATTTGTGTCGATTGCATGGCTGGAGAGCATAAAAACTTAGGGTTTCACCGTTTCCTTCTTGTAAGGTGTCTATGCGCCCCTGGTATCGAAGAAGTGGGCAATGATAACCGGTACTGTTACGTCGCTGGCCCGTGTGCTTGTTCGTAACTATCCATATAAAAAAATGCAACAGTTCCGCTTCTCTGGTACACATAAGTAGCAAATTCTTATACAAGGCTTGTGATTAATCGATTACAATCAAGACAGCAAGCGAAGTTAGTGAGAGTACTTGTAGTTCAAAGGTGTAACTGTTTATTTATAGCCGAGACAATTTACGTCCAGATTTAAAAGTAAAATGTTATCTATTCTTAAAGAAATAAATGAGTCCAATAAATTGAACTGAATAGTTTGGTTAAGCCTTGGTATGAACGGCTCGCCGCATAGTGTAATTTTAGCCTCTCTTTAAGGTCATAGCCATTTTTCACAAAGTTTACACGGGATTGTTTTTCAAGGCGGGTTTGCTTATCATCGTTTTAGTACGAAATCGATCAGTGCTTTGATGCTTTGATGAACCTTGATTTTGTTTTTACAAACTAGTAAAAACTTATGGTAACATCGATTAGTAAGACTCCTATTACAGGGTGAACGATAAAATCCTGGTGAACTAACAGGAAAATATTTCCATATATGTAATAAAAAGGGCGACAGCCAGGTGATTAAGATCTCGGTGTCCGGCATGGGTGTCTCGAAATCAAATTGAAATTTAAAATCATTTAATCATGTAGGTATTCTGTAAATACACTTATAAACGTCATTTTTTGCTTCTACCGCCGTTTCTAAGATGTGCTTTAATATTGAGGAGAAGAAACGGCGAAAGAACTCCTCAGCACATTTTTTAACACAAATCTTTTAACACATGGTAATTACAAAATTTAAACCTGTGCGGAAATGGGTTCGACACTCTTTTTTCTAGGCGTCCTTGTTATTAATATATTCATCTATACTATAATATCCTTTGCCTATAAGTTGTTTTTTAATGCGTCGCTTAAAAGTTCCAATGGCCAACTCGCGTATTAACTTTGGAATCTTCTTGTAAAAACGAACTTTAAGTCCCATAAAAGAACGCTGATCAGATAACTTTCTCCGGCAAAACAAAAATGGTAAGGAAATCTGTACCCCGGAGAGTTCTCAAACTTTCTTAACGTACAAATAAATTGATCATAAAATTATCTTAACGTACACATAGGATTTTATTTAATTTTCCTGGTGCAGATTTAAACTGTTTATCTGCCATAAACGTTAGGTACCTGTTACAAAACCACAACACAATACAATGCAGTTCCATATCCGAAATTTTGCTACTCGTTTAATCAGGCGTTTGATAAAATTTTAGTTATAATTTTACTAAATCAATCTTGCCGTAAAGTTTTCCAAGCTTTATATAGAAATTTCAACAAGCACATTTTATATTATTTGTTATTTGTTAGTCGTTCGTCGTTGTTAAATTAATTTGTTTACACGAGGTTATGTACACAAAGCAGTACGTAATTATATCGACAGTCTGTCTTCGAGGATTTGCTTTAATTACGTTTTGAGAGTTTAAATTGTGTCACAGTTTTGGCGAATTACTTAAATAATAGAATCTTGCCACATTATTAATTTAAGTAAGTACAAATTGAATTTCAATACGTATTGATATTTAGATATACTTATCATAAAATCTATTTAGGCTATATTCTTAGTTGCTTCGCTCGAGTTCAATGTTAAGCTGCACTTTGCGAGACATGTTTTAAATAGAATCCGTACGTTGTACGTCTTACGTTAACTCGTATACCTGACAGTTTATTATAAATTTTATCGAAAGGTGGACGATAAATCCCTCTAAGGACTAATTCTGAATCCTCTTTTAACAATGGAATAATTGAGGGTAGTTAGATTATGACAACAGCGCATTTTAAATTAAATTTCGATTCAGTTGGTCTAAGTTTGCACATTGCACAGGTAACTTGATGTGTACGCACCGTGAAATTAAACGTAAATTAAAAAAAGTTATGGATCGATTTGATTGGCGGGCGC
>PDGT01000035.1:2930814-2968742 GCA_003671415.1 Megathymus violae
TTTTCCTCGCCTCCGCTTTGTTCCACTCTCAAAAAAAAATTGACGTCAAGCGCACACTTGTGAAACCTTTGAAAATTAATAAATATTGTGAAATTATTCCTAAATTGAATACCAAAATCTTCAAAATTCTGAATATGTAATAAGGTAAGTGACAGCAGTTTTACGAATCACAATTTCCGAATAATCTGATGTTGGATTTCGGGACAAAACACGAGATAATACTTGCAGTTACATACATGGATAAATATTTAATTTTGTGACACAGAGAGTACAGTACATCGTTCATTGTCCTCGCGAATTGTAAAAAATGTGATTAATAGTAACAACGAATGGGTCCGAATTTTACCGGACATTATTTACGAGAAGGGACTAAGTTTAAAATTATAGTGCATGATAAATCGTTTGTACAGACTATACTTAGTCATATATATGACTTTATAAAACGCAGGGATGCACTCAGTGGCTACAAAGTATAAAACTATATCTCTGTCTGTCTGATAACGGTAATATCAATAACTGCGAAGTTTAACGGGGATTTTACTAATTCAAATTCAAAATCATTTAATCATATAGGTATTCTGTAAATACACTTAAGTATACACTTTGCTTATACCACCGTTTCGAGTGCTTTAACAATGAGGAGAAGAAACGGCGAAAGAATTCCTCGGTACATATTTTAAAGAGCAAATGGTAATTACATATGTTTAAACCTGTGCGGAACTGGTTTCGACACTATTCTTTCCAGGCATCCTTGTCTATAATGTATTAATCTATGTAGAAAGAAGTGATTTGCAAAAAATGATGTATGGAGTAAACATTAAAAACTAGAACTAGCTGGATCTTCTATGAGTCTCATCATTTAGCTGGACGCGGTTGTACATCAAAAGGGAACATAAAACAGCGGAATGTACCCGTAAAGCTCATTTAGCATAATCTTTCAACGCTCGGTTACCCTTTTCGTTTTACAATATAGGTCGCTTTTGTATTCAAAGCATAAATGATTCTAACAAATACATATGTCGTAGAACCAATTTCCAAATAGATTTTTCTTTGTTATTTGGGTAGCATTCTTAAAAAGGCTTTGGAAGGGAAGGTTCTCGGTTAGGTTTTTTTTTCATCTGACACAAAGTAGTGATGGAGTTTAAGGTGTTGAATGCACTAACTTATAAAAGCTTATCCTTTTGAAGACTCCCACATCAAAAGGTGAGAAATTTCCTCAAGCAATGCCCTAAAGTCTCTCTTCTAGTGGATCTTGTAACGCCCAATGTATGCTCCTCAGAAGGCTTAGTCCTCCAAGAGGGGTCTGCTTTCTTGGTGGAGATCCTAGTGTAACGAATGTTGTATGCAGTGACCCTTATTTTCTTTAATTTTTATTACGAACACGATTTCATTTGAAACGGTAGGCTTATGTCTTATAACTGACAGACTTATTACTTCAGTGTATAATTCTTGAATAACAAAATTTGGCTCGTAATTGCCCCTCTATTACTAATACATAAATGTCGTTGCTCAAGGCGGTATTATTAATTAGATTCAAGTCGGAAATTGAGTATGAACGCGTCAAAATTTACAATTATCTGTGGGTAATTAAATACTTCAACAGTAGACATGTCATTTTAAATAAATTTTGAAGATGCTGATCTTTCCTGATTCGTTTATAAAACGATCTGAGTCTTTTGACCGGTTCAATCGATTGATTCATTCGATTCGGTCAGGGCACAGTTATGTACCTAAGTTTTTTACACTAATACCGGAATTAAACTTTTTTTTTCTGATTTTAGTAACATAATTTTAACTGAACTAATTGAATTGATTGATCGAAACCAATAAGTACCCGAAAGAGCGCGATTTTCATTCACTTACTTTACGATTGTATTGAACGTACTAATCATTTTCGCCCCAGCGACCCGTTCGTACCGCGGGTCTTTTGATTTATGCAATCGCGAACGACATACATATATCTATTCAACGGCCTTAGGAATCATTTCAGACTTGAGACGATTAATAATACGAGCAGAAAAAATTATGAACTGGAGTAAGATTCGGATTGAATTTTAAAATTACAAGATAACCTCAAACAGGATTCTTACGAGTCTTACATTACTAATATTAAACGAGAAAGATCAACGAAATAAACAGCGTCGCAGACAAATGCTAAGTAAGATTTTCAAAATAATGCTGTAATAATTATTGTGTTTATAGAATGTGACAGGAGTCTCTTTGGCCGTTTCATCTGCTCCATTATAGTACACCGAAACGGTATTAGAACCAAAATATGACATTTATTAGGATTTTGAAAAAGTAATCGATATTTGATTCGAATCGACATGTTCAGCATTGATCCTCTTTTGGTTGTATGGTCGTGCACGGGCCTCTGAATTTTTAAAGAGATGTGCACGTTACAAATAAATTATACATACCAGTATAACACATATATTTTTCATTGCACACTGACGTGGCATTAGGAACGCAGTTAGATACTGATATATATAATTGTTGCGTGTATAAATAGTGCTGTCAAAAGGCAGCCTTATAGCTCAGGTAACGACCTCTTCCAGACGATAATTTGTTACACCAATATGTATAATAAAAATCAACAATCGAGAGGCACAAAAAAATCTATTCTCCGTGGGTTGTGTTGCTTGGTTGTTTTGCACTGCGAGGCTGAGATTTATAAATCTGACTGCAGAGGTTATTGCAGAATATGCAGATTGGACTTCCCGTCGGGTAGAAAATGAATGACATGGACGTTCACAGACTCCGGACCGTATCATGCTGCACGTAAATTTTATTCTTAAGTTGTGGTTTACTTTTAAGTATTTAGTTTTGTTGTTTTTTTTTTGTTTACTAAGAGTTTGTGATTATTTCCTTAATTCTTTTTATGTGTGACAATTTGTCATAATAATTACATATTTGCATGCATATTTACTCCCACTACAACTAATATTGCATTCAGTTATAATATGGATATATTATAGGCAACGTTCTGATGTTACAGTTTATTGAACTGTGATGGAAAGATGAGACTGGTAAGAAACGGTAGCTATCTCCTCATATCATCAAAAATGACTGTAGGTACATTCGGGTCTTTCAAGTCGAGTGACTCGTTTACGGGTGCAAATTAAAACGTATCCATAGTTAAACCGTTTATTCCATCACCAACGATGACCTTATAAATATGCTCTGTCAGTTTATATAACATGAAGTAGCTGTTAGCTTTAAAAACATCAGCTCGCACCAATTGGGGTGACCACCTATTTTGATATAAAAATTGGCTCCTAAAGTTTGCTAACTTGATTAGAATCTATTAACAGAATCATTACAACGGATTATATTTAAGCTTTAATATTGCTTGCGAAGACATTCCTGACTTGGTTTGAACCTTGGAAACGCAGGTATCTTCTCATTATTTATTTATCTTAGTTACCTTCAAATTCATATATGTACTGATATTATAGAGTGCGAATTTTGTGAAAAAATCTTTTACCATTCTAGAGGTACAATCTTCTGGATGCATATAGTCTGTATATCAAGTGTATGTGTATAATATTCAATTGTTAAACCTGAATGGAGTCGGGATGGGTCGCTAGTATGATATAAAGGCGGGCCAAATGTTAATAATTGTTTTTACCCATAAGTTTTTGGGCAAACAAAATATGTCTATTCAAGAAGCCTAGCGGGTACACCACCGTGACGTGTGATATATGATGATCAATTTCAGAATTCAGCTGTCGACAACAAATTGCCCCGCCCGCGTCGGTTTTTCAAATATCAAATCTGTCAAATGTGTCTTCACGGCGAAGTTACCGACGATCAAAGCGTTGAAATTGCAACTTTTATAACACAAATATAACTGTAATGATACAACGTTTGCCAGATGACTGCTTTATTCGTAGTATTATGTAGATCGCACCGTACAATTCGTTTTTTTATATACCCTCTGAATAATTAACATTATCAGAATAACTATTAGTAGTATAATTCCTTTTTAGCTCCAGGATGTCTCAGGATGACTGGTGTCGCCGTGAGCATGACAAATGACTCGAAGGATCATTTTTCATGAATACTTTAGATAAGCTCAGCGGAATCTAAATGTGTGTTCACGTTTACAATAACGATTCCCAGGAATTACACTTCGTCAACAGGAACGAAAATTTTTCAGAAATAAGAAATCTCGCTTCTGCGCCAGGTATACGTTCGGTTGTAATAGTTTTTCCATTTCTGGAGTGTTATAACTTCAAGCGCACGTCAGGAACAAAGACGCGTTTGCTGCTTTTCAATTTTCCATGTGTGTTGGGATCTTCGCATAATGGATATTGTTTATTACGTCAATAGCTTGTAAGCGAACAGGTGGATTGACAATGAAAACCTGTAACCTAAAGTCTGAAGAGCAAGTTGCCGACTAGAATTAAGGCAGTGAAAATATGTCTCTGATACAGTAACCAAAACAGTTTGTTTTTTATTGATATTTGAATAAACGCTACAATGAGTCAAGGAAGTATAGAATTTACCTCCATACACGAGTACTATTCGGGTTTAACTCAGTAATATAAGAGGCCAGCTTCTTCTAACAGAAGGGCTATGGTGTCATTTCCTCATCTGACGATCAGCAGGTTGCGTTTTGGGCATTAGACGAGTTTCAGTTGGTTTAGACTCAAGGACTATGCTTACATTACTAGAGAAAAAATGAGCTTATTTCAATAAATACCCTGCAAACGAGCACGCGGGTCCTTACGATTAACATCAATATCACCTCGTATCAAGCCCCACACACGCCAAATCCTCTTTATTAAACTATTATCGGGAAACACAATTAATTAGTATTCTAATGCAGTACCTTATAACCCTCAGTAGTATAACCCTTACGTATTAGTTTCTGCCTACGATTTAATCCAATTAATTATGACTCGGATTCGCTAAGGTCCCAAAGGGAAACGGAATATATTTGAATCATATGTACATGACACGCATCGGTATCGGTATCGGCATCCTTGCGCAGGGACCAAGATATTGGCGAGAGTTAAGATGTTTGACATACCTAATAGATTATCATAAACCAGTTCAGTCAACTTCTGTTGTAATATATCAAAGGCAAACTTGCGTAAACTCAATAATATCATTTTGTAAAACTATAGACTAGAGAATTATCAAGTGTGTGTGTCAAATAAGCGAATGATATAATTTAGTAACGTCATACGCTGGGTGTTGAATGATCCATTTATGAGCCTTGTGTTTTTAGTAATAAATATATGTTCGCAGTTTCCATAAGTCAATAAAAAAAGTTGAAATAAACATGAAAATATATATTAAATAAAATATGGGAGGAATATTATGAAATGTTTTATGATGTATTATAATGAACAGAAAAAGAAGAATTATTTATTAACATAGTTACAATAAGAGTTAATGTTTACTTAATTTTAAATCAATTATGTTTAGAATAGAAACAAATTTCATAATTAAATGTCGTTTATTCTTTATCTAAAAACAATAATAATTACATTAATTTATATTTCTAACATCAAGAGAGATTTTCAAATTAAATTCTACATTCAATATATTTTCACAGAAGCTTGGATGGACTTTTCACTGCGAAGGTAATGACGGTTTGCATGATACGTTCCTGTATATTGTTATTGGAATATTAATATCAATAAATATAAAAACTTTTTACAGCTATATCAAACACGCGAATATATGTATTTTAACGCATTAAAACCATGCGACATCTCTGTACATTATATACTAATATTGTAAAAAGAGAGAGAGAGAGAGAGTGGATTTTGTGAGTTAGTGGATATGCGAAAGGTAATCTCCAGATCCGCGGTATCTATTTGAAAAATGCTTTTACCATTTGAAAGGTACATTATTCCGGATGGAAATACAATAATGAGTTGTTGAACCCGAAAAAAGTTGGGACGAGCCGCTAGTATTTTATTAAGATCACCATAACTAATTCATAAAAATAATAAAGAATTTTCTTAACACTAATTATTTTCTATGCAAATAATGATGAATTCAGACATTTATTACATTAAACATATATTTCAATAAATAAAATTCACTATTTTTTCTGTACATACATATTTTATAAACATGCGAAAATAGCCTGGAAGAAGTAACTATAATTAAAGAAATATAATTATGACTGCTTAGGTAAGTGCCAATCTGTATTTATTTAAGCCGTCTTATTTATATATACAATTTAAATACAAATTAAATGTACAAGTAGTCTGTTATTTGCATATACATAGTTTAAAGAAAAAAATATTTTACAACGATATGTTTCTCTGAATTATCATATAGGTATTTAATTTTGTTTTCATATACATAAATTATAATTATATATATATATATCCTTAAGTAACATTAATCATAGTGTAAAGTTCCATTAGAATTGAGTTTTTTTTGCAATAATAATTTCTTATTAAAATATCTAAACATTAAATTTTAGATCTACTCTAGAATATATTATCTTTTTGTTTAAGTTGAAATATGAGGATATATACACTTAAAAATTAATAAATTATGTTAAGTAATATTTATGCATGTTCATTTAATTTTCCTTAAAAATATATCATTTGTTTTACTTGTGTAATTTTATTGTTATTTATGCTATTCGCTTACGATTCTCTTGTTTCATTTTAATTAATTTTGGTCAAAAAGTCGTAAATAACTTTTAAAATACAATACTGAGATTTTGTTTCGGTGACATTGTGTAACTTTACTCTTGGTGTAAATGTACTACTTAGACTCACGTTCACTGAAATAAAAATCTCAAAGAATAATTTGACTTATAATTAAGTTTTAGCGCAAGCTACTTGAGTATATTATACACCTCTGTACAGCGCGATGAGAGCCTAAAAGTCAAAGTTTAATTTGTTTATAAGATTTATGACACTTGCGTTTATTATTGCTAAGATTAATAGAAAAATATTAATAGAAAAATAAATTAACTCAAGTCTGCTCTAATATTATGTATTAAATGAAACGATGTGACAATATTTTTGTCGCAGTAGCGGACGTAAGAGTTTAAGGTATGGGAATTTGTCGCAATAATTGAATTATGAATTCAGAGGCGTAAGCCGAGTGGCTTAACAAACTCCGTAACGAGTTTATATTCTGTATACCGTGAACTTTCGATGACTACCCTAGCAGTTTAGAACTATGACATCAACTAAAAACCCGCTGGGTGTTTTTGGATGCAAACATTATATGAAACATAAGTACATGCTCAATAGGTACGTGAGGGTGAACTTGACTGGTATTACTTTTGTGAATATTAATTACCTTTATTAATAGGAAATCTAGATTTGATCACTAATCAAGTCGCGTTCTTTGGTAAGTAATAAATTAGGTTATTTTCGTAGCGATAGATTGGCAAGTACAAACTCAAGACCGATAGAAATTATTTACATGACACCCTTGTAATTACATGACATTACAATATAAAAATGAAGTTACATTATAATACAATACGAATAAACTAACTCCTTCCGTAGTTATCAAGAGGCAAGAAGACGCTCTCAGTGCTGCTCTCCTTGCCATCGAGGTTGGTCTCGGTGTCTTGCACACCGTTCTCGCGCTCACAACACTTGGGGAAGGGCGGTCGGTGGTCAGTCCTGAACACTAGGCACTGGCTATAGTTCTCCTTGGTTCTCTCCCGGTTGTTGTTTGCCGCGGGCCGGCGGCAGCGCTGGTCTCAGAGCTTCGAGGTGCCGTTGTTGAAGAGACGGATACTGCTGTCTCGGCCGACGCTGGTGCTGTGATATAGTAGTGGTTGAATGTTCAATGTTGAAAATATACGGTTCAATGAAATTTATTGATTTTGATTTTAGAGTTAGATATAATTATGATGTTAATGCAACGTCTTGTTAAGTTGTTGTGTCAGCGAACTAACTTTAGGTCACATTAGGTCTTTTTTATAAAACCAATTTTTGGAATAGTAATTTTATGGTCAATTATTAGTTTTTACATGTGTAAGTATCATTTAAACGTATCGAGAAACAAAATTCGGGGCAGCAGACGTTAGTCAAATTTTTATCCGGTATTTTATTTGGCACTTAAAAAAATTATGCTTCAATAATCATTCAATACTAATTTCCCACACCGTTTCGAGTTGGAAAATTCCGCGGCAACGGATCTATTTCTCGGGATAAAAAGTATTCTAAACGATGATCAGTGATTTTAGTGTTATACGTGTTTAGATAAATATATAAAAAGACATATAAAAATTTCAATAAATGTATTTAGGTCATTATATCGATAAAAAAGTTTACCTACACTAAAATTCCGAAAAATATTCCGTGTACAGTTTCAGCTCGGTTAAAGTTTTTTGACCTCAGTCATAATCTCTAATGGTTTAGATACAGAATGACGTGTGTAAATGTCGTTTAAATTAAGATAAATCGCGTCTTTAAATGACTCTTACATAGTGTTGTATCGAGATTCCTAAACTCGACCCTTAATAATAAGAAATATATTATGAGGTTATCCATACAAAAAGTATCCATCGGCGTCATATCGGATGATATCATAGTGGCTATTTTATGGAGTTGTTTGAGTCTATCCAGCACCCCGGAATATGATTAAGTAAAAATAATTTAATTGATCCACAATCGTAAAGAGGTGCAGTATCTTGTTCACGCGTATTATTATTAAAGCCTTTAAGGCATGATAATATATCAACTAAGTCCACAGACGGATGAATCGTCTTGCGTTCTTAGGACTTCTACAGACGCCACTTAACACAAGATGAATTTGTATACCCCTTTCCTAAGTCCATATTAATAACAATCAATTGGAAAGCCCAAAGCCAAGGAGATAAATAGCCGACATACGAGCAGACAAGCCGCCCGATGGTCGCAGTCGCCCATCAGCATCGGCAAGCAGGAGGGTGGTAGCTAGCCAGGCAGGCTTCAAGAAATGATAATAATACCAGTAACAATATTAATGACTTAAGTCATGATGTCAAAAAGTTGTATAACACGCGTGAAACACCATAAAATTGACAAACCTAATAAAATTGAACAATTTTCGACAAGTAACGAAATTATTATCTACTTGCTTAAATCATTAAATGTTTGGTCAAAAATTTTTTGTCCAATGAAGTCTCGACTTATAAGCTTACTCGGCTTACTTTAATGTAAATAAAAATATTAATTAATTAAAGCTAGGTTAATCTATTATTAGAAAATATGAAGAACTAAATCTCACTGGTTGGGGAATTGAATTGTTGGGATTAAAAGTTCTGTAGTTTGTACTGAACTAAGTGAACATTATGAAAAAAGTTCACATTTTATGTAAAGTATTTCAATTTTGGCGGATTTAGTTTTAAGTGAGATTTAAGTGAGTGTTTATTTTATCGATTTTACAGTCAAAAACATACGCACAGATGCCCGATATAAAGTGGTTATTGCAGCCCATAAGTGCTGAAAATCAAAGTTATGTAGGATCATGGTCCTATTGGTTATCTTATAACACCGATACTTCCACAAGTATTTTGAGAAAAGTTATATTGAAAAAATGGTTACTATTTTTATTTCAACCTTGGAAGGAGAAACACAGCAAGAAACTCCCAACAAGAATATTACAAAATACTCGACTAAGACGATTAATATAATACATTAGTGTGCACGGGAAATGAAATAACTCATTGTTGAGCGACTCACAATAATCGTAATACAAGAATGTGTGAAGCAACATGCAACGCAAGTAATACTGAAATATGCCAGCTCAACTCATGCACCGTTGTTTAACCCCTTTTATTGTTAGAGCAGCCCTGCAAATTGAGCAGTTGCGGGACTTGAGGAAACGGTATGAGGGAGTGGTTGTTCATGAAGGGTTGAATTAAATATTTAGCGGTGCGTTGACCTTTGTCAAGAGTTGGCATCTATTTTAGAATTCATTTTGGGAGAGTAGATTTGCATACGAATTATTTAAGGTCTGTGACTGCGTAACATTATGGCCTTTCACAGTTGCGTCATTCATCAATTGCCGTGAATTTATTGCAGAATAGGTAAAATGGCTTAACTCTTCAACCAAGTGTAGAGATTCTTTTAGATTAGAAGCTTATTATAGTAATAGTTTTTTATTATTTTATTGTACTTGTTATTAATGATTGCAAGGATTATTGTAACGATTCATAAATCGATACATAATAAGAACAGCAGAATAAGTTACGAGTAGAATATAAACAATTACCGTATCTCTTTATTTGTCGTAATGCTCTTGTCAGAGCGGTTGTGGTTAAGTTCATTCTGTAGGCCATGTGTTTGAATGCCATTTTTTTTTGTAGATGGTGTCGCCAAAGCTCTTATGGCTTCGATCGGGATTGCATCTCGTCCCGCGGCGTTCCCTTTCTTTAGGTGCTTAATGGCGGCTTCTACTTCAGACCAAAGAATGTCTGGTTTTGGGTTAACATATCCGGATTCTATCTCAAATATGTTTTTTAACTGATTACCCTGGGAAAGGGATTGGCAGTATCTTTTCCAGTCGTCGGTTATATGGTCTAGCTCAGAAACTATTGTACCATCAGTGTCTTTAATAGCTTACTGTATAACTACAGTAAAACTACATACTGCTCAAGGTAACTGACTTTTTTTGGCATTTTTGTATGCACTGTATTAAAAATAAATGTTACGTACATAAAATTTGTAACAAGAAACTCAGGATTCAACCGTAAAAATTTACTTGAAACACGGCGTCCTTACAAAGCGACGAAATAGTGTTAACTTACGTGCGTGGAACCATGCTGATATTAGTCTTTCGACTTGAATGAAGTCTTCGAGAAGTCGACAGAGACAGGGACCCTCGGGTGCCGGGAGCGGACCCGCTACGGCACAGGAGGTATCTGTAGATGTCACGAATAATATTAGAGAAGAATGAATAATGAATGAATGAATTATCTTAATGTATGTTTTATTTATTAAGTAATAAATTTGATTTTTGAAACAATATAACTACTGCGCTGAGTATAAATATCATAACAATATTAAATTTATGTTATAATATAAAAATATTCCAAATATTCGATAGTTTCAGACGATTTCAATTATTGATATTAGGTAGATTTTACAAAGAATTATACTTATAAGTACTGTATAATCGTGTTGGTACAAGGTGTCATGTTTTATTCGTTTCATTTTCTATTCGATACATTTATATTAGAACTAACTACCCTGCGCACGTTGCTACGCAACCAACTAAAATAAACAGTGGCGCCATCTGTCGAAAATTGGTCGTACCAACTCTGAAACCTCCGTGGGCCCGTGCACAACAACTTTGCTACAGATCATCACATGATCAAATGCATAGTTTACGATTCTATAAAGGACATACAGACAAACATTCATTTTTATACACATAGATATCCCGTCTTTACTATTAATAGAATTACGAAACTAACCACCTTACTTACTTGAGTGATTCAAAGGCGCTAATTTGAACTGATTAAAGACAGTAACTTAAGCAAGTGTACCCATAAAAGGATAATGGTATAAAATATACAAATGATATAGCTATGCGTGAAGAAAATTTCTACGCCAGCTTTTCCTTTACATTTGAAATCTACCGAAACGTAGAATATTATAATAAAATAAATGAGAATTTCGCGACCTTACCAAATTCCTCTCGGCTTGGGTTGTCACCCCAAACGAGATACTTGCTCCCAGCCAGTGATTTAATTACAAGATTTGGGGTTGTACAGTTAATGAAATGCAAGTTGAATTTTATATTATTATTCCTCATGATTATTGCAGCATCTTTTGATCACCATGAATAAATAAACCAAAGGAAAAAAATTAAAGAAAATATAACTTTGCACGGCATTCAATCCGAATTTTGTAGCCTTTTATAATTCAATGAAATAACCACGAAAGGAATTCAGGCAAATTGGTTTGAACATTAATCTCTTGTTACATATTACGGGAGGCATCAACACCACGTTGTTGGGTGACGAGGAAGCAGTAAATAGATCCCCTTGTTTCGCTTCTGCAACATGTAAAAACCTTTCACGGTTGATTCAAGCAGTTTGAAGGCAGGTAATTAACCTAATCACTATGCCAAGATTTTTTAGAGTTTCCAGTAATAAATAGTCTCACACACTTACATCCCTGCAAACTTCAAACAAAATCAAACACCCATTGTCAAAGAAGAAACATGACTTCAACACAGAAGGCACATACATAATTATGTTTGACCCAACCGGGAATCCAATCCAGATCGCTTCGCTCGGCTCGCTTGGCCTCTATCAACTGACATACGGGTTTGTTAATAATGTCTCGGTATTTTCACAGTTTTTGAACTATTATTTATACATTTGTATTCAATGAATTACAATTTAAAAGAAGGCATATTATTGTTTTATACTTTTTTAGTAGACTTTTTGCATCTCAATAAATGCGATTTCCGTTTGCGTCTGACTTATGAATCATTCAGCCATGTTTTTTATTATATTATATAAATATGTATATAACAATCATGGGTAATAAAATAAATTGATTATAAAAAAATTCTGTGCGGACTGCTGTTAAATAATAATCGAATAAAATCGACAATCTTCCTTTTATTGATTTATCATTTTAAAAGTGACAGTATAACGAACTGGACAAAGAATGTTCGATAAATCGTAAAATTGGATTCAGGTTCAAGTCAAAAATAAAGTACAGTAGAAATGAACGTTCATTTTCTTGAAATCGGACTTACCTGTTAAAGTGTTTCCTAAATATACCACTAGTACAATACAACGCAATAGGGTTGACACAACTGTTGAGGAACGACAAACAGAAGCCCACAATGCGAAGACCATGCCACCAGCTGTTGTAGTCCTCTTGCGCCGTGGGGCTGCAATCGAACACATCCTTTGTTATTTATTCAGTGGAATAACTGTGCGCTGCTATTATTAATTATACCTTTTTTGGACAACTGCTTAAATATTGATAAGATACACAAAATTTGAATAATGTCGATGGTGATAACATAAATATTATTTTAGTGCAGGATTGCCTAGCAAGAATTGGCAGGCGCAAAGAAATCCTTGAGTTTCTTTAACCTGTTGTTCATTAGTGGCGTAGTGCACTTCTAATACTTCGTTTTGTAAAAAATCTCTTGACTTATCCGCACTGGACCTATGTGGTGGAGAGAGCTTCAGGTCTCCTTCATTAGAAGAGAAACACGTGTGTAAGCCAATTGTAATATTTCTATATGTAACAACTTTTTTAACACTCTTAACCCTTTTAATTTAATTGTATCGTAATTTTAATTAATTACTCGTATTCCTGTAGAATAATTAAGATTAAGATTCCAGTGTAATGTGTAATTCGATTTGACACTATTAATGAAAATGATTTGATTGTTAATACTCCGTCTAGTGACGTAAAATTTATTGGATCGAGTAGATACTTGTTTTGAGTTTTGAAATAGAAAAATATTTTATATATTCACAGGTATGCGACTTATGGTATTTAGTTTACAATTAAGACATTATAAATGAACACTGTCTGTGACTTAATACAGTCAGTTCGCTCAAATTTAACTGGCACCAATTACATAAATGTCAGTCCTAATCCAGTTTCGAACTAAAGGCAACCGAGCTCTAACGTTGTCTACTTCGACTAAAGAAAGGTGACCTCCGCTCCTTCCACGTCGAGTGAAAATACTAACCAATAATAAAACCACATCATAAACACGTGAGAAGGTAGAAAGCAGGCCGCAAACACCAGCACGAATGCAAGAACCGTCAGAGCAACTTTTCTTCTTGCCCGCATCTGTAACAATGCGTACCTAAAATATAATTGAGTAAAATGCATTGTTAATGAGTAAAAAATTATACTTACATACCAACTGAGCGTCATAAACGTAAGCCGATTCTTCGGGTTTAAAATTGTAAGAAAATATGTTTGCATTGCTCATTACAAAACTTTATTTTTACATATTTCACGATGCATTCGTTAAAGATTTATTTATTTTACTTGATTCCAAAATCAACCCTTAAAATTAGTTTATCTACAGTAAATATTCGTCTTCAATCACCCAACGCTATATTTAAACCTCTCCCAATCCAGTTAAGTGGATTCGAAGAATTAGGCGCGACAGAGGTAAATACAGACACTGTGTGCAGATATAGTTACGGGTTTATTTATTAATTTTATGGACCCTAAAATCGTATATATCCTTGTATATACCGTATATCCGTGTTTTCGTTGTAAGCTAATTTTCCTCCTCGAGTGTCAGTGTCGAGCTTCACACCGTAAAGAATAATGGAACTTTTTTCCACGATAGGATTCCAGTGGTAGATGTCAACACGTGACGTATTGTAACTAGTTTCAAACTTTTATATTATAGTTACGGCTCCAACAACGCCAAAGTTGTCTCGCAGAGACTTTATCACTTCAACATTAGCAGTCGCACTAGTTGATCTCAGATATTTCGCTTCGTATAAAAGGAACTTTTCGCTTTCGTATTCAAGATTTAAATGATACGCGGGCACACCTACCCGCTATTCATATACATTTTCGGATTTTTCGGAACATTTTACGCCTTCGCCTCAAAGCGCATCGCTTCGCTCGGAAAGTAATAGACCATGATGCAGGTTATGCAGAAAACATGTATGCGATAGTCGCCCTTTTGCCGGAAACATAACAGCGAGAATCGCTTAAAATAGTTGAGTTAGTTTTTATCACTACCTGGCTTTTATGGCCGCTATTGTTTTCCGCCGGGACATATAACTAATTCTACATTTTAACATTAACGCGTATTCACGATTGTTTGTGGTTTTTAACTGTGGTAAAATATAATTGGTGAGAAATAAAAATATCGTGAGTACCCGTTATAATTAAAATGTATAATGTCCGAAATGATATACATAAGTTTAAATTCAATAGCTAATTGTATTTGCGTTTCAATGGCAGTATGATATTAATTTTCGTGTAGTTGCCAAAACAGATAATACAATTTTCAATTAAGCTCACATGAAATATGTAAATGGCGAAGAGCATTACTATAAAATATAATATGGCCCCAAGACGGTGCTCCTTAATGACAATCGTCTTATGGAATTCGAACTTTGATCGTCCTCGCCATTCATCCGTAACTTCATATCTTATTGTCTGGCTCTGGTTTCCATTCACCTCGTTGATCGAATACGATAGATTTCACACAGCTTTAGGAACATCATAAGAACTCTTTAATATTCAAAGGAAGTATTAAGTCATTTCTAATACCGAAGAATGAAGAAATATGAATGTTGTAGGTAACCGAAAATAACTGTGCGGACAATAGTCGTTCTAATTATAAACCATTTTTTTTTCATAAATTAAGTTAATGCTTGACACCAATCCCACCCGATAGTAAGTGGTGATGAAGTCTAAGATGGTGAACGCACTAACTTAGCTTATTCTTATCATAGCTATCACTGCTAAGGGATCCCTACTCTTGATGTAAGCGCGAAACTTATTAAGTCAATCGCGTGACTGTTTATCTATCATACTTAGTTTTAATCAAATTTACTGGATGCAAAAAAAAATTAGTTTACAAATTGACTTAGGTCATGGAATAACGAAGGTTTATCGTTTTGTGGTTCAAATTAGAATTATGAATCAATTGTGCAAATTATTCTGAAGAAACGTAAACATCCTTAAATATTATCTTTTTAGTACTTAGAAAATGTTTAGATGGCCGTGGATGGTTGTCAAATTAGCATGCTCATAAACATAGGGAACCACTTAAGATATTTTACTACTAGCGGTCACCCATCCATCTAACAACCGCGTCCAAAGTTGTTCATTCTATCGATCACTTAAGATTGTCAAACTATCGGGCGATGAGTTAAGTTTATGCAAATAAATTCCTTTTCACCTGTCGTTGCGTTCCTTGCATCTCTCCAGGCACGTTCTGGGTACTGAGGACGAGGTGTCGCGCCATAAGTATGTAGAACAGCGCAATGACGGCCAGTGGCATCGAATAGTACACGAGGAACCGGATCAGCACCATGGTGCGCGGGTAGTTCTCTCCCCACTCTGGTGGGTATGGGTAGCATACTAGGAACTGTAGAGAAGAAATTTTTACGTATTAATTCTTTAATAAAAGCGTACTTCTCCGGGTAGTGGTGTATCTTGCTGAACAACGGACCTGGCTATTCAGTTAGGTGCCTTCTGTTGGAAGTCGCAGCGCTCCTACTAATATATCACGACCACTAGAGCAGCAATAATTAAATAATATTTTATATAATGAACTAACAGCAAGATAAATATGAGTAACAATGTTTTGTTGCGGGTACGATTTGTTTTTCTCTTTGCTTGTACCTAGACTACCTGCGTTGTGTTTTAGTGTCCTTTGTCTTACCTGTGTTTTCGGTTGTTACCACTCACTCTCCTACTTCTTCATTTAGTGTTATGTTTTATGTGTAGGTGTAATCTGTTTTTTCTTATAATAAACAATTTCTGCTCGGATATATAATTTGTAACTGCTCCGTCTTTGCTGCACATCATAGTCGCAGCCAAACTTACCTAGATCACCAATAGAACCACCTGTGCCGGAACCTTTACGATATATAAATGTAAAAATTGTGTTTCTCATAACGAAGCGAAAGCAAGTTATTGGATTTCTCTGCAATAACATCGACATGCATCACTTGTGCGCCGAGAGTGAAAGACTAACGGCGATATAAGTTTGATTTCCACGTCTAAAAATATTTAGTTAATAGTTTGGCCCTAGATAAAATGTCAAACCACGTTGAAGATTGGATTGAGAAGCTTACACAAGCACCTTAGAGTGAGGATTGTTTGGTAATGGAAGCCGCATTACCTCACTTATGTTCAAAAGCAAACTAACGTGGAATGGTGCCGTGACATAAGGCTCAATAAGAAACAGTTTCGTTTAGAAGTTAGACTGTTTTAATCCCTACCAAACCTGCCAAAGTGAAACCATTGAGCAGTGCGAGCATGGTTTGAATAGTTAAATTTGAACTGACTGGTTACTTGATGTTAATCCCTTGATGAAATCGAAATTATATCAAAGCCGAATAGTGGGTACCAAAGTTACCAAAATCGTTAACTCTTATAAGCAACAAGCAAGCAAAATGGAACTTCATTGTTAGACCATGACCGTCTTCCGTGACAGCGTGTTAAAACGAAGGGCTTCGGGACAGCCGAATAGTTTTCATTCCTTTTACTCTTAACAATATCTCAACTTGATTCTGGCACATTTCTCTGTTTTGACCTTAAACTTTAAAAACATGAAGCAGATAGTTGCAAAGTAATTTTATTTTATGATGCCCTAAACACCTCGATACCCAATGCTTACGTTAAATAATTGTCTACACAGTACAAGTATTCACAATAAGATAAGTATACTTTCGCAATAACAAAAAGGGAAGCTTCCCAAGGTGCTCGTAAAACTCGTCGACAAAACTTCGGTCATAACTGCGCTAAGTGGAAGCCCGGCCTGTTATATTTTCTCTTTCCGACATACCGAGGTAAAACTGCTACGAACATAAAACGCATTAGTTATTCTTAAAAGTGTTCGCCTAGTGGTGTTGAAATTCGATCATAACAATAAAATAAAGTTCTGTTTCCAAAATTCTAAAGCTCGTCAATAACTTGAAAAAAAAAAAGAAAAAATATTATTTATATCCATGTACTCGTAATGTTAAGTATTGCTGCTTTGATCGTCATTATATATCCAGACTCTTACTCATTCATCTTCACATATCAATACTTTTATTAATATATATTCTTGTTTCCACAAACGATATTTATTATCAAAGAAGTGCTCTATAAATGATTGAATTGTTCTATGAACGATCTGCCTTACTTTCTCCCATTATCTTATAAAAGGTTGTTGTAATCAAATGATGTCTATTGTATCACTTCATCTATCGTGTATGAATTATGTGTCACATCCTATTATAAAACAAAGTGTCTGTGTAAATGATCGCGTTAATAACCAAAAGTATTGCACAATTTTTATGCAGTTTTTCAAATTTATAGTAATATTTACGCGGAAGGTTTATGTGCATAATTTGTTTGACAAGAAATATTCATTAAAAGAAAATCCATACTTGTAACATAACATTTTTTTTCTATTACCTACCCCCACAAAGTGGGTTGTAACTTCTTTTTAAATTGTATACAACATTTTTGTATTAAAGTTCACTCACATTGTGTCAAAGTCAGCACTGTGTTTATTAATTAATTTGCCGCCACTGAAAATCATATTTGAAAGCGCAATATATATGAAGTGATATTTTTCTTTTGTTTTGCTTTACCAATTTCATGATTGCTGAGAAAATGACCATAAGTTGAAGAATAAACAAATCAACCTTAAATTCAGCAATAAAAAGACCTCAAGAGGATAACTGCCGGCAACAATTTCAATTGAATTTGGATTTAATGAAATCTCGCTTTTGTTTCATGTTTGATTTAACAAAGAATTCTCAAATCAAATCAAAATTAGTATCGTCGAGCGCATACTGAATTTCAGTATTCGAAAATATTCCTATGTTTTTTAAAGGGTAATGTGCTGTTCAATTATTATATATGACTTAACAATTTAACTTACAATACACATAATTTCACCATTACTGAATATGATATGATGTATCTATTCATGTGCAAATATATAATATTTGTGTGTTCGTAACTAGTGCGTGTATCTCACTCGGTGCTTGTATGAATGCGCTTGTATGTGTGTGAAAGTGCGTACGTGTGTGTTTGTGTGTGTTCAATGCAGTTTTCATTTATGTGCTTGTGTGCCAGCCTTAATTCAAAGCAATTTGATAAGAATCTGTTCTTTAATAACTTAATTTTTGAAGCCAATCTCCCAGTATCGACGCACATTTTATTTTGGGCAATTTTTTTTTTAATTTTAATACCAAATCTAAGATAATAACGGGATTTACGTACTAATTTTGTTTAAATTTTTGGGATAACCCACTTATTTTAGCGTAAACTTATTTTTAAATGTCACTTTTAAGTTTTTATGGAATTTTACTTTCGTATATATATGATGTACCGTTAATTATCACCCAGAATTTTGTATGTAGAGCGATATGGTTTTTAGGCAGATTTTTAATATGGCACGTTGTGCGCGATTTAATCTTAATAGGTGAGACATAAGTCTAGGAATAGTATAAGAAGCAACTCCAAGCTACAATGGCATAGCTTATAACAGATTAACAGAGAAATTACGATAACTTGATAACTTGAAAAACGATATTTATAGTGTTAATATCACCAATTGCTTTAAGACGTTTAAAATGAAGGATCAACTCTCGAACTCTATATGTTACCATGTCTATTTGTTTAGTTCAGGTAAGTTCACTTACGATAACTTCAAAGCAGCGTATCTGGTCGAAAACTATTTATTCCACCCAAATAATTAATTCAGCCATCTGAATTAACTCCCTGCTATAAATTAATACACTTTCCTTAACAAAATATTCGATCAAAATCAGTTCATATTAGATCCACTGTTTGACCGTGTACTTGGTTAAATCCAACGGAATGGACTGGAATGAGTTTGTATAAAATCGATTCACAACTTGGTCTTGTTACTTTGATTTCAGATTACTATAAATTTGCACTATTCTAACTATTTTGTCACGGCAATTAAACTTTGGGAAATACGGGTAAAGTTTGGTCCCGGAAGTAATTATGAGATTTCCTAAAACCGTTTTGCGGCGTTTGACCTGCCAACAGTGTCATGAAATATAATGGAATTAGATCTTTTGTTATAAAGATGTGAATAGTGACAGCGTAAAAGCAATTTGATGTCATTACGTGGTTTAAAGGTGTAATGGATTCCAACTCTCCTTGAGCCTGTCCTGCTTGAATTACCCTGAACAACGGACAAGGTTATGGCGTTAGTTTCCTTCTGTTAGAGGTCGCTGGGCACTATCTGGCTGGAAAGTATTCAGCTTAATCCTAAAGGTACACACACATTATGATTTTTACCTACAATATTAGCTACCACATAATTCTAAAATCTACTGCGAAATGTTTTTAGGGTTTCAATCTGGGATGTTATGGAGCTCCGTAACCGTAACCGAAACTATCGGATATCCGTAACAAAAATATAACCGAAACCGTAACCGAACCCGATAAGAAAGTTTCGAATAATTTTGAAGAGAGGCAGAGCCTAAATAAAGCACGTTATGACTGGTTTACGCCGACCGAGCAGATACATTAGTCGCATCGTTCTCATTTTAGACAGTTTTTATTATTTAATTTGTGATTCTGTGATTATAATACCACATAAAACCTTTGTTACTTGTAAAAACTTTGTAAATACATTATATATATTGTAAATACATTATCCAAGAATCATAATATCCGTAATAACTATATGTAACCAAAATGTACATGCCTTTAAGAGGTATACATATCATATCATTGTTTTAGTACTCAGTAACATAAGTTTGTATTCCGTATGTAATGCTGTTGGCGTGTCAATAAATAAATTAAAGAAAAAAAAATTATCCGAAACAGTCGGATAATCCGAAATAATTTTATATCCATAACCGTAACCGAAACCGGTAAAATATTATTCATATATCCGTATCAGGATCCGAAATGTCATATCCATAACATCCCTAGTTTCGATTGTGTTATCAGAATAAGGTCTAGAGCGTTCCGAGTTTTATGACTGGACTAGGAATGGTGGTGACCATTTACCGTCTGCTTAGTTGTCGGTTTTACCAAAAATGCAAATGAACAAATTAATTTTATTTCTACTGAAATGTATTTTATTATACGGTAACGTAAATGTTAGGTTATCCAAGCGATCGTTCACCGGACCTCCTGAGATTAAACTTATTCTTCTGCATTGTTCCCTTGTGAGTACTATCGTTTGATATAATTTTTTAAGTGCCATCAATTTATAAGACACGGATAGTAGGCGTTAGCTGATTCAAACAAATACTGTGTCGTAAAAGACAACGCCCCGGTGGTTTTATCATATAAAATAAAAGTTATAACTTTATTTTCCGATTTATTTGTGATTCTAGTTAAGTGATTTTACTGTTAATATCAGAAGATGTACTCAGCTGCCGATCAAGCAGCCGAATAAAATTAACGTTCACACAATCACATCCTCGCATTAGGATTTATTGGGTTGCGGGTGGCATAGATGTACACAGTTATGATGTCATAAACAAACAATTTATTATTCACATAAATATCTGCCCCGGTCGGGAATCGACTGGGACCGCTCGTTCGGCAGGCAGGGGTACCTACCGGGGCACCAACTGGGCCACGAGGGCTAAATTTTCTTACGTTAAAATTAATTTTTAAAACGCGGTATTTATATGGGTGGTATCAGCGCCCAGCAATTATCAATAAAAGGGAATTGTTGCTTCAGTCTCGTAAATTGTCGTGTCGTCTACCAAACGATCAGGGAAGTTCGTTTGGAATTAAATATGATTATATATATACATATATATATATGTATATACGTATATATTTTGCACAAACTAGCAGACGAGCCACCTGATGGTAAGTGGTCACCGTCACCCATGGACATCAGCAAGATCAAAGGTATCACTGATGCGTTGTCGGCCAGGAAATGAGAAGAAGCTTAGAAAGAAGGTACTGGCTCTCAAGCTCCCAGTTGGAACACGACGAATCGTTTGGCGACTGACTCAAGCAGGAGGGTGGTAGCTAGCCAGGCAGACTTCACGGAAAGATAATAATACCAGTAATAATATTAATGCCTCAATAATAATACTAAATATAATCCTCACGCGAAGCCCTACCTCCAAGCAGGCTGGTTTCTGTCGCCTCTTACGACACCCTGTTCTGCCAGCATGTGATTGGGGGTAATATTCTAAGCCGCCCCAATACGGCAAAAAATCTTTTGCAGTTAGTGTATACTCAAAAATAGCACACAAAAAACTGGCTCCGATTGTCTATTTGATTTACCATAGCCAGTATTTACACTTTATTTACAAGTAGTAATTATTACTACTATTTTACTAGAGCATATGTTATTAAATGAGGAATTTATATTTATTTCTAAAAACTGAATCCCCCGCTTTCATCATCGTGTCCGTGATACTTTATTGTTACAGATGTTTAAAGATGGCGGTGATATCTTAACAACAGGTGATCCGCCTGCTCGATTGTCGGCTATTTACATAAAAAAACATTATTTTATTTTAGATTTATTGAGGAAGCATTTATTGACCTGGCCCGTTTTAATATATCTCTTTATGTACGTCACCGCAGTAAGCATTCCCACGACAAGTTCCATCGGTTTTTTATTGGATAGGGATCCCACATAAGCAAACAAGTGAAGTCAAAATATAATTAAATCAAAAAAACAATAACTCAACATCGCAGTGGAAATATTGGACATTCAGTCATTAATCAAGAGGCTTGGACAGTTACGAGAAGAATTTCATGAAAAATAAATTATACCTATCGTAAATTGATACTCCAATAATGTATCCCTGGTTAAATAAATTAACAGCATTCAATATCACAATTCATTACAGTAAAATTGCTGGACTCGGGGCACCTTTAGAAGGGGGATTAAATTACTTTAGAGTCCATTGTCCTGGACAGCTGCGAGTTGACAGACTTAATATCTTTGAGAATTCTAAGTTATGTAGATTATATAAAGGTGTTATTTTTCACCGCGGTCCGATTTCATGCACCGCGCATGCAAATTATGGAACTACTTCCTTCTGAGGTATTCCTGGAGTGCTATTATATGGAGTTCTTTAAAAAAGATGTAATAAGAGCTTTCTTCCAGGGTTTGCGTTACCATGGTCACTCCTCCGATCTGACCATCAGGTGGTCCGCGTGCATTTTCGTTTGCCGTCAAGGTATTAATAGGAATAAAGACCAAAAAATTATTAATTAAGTTCAAATACCTACGTACCTTTGAACAATCAAAAGTTTATGCAGAATTCGAATCATCCTAGTAGCGACACCTCGAGCTCGAGACGGTCATCTATATTTACACAATATACACCAATCCCTTCTTACATACGAATGGGGTCACCATTAGGTCTTCAGAAGTTTTAATCTAGATACCGTGACTTACGAAGTCTGGTTACAGAAGTGCTGATCGTGCAACATCATAACATGCATTCCAGTACTTAAAATCGGCCGGATCTCACTTACACTTATTTTAGGATAATTAGATTTAAGTTTCCTTAATTCCAATGTAGGATAGAACCCGAAACGTGTAATGAATTACATAAGTGGCTTTAACACAACTATTTTAGTCAACAACATTACAAAATACATTTCTATTCGTTTACGATAAGTTCGTTTTTATTTTAAAAAGAGCAAACCATATAATCCTTTCTGTGTAAGTAGCACTCAACTCGGTAAATGTTAGTAGCAACACTTGAAACTGTGAGTGTTTATAAACGACCCGTCCAAGATACGGTGCCGTTTTACGTAGGTCCGTACGTAGGTAGGTCTGTACGTATCCATACGTAGTCTGTGCTATAGTAATGTTTGTCAGTTTTTTATTTCCATTCACTGTACACCAACTGCGATAAATATTTAATATTTCACGTTAGACTACGTAGTTATAAAAAACTTTACTGCCTCTGGTTTCAAGTCGGTGAGCAGAGGCACCTCCAGGTGTAAGGATAAAAACAGTTGAAACTTAGTGGATGGAAATCTGTTTTTCACATGAAGTGTCTAGATTTGAATCATGTCTCCAATATTTTGTTTTCCATATATCTAATGAAAAAACAAAACTTATATATTTTAGGTAAATAAAAAACTAGGAAATCGCTTGTTTACCGAGTCCTCGACACTGAAGCACGTTAAAACATTCCAAGGTTTATTCTACAATGAGGAAGCTTGCTAGCTTCTTGGCTTGGATTTAAGGATAAGGATTGATGAAACTTTTTACACCCCACGGAAAAAAAAACCTTATTAACTCGCTGTCTTGAACATTCAACGTTTTAAACCAAAAAGGATGTTAAAAAGCCCTGCTATATTACTGAAAAATTTCCGCGATGCAAAACAAGAAATATAGAATTAATTTAAAACATGTGATACCTATAGGAGATAATAAGTAATTATTGTAAAAATATACAATGACCATTAACCATCCGTTGTACCCACAGACACGAATCCTTTCTAAGCTAGAAGATTCAGGAAAAAATATGCATAAATAGGTAGAGAGACATGAGACTGATCACGGAACGGAACCTTAAAATTTTAAAAACTGGTTTAAAAAGAAAATAAATTGCCTCAAAAGATTAAGAGTAATATATCCCTTCAAAACAACTTTTCTTATTAAACTTTTACCGTCTTTAAACTCGCGATCTCCGTTGACTCGCGGCGTTAAAGTGTAAATAATGAACTCAATTAAAAACTGACCAGTTAAATATTTGACACAAGTAGATAGTATTTGAAGCAAATAGCGTAAATAAAGTCTGCTGTTGGCATCATCACGATATATTATCTATATCTATCTATGTATATATGTGTGTTTGTGGGTATATTTGTTATATTGTATTATATAGTACATAGTATGAATAAATGGAGAATATATGTATCACAGACATTGTTAGTAAGTTAAAAAAAAAAAAAATTGACACATTTGCCACATCTTCTCGTTAGGACCCAGGATACTTACAGGGAATGCTATTAGGCATTGAGTCCGACCATTATACTTTATTTAGTTTAGGTCAGTCTAATAAAGTATTAATTAAATAAATGTAGCAGCGTAGATTTATTAATATAAAGTTTGTTCGTACTACTTTCCAAAAGGGACAAATTATTGAGTTCTGTTTTCTATTGTTCATTCATGTACAATAAAGAATTTTAATAAACATATCTAAGATCCGCGTTGGGCAAAATGAGCGTTAAATTATTTCAATTTTCAAGTCATCCTCTAATAAGTTATCGGCTCTAGTTCATTATCTATTCAAGACAACACGGAAAATGTGTGAAAGGTAAGTTCTTTGTTTTCGGCGTGTGTGACATTACAATAGAACGCATAACAATGGAAATATAAAGTTTCTTGGGATTTGAAATATTCAGCGAGAGCAATTTCATACAATATTAAAGGGACAGTAAACAAAGCTTTCAAAGTGTCTGTGGCTTGTGGCGGTACATTACATGGATGTATTGTTCTTGATCAGTTAAAAATACCAGGTCAATGTTATAAGCCGGTATCATTCAGCTATAGTTGTGTTTGGAAGCGGTCAAATTTGCTTGATAAATAGAAGATCATCGAGTCAAATACTTAAGGTGGGGTTTATTAAAACTACCTTTCTAACAGTAAAATATTTATTTTTAAATAGGGATTGATTTCGGAGATTACTCCCTGGCTACATGCAAACAAACAACAAACAAAATACAATTCGCATTTTATAAAATTAGTATAGTTACATATTACCATGTGAATTCTTGTCTATTACGCATACATTTTTAGAGCGTAGACTATGTAAGTATTCTCCAGCAGCAAATAACTAAGTTTAAATGAGTAACAAGTTGATTCTAGTCGGGTATGACGACAATAGTATGTATGATATGAATACTTTCTGAAAATCTTCAGAAATTTATAAGAACATAGCTAAAATTTTTGTGTAAAAAAGCAATGGTTACCTCTAAGTGGTTGTGAAATCATTGCACATAAATGTATAGATATTTATATTTGTCCAGTACCTATTTTAAGATTGTTACAACCGTTGGTGAAATTTATAAATAAAAAAATAATAATAAAGTTAAATCAGTCGATAATAATGATGTCCATGATCAATTTGTTAGAAAATTAATAAATGAGCACAATTTAACGGAATCAAGCGGTATGAGTTTAATGAGCTTTACTCTTAGTAGAAATCTTCAGAGAAAATCGAAGCTGAATTAGAAGCAATTCGAGACTTAAAATTAATTGAAATTATGAAGTACATATTCATTAAAGGAGGATTTATTGAATTATATACAGTGTATAAAGGAAAATGAATGAAGCAAATCTAATAAAGAAGAGTTAAAAGCTCTTGAGATCACATAAAAGTAGAAGTTTAGAAGACACAAAAAAATCACATGTATTTAAAAATGCTTAAATAATCAAATGGCTTTGTACTTCAAACTTTTTAAGGTAAAGACAGTTTTTAACACGAAATTTGAGAGGTAATATAATGAAATTCCAGAAAGTGTATTTTCTTTTAAAAATTATGCCTTAAATTTAAATAAATCATTTACAAGGCCTTTCAATGTTGCGTAAAAAATAAAATTAAATCAATTAAAAAATACAGCTCAGGTCAATGTTAATCTGAAAGTTATATTATATATCATTATCCAAGAAAATTCTTGTTCAAGTAATGTTTTAAATGTCACTATAGTTAAAAAAAAGTAATTAATAGAATTAACGAATTACAATAAAAAATAAACTTTCCATGAAATGAGGCCATTGGGTCTCCGTTATTTGTGTTTGGTTGTAAATGTATTCAGCCAGGCGCATTCACAAAAACTTCTGGGTTTAATGATAGAATAAATATGATGATAGAATAATTTACTTCGAGAATTTTTAATTCTTGATTGATAATAGTATCCGTTTCAGTCATTTAACATTTAACTTATGAAGCAGGACGTTCAAAATTCGTTAAATTTTCCTGAATTTTTACAAGGTTTGACGTGCACGATTTTCGGGGGGATGAGTCATAACGCCTACAACCCTTTCTCTCAGACCGCACCAGTTCACATTAGGTATATTAATAATCTCGGTAATAATCATTTCTGTACTTTAATTTTAATCGTTCTTTATATATGAAATAATATCAAGCTTAGCGTATTGTGGACATGGTAGGGATTTATTTGGTTACTCACAATCGGTGATTTAGAAGTAATTTATGGTGTGTGTGTAGTGATTTAAAGAGAACGAGAGAGAGAGAGAAAGAAAGAATTTTATTTGTGAGAGAACAGAGAGATTTATTTGTATTGGCTGTGATATATATTTTTCCAAAATTGAAGTCCTGTTATTTGGTTTTCACAAAAATACTCTGTGGGTTTTATCGGTAATATCTCTTTTTTTTTGTAGGTTATATCATAAAAGCAAAATCAGAATCAGAAGCAAAGTAAAACTTCAACAAATTTAAAATTGCGCCCTGAACCAACTGAATTTAACCAATACAAATTTAAAAATAGCTAATTGAAAGGCAACGTCCAACCTAGACTGGTGGGTCTAAAATATTATTACTTTAGAACAGTCGTTCCTAACCTTTATCATTTGATAAGGAAACCCATTTCGCCACCATGCACCTACCTACTACGGCTGATCTGTCATTTCATTAATGTACAATTTTTAACTATTTATCCATTATTACCACCTTGTTACCCCCGTAGAATAGCTGTTATACTTCACCCGAGGTAATTATCCTCAGGATGAAAATCCTGGGTTTCGAAACATTACATTTTGTATGCGAATTTCTCCCCTATACCTATATTTAACAATAGGGTGTAAAGTTTGCGTAATTTTTTGATTCGTTTCTTAGGTACTTGAAATTTAGAACAAATAAGCTTCAGTAACAGCATTAAGTAGCAGGATACACATAAAACATTTGCCAATAACACTCTTCTCAGGCGGAAGATAGCAATTTATCATGTCAACTACCGACAAACAAGTAAACAGGTTTTCTTTAACATCCGATACACCAGAGATCTCGTGATCAGGAATAAAGTAGTACACCTGCTATGTAACGTATTATTATTTTTTCGAAGGTATTATTATTGCATCGATTATTATAATTTTTTCGAATTATTAAGTTGTACTTAACACTCTAATATTATTAGGCGTTTTATGTATATGACACAGTATTGTAAAGCCCATTGGTTTGAACGTCGGTTACTCATACAGGAGACTTTAGTTCAAATCCTGGGGGCAAATTTATTTTTTTTTCATTACGTGCGTATAGAGAACTGTCAGGTGTGCGTAAACCTGCACACCTGACAGTTCTCCATAACGTTTTTAACCTTGTGTAAAATCTATTAAACCGTACTAAACCAGTGTGGCGAACTTTGACCATAACCTCTCTTATTGTAAGTGTAGACCTGACCCCGCAGGGGGATAGTTGTGGGTTGTAATGATGATGATATATACTCATCCTATATACAGATATTTATTTATCTATGTATAAGATTTAATTTTCTTTTCTTTTTTTACCATACGTATGCAAACAATAACAGTTAGCTATTCAAGTTTTTTTAAATTTCTTTTTGGAATATTAGTTATAAGACACTTTACCTATATTGGAACTTTTCGACTTTAAGACTGCACAAAAAATCAGCATCACAGATGTGTGTTGTAAAAAGGCTGAGTGTAGTAGACTTACATGTGAAGTGATATTGCGGTGTAAAGTAGTCTCCATATATACTTACATACTTATTAAGTTTTTATTTACATTAACAAAAAAAACTGTGTAATAGTTATTAAATCCAAATCAGTTGTTATTCATGCTGTCAGTTGTTATTCATGCTATCAGTTGTTATTCATGCTGTCAGTTGTTATTCATGCTATCAGTTGTTATTCATGCTATTAGTTGTTATTCATGCAATCAGTTGTTATTCATGCTATCAGTATTTATTCATGCTATCAGTTGTTATTCATGCAATCAGTTGCTATTCATGCTATTAGTTGTTATTCATGCTGTCAGTTGTTATTCATGCTATCAGTAGTTATTCATACTATCAGTTGTTATTCATGCTATCAGTATTTATTCATGCTATCAGTAAACATAGACATTATTTTCAAATTATGTTAAGTGAAGTAATAACAATATCTAGTCGATAATAACTTTACCTGTGTAGTAGGATTGACTACGAACGGCCGCAGGTAGGAGCCAATGTAAGCCGGCGTCGCCAGCACAGCCGCCAGGACCCAGATCCCCACAGCAGTGGCCACTGTCAACCGGGTAGCTCGTTTACTGCCACCTGGGGAAACATGAAATATACAAGTAATTAATAAATTACAGCTGATTGTAATGGTTCGAACGTCAGTCTTTGGCATAAGAGAGTCGAGAAAAAATCCAGCTTATTTTTCAAATTATCTTATCTTACTTTTCAAATTATGTGCGTATTGCAAATTAATTATCGCGTGCTTCGGTGAAGGAAAGCAGCGTGAGGAAGTCTGCATACCTGAGAATTTTTCATATTTTACAATCATAAATCGTAATAATGAAATGATGATGAATGAGCTGACGGCCTGCGATTGGTAAAAGGTTACCACAGCGCATGAACATCCATAGCAGGGATGTTATGGAGCTTCGTAACCGTAACCGAATCCGAAAAAAAAGTTTCAAATAGTTTCGGATAGGATCGGAGTCTAAATCAAATACGTTATGACAGGTTATGAGGAGAGAAGAAATAAACGAATAAAAATAATTCATTTACATAATTTAAGTGAATTTTCCAAATCGCTTAATAAATGACGGAGTTCAGAGGTAACAAACTTAAAAAAAATACAAACTAATTGAATAACTCCTCCTTTTTAAAGTCGATTAAAATAACCATTTTTCACTGTTTAATACCAGATAACCGTTTTATTGCCAAACTAAACACGTTATAAAATATCATCCCCTTTAAAGTTATTATCAGCACAACAAGGAACATCTTATCGCACTGGTGTTTAAATTGACATTTACATTTAAATTGAATCACTTTAGAAGTTAAACTTCATAGTATATGTATAACGCTATTTTTAACGAATAAAAAGGGGAGATTTCGGACTCACAATATTTATTCCGTAAGCAAAATAACGTTACAGGCTTAGATCGTCTTAACCACCACTCGCGCCTGTTAGACATAATTTTTTTAGATCACTGGACTCAAGATTTTATTACTACAGTTTTTTGTTGTAGCTTTTTACATAAAAAAATGTAGTATTTAAAATGTTAATTGTAATGCAATGTAAATACTGTAAAAATGTAATTATTAATTCGCATTTAAAATAATATTTAAATAGTTACTCTTACAATAGTTAACATGATGCAACATACAAATATGTACTAAAGATTACAGGATTACATTTGGAGAGTGTGCGAACGAATGACATAATTTTTCGGGCTTCTCCTTGCAACATCGGGCATCACGACTCAAAGTAGTTTGTCCTTTCGTTGTTAACGTCTCTCACGTACGAATGTACCGTTTTGTCTCATTTATAACTCATATTGTGAAGGCCCGGAATAACTTGCTTGCGTCGGTATTCCTGTTTGATTAAAACGTGAGCGTCTTCAAGGCTCTTATTATGTTAGTGCGTTTTATCACCCCGGCATACATCTCCATTACAGTTTCATGGGAACATTCAAACAGATAAAATGACGTTTTGTTTTAAACATGAATAAATACAACATATTCTGTAATGGTCAAATTATGTGCATTTTAAGAAATGATTCGTTAGCAGTCTTATAAAGAAGACAAATAGTTTTTAGAAATAGAATGAAGTACTTTGCTGAACTAAGATAAGAATATTATGAGTAATTGTCGCGTATGCAAACCTCATGACATTTTCCTTCACCGAGACAAATGACAATTAGTTTATACGAGTATAACGTATACATATCATTTTGCAAAAGTAAAGTAAGAGGCGCGTGCCGTATTGTAACCAAAGAACCCGTAGAATTAGCAGTGATTTGCATCGTCAGATTTGAGAATTACCGTGTAGGTGTCGCTGTTGAGTTGGAATGAAAAAGAAGCGGGTTTAAAATGAATTTTTAACATTCAAGTATAACGAAGGTAGCAAATTTCTTGACAGCGAACAATTAAGAGCTCGGCTTAGAAGTACCTACATTTGGATTAACATAACATGCAGTCGTTTTCGTCTTTTGGGCTTTGAATTTCTCATAATATCTTCTAAGATGACTGTGGAAACAAGGAGAGTTCACATACATATTCTTCGAAGATTATGTCTTTTGTAAATTACATAATCGTAAGTAGCTGTGCAGCATTCGTATTTTTGACTAATTTATTTATTTTGACCAAATAATTAATGGGTCTAAGTCGGATACAAGTAGAGATGTAATAAAGTTAACTAGTTTTAGCTAAAATTCGATCGTTATGATAACATGATTTTCTGTTTAAATTTTGATTTTAATTCATAAACAAAAAACAAAAATTAAACTCTGTTTACGAACAACGGAGAAAAAGGTCTTTGCCTACTTACACATACATTTAGTAAGTTTAATAAGTCTCTTTATTTGATAATACATTTTATAACTCCAACGAATCTGTTTCTCCTTATTTACCGATCCAACAAATTTGAGTTCCAAATGGTTGAAGTTAGAATCTTCCAATTTAGACGGTATAAACTTTGTGTAAGGTAGCCAAAAAATAAGAAGGAATTTTGGAAATTTACCCCTAAACGAATAAGTTTTTGGTTTGTATGGAAGTCCAATATTTTTGCAGCGAAATTCCAATGGTCCGCCTTTTCTTGAAATGACTGATAAAAATTTAACACTCAGCAGAAACAGGGAACGAAAGTGTTTACGGTGATTTAGTGAAATGTTTGTTGATTTATTCCGCTATTTTGTATAAGTACTTTGGTATAAAAAATATAAGTCATATGGTATTTTTATACGTACAAAACGTGAAATATTTCAACCCTGTTCACAATGGTCATTGGCTATTGAAATAGCTACGAAATGGGGCACGGAAAGATTAATAGTTCGGTAGTATCCGCTGAATACCGCGTCATATTTTATCAGTTTTGCTTGTAACAAACTTATGAGACCGTAAAAGTATTGAGTATCTACATAATATGCTAACACATAAAAATAGAAAACCGGTAAAGTCACACGAATGGAAAAAGAAGATAATCCTTTTGTTCACAACATCGTGTGTAGAAAGGTTTGTGTTAAACAATTTTTCTTATTAAACACTCGCACTCCCGCACTAGCATTCCCTGTGTGGCATGGCATACACAGATATGACATCACAAACACCCAAGACCCGAGCGCAAACATTTATCTGTCACATAAACGTCTGCCCCGGCCGGGAATCGAAACTAGGACTCCCGCGCGGCAGTCAGGGTCACCAACTGGGCTATGCGATCGTCACATTACATTCGATAATTTACTTCTAACTGTTTCAATTAGTTTCTTGACGTCCCTTTAGCCGAATTAGAAGTCATCATAAATATGGCATTGAATTGGTTTTGCTTCTATATCAAACAATATGAAAGTGTAAAAACCCGAGAATGTCACTTCTTTGTTATCTCCGATGACGTCAAGGTACCTTTTTATTAACATCTGCAACGTAAATAGAACCTTTGATAATTTTTTGATAGCGCGGTGAAATGTAAATCTTTCTTCACTTTTCTTGTTAATCTTTGAGCGTTCTAAGATACACAGATTGCGGGATATATTCTTTTTTACTTATGATGAGTCAATATTGGACTACAATCCCACCTATGGTAAATGGCGATGTAGCCTTGGATGGTAAGCTTAGACAAAGCCACTTTCGATTTCAAGTCATCTATACTATAATCGGATGTTTATGACGAAATAATGGACAGTTGCCGTACGTCGAGTCGTTCGCCAGTGGAAAAGAGATGGGGGAAAACACTCGATATCTGCTGTAGTGATACTGATTTTCATGCATCCTATTTGTGAGTGAAGTTTAAATTCAACAACCATATCTGCTGAAGATGAAAATTTACAGACCGCACAAAGGATAGTTTTATCTGAATAATTATAAGATTCGAACAGACTAGGTGTTCGAAGCGGAATAATTGCTTTTAGTTATAGCTACGAGTTCTAAGAAACATTTTATCTAAATACTTAATCCCTAAAACAAATTTGTGGTTTTAAATTGCGTTTTATCTTTCAAATAAAACGAACACGAGCACAGAATAAATTGCCAAATGGTTTTTCTATGAAACTCGACTGGATTTATTCTCATTACGGTCGTTATCTTCGGAGTTTTTCCCAACACTGCACAAAGTGGCGATTATTGCTCAAGGAAAGTTTTGTTCTGAAGAAATATTTGACCAATTGGTGTTGAGCGTTTGTATTTTTTTAAGTTAAAATTAGCGTTTTGCTCGCGGCAAATCTGACTAACTGTGTGAACGAATTTGTTTAGACGCCAGTATTTAAGCTTAAATAAATAAATAATATAAATAAATAATATATGTTACTAAATAACATATCCTGGTATTGATTTATATCATTCATAATTGAAAAAAAACAATTACTTTCCTCCGTACACACCTCGGTACGCACATGCATAAACTAAACTAAATATAGTACTATTTAACATTAGCAAACTACCCTAGCTTCACCTTAGAGAAACTACGCCTTACGCTTAGAAATAGCACCAGCTGCATTGTTTTAGGACTGGGTTTTTCTCGTTTCGTGAATTAGAAATACATATATTTATTTATATCTTTTTTATGTATGAACAGACAAACAGACAAAATTCTATTTTTTGGGTTCTATTGCGTTAATAAAGGCCCCTAAATAATTTTCTCACTATCCCCTTAACGTACAGGAAGCGATCATTTAGAATTGTATTATATGTATAGATATTCGACCACAGGGCGCCCACTGGTTGACATGATTATATCTCCTTGTCAATAGTGTAATAAGCCGTATTGCATCGTTCGGCACGTGGTATATATTAGGTATATGTATAATCATTATTTTTATTAACATTGACTTAAACCGTTACCGGATATCAAATGTGCACAGGAGGCCCTTGAATAGGGTAGATGACAATTTTTTTTTCGTATTCATTAAAAAATTTCGTAATTTTCAACTCATAAAATTTGTAACTCCGCTCAGAATCGCAAGGTACAACATTTTTAAATCTTGTGCATGCGGACGCTGTCATAACAGCAAGAGATGGAGACGTAGACGCAGACGTTTCTCCACAAGACGCGCGAAACCTCTACGAAATTGTTACGATGTGAAGCGCTCATAGTCCGACGACCTGTGTTAATAGTTATTTATTGCGTGTACAGCTGGATGGCTGAGCGCTTCTTGAGCCGTTTCTATTAACTTAAGATACAGACAGTCATTTGAACCTCAGTTATTATCTACGCCGAGCAGCTCGAAGATTCGATTTGTATTCGTAGCCGAATGAAAAATAACTTAAAGCCTAATGTCTAGAAATTTCGATATTTTTATTGTAATTCAATAGTCGTGCCCGTTGGCGTAGTTTTGGTGAAATTATTTAGTCATCGAGAACGCAGACCAGCCATACACGACGTATGGCCATTCAATTTCCTTAACGGGAAATGGATTCTTGGTATTAAAATAACTCTTTAATAACCGCATCACTTGTAATAATTAATAATAAATAATAATAATTAATGTAATAATAATACAGGAATTGTAATAATTGACAAGTTTTGCCCCATATTATATTTGTAAAACAATACCTTTTTACGGTTAAATAAAAATTATTATGTATCTCACAAAGTTAATTCTAAATATTTTTTTACCACTCAACAGCCCAATTGGTGACCCCGAAGCCTGAGTCAAATATTTATGTGACAAATAAACGTTTGGTATCGGGATGTTTGAAGTGTGATTTGATATGGCGGCTAAGAGACACTCAGTCCATTTGGCATTAGTAGTCAATACTGAAAGGTCACTGTTTAAACTTACTAATCTGGTAGACGGCAGAAATATCCATAACGTAAAAGTCTATTTTTCGGTTTGAATTCGATAGTGTATAAAGTTTATTGAAGCGATGTTTATTGAAAAAGAGCTATTCACCAAAGTTGTACGGCATAAATTTAAGAAAACAATACGCCTGGTACAACAAGAACAATTACTTTGTGTGTGATTGACCTATGTTAAAGTAAGGCTCATAATTATCGTAACGAAGTATTTCTGATTGTTGCAGACAAGAACGAATTCGGTAAACAATCTTAATTTTATTAATACTTCAAATCAAATCAAATGAAATCAAATTGCAAAGAAGATCGCAATCTCAAGAGTAATAAGAAACAAACACAAAGCACTGTAAATAATTTTCTGAAAATAATTAAGACAAGTAGATTACCAAATACTCTTAAAAATTAACCGTAAGTACAACATTTATTTATTTATTTATTAGGAATTTGACTTTAGGAATAAAGGCTCTGCACACAATAAAGAAAATGGGACACTGCGTTCCCTAAAGCGAACTGTAAAACAATAAGTCTGCCTTAAGGTTGAAGTATACACAGTACATTTGGTTCATCTAAAGAAGTTGGCAGACAATTTACATTTGAGTGTACTGGTATACAGCTTTCGTTTCCTTTCGTAAAATGCAAATCCTTCTGTTCACATATAGTATTTTATCACAGTGGAAATATTGCTATTACTTTATATTAGGCATTTCATCAATATTATGTTTATTTTACTTTAGCTTTGGGGACATCTTTCGGCAGTTTACTACTTATAAACAGATTTACGATAGTATCTGCAAATAGTATAAAAAGCGGTAGGTAAGAATAAAGAAAGAACGATTTTTTTTTTCTTTGAATCATTATATAACCATACTACAAAGGATGTACTTCAATTGTGCGTGAAATGGATTTGTCATTTCCTGGAATAAGAAATATGAAAAATTTTGATTAATAAATATGAAGTTTTATCATAATGTGTTTGATAGTTTTCATTTTATGTATTATTAGCGGCCCGCCCCGGCTTCGCACGGGTGTACTTTTATTTTTCAACATTTTGAAATATATTTATAATTTTATCTTTATAAGGACATAGGTATGTATTTTTTTTCTTTATAACATTTACAGATACTGTGAAAATAGTCAAAATATTCAATGATATGTCCACTGCGTAAGGAGCCGGTGCCCGCCCCGCACTTCGTGCCCCCTCCCTCGTCGGCTTGCCCGCCGAGCTACGCTACGGCTGCTTTGCTTGGGACCACACTAGTCATAGCGCGGCGGCGGCGGTGTTTATTTTCCTAAATTGGTAAAATCTTCTGAACGGAATGTCGGATTTCAGGAATTCAAAAAGTTATCTATAGGTAATGAAACAGTTTTGAATATGAAATGATTTATTTGGATAAGGATTAATACGAATGTATGATTATCATGGTCTGATTTTGGTCAGCTTTTAAAATGTAAAAAGTGGTTATAGTGACATAACTACAATAGTTGGACATACAGTATCACGAAGTTATTTGTATATGTTCTCTTATATTGTAAAACATTTTTTTGTTTTATCATCAATAGTTTCCGGAGCGTATGCAATGAAAGAAATTTTTAAGCAAATTTTTTTACACCTTGGTTTACGTTACTGAAGTTTTAGCAAGGATCCCCTATTTATTTCTAGGAATAAGTATAGCCTATGTTACTTAGGGATAATGTAGCATTCTAATGGCAATAATACAAACATACCAAAATACAAAGGTTTCCCCTTTATAATATTAGTAAAGATATACGGCATAAAGGAAGATACGACATCTAAGAAATATAAGTTTGAGTACTAAATTAATCTAAAATGTTCAAGAAATAATGATCTCATCCATAGATTCGGCTCCATTTCAGTTTTATTCCTAATGTAAATTACAAAAACGTTTACAGGAAATTGGTGGAACTGGTGCCGTAAATAAACGGCTCGAAGTTAATTCTTGTTTATTCGTCAACTGGGGAAGCAATACCGCCTTTTCATAACAGGTTCAGTAAACAAAAACAACCGTTAATCCTTGCTTTGGGGATTGGACGCTTTAGTTCATAAGCTATAAATTTAAGACAAAAACGTCGAGAGATTGATGCGTCGGTTGGGTTCATCCTCATTTTTTTGAGTTCTGTATACCTGATAAAAATCCAGAACGATTATCATATTATTATTGTCTAATACGCGTCTCTGAAGTCAGACAGACGTACCACAGCCGACTTTATTATAATTATTGGACGTAAAAAGTTGAAATTGGATACAGTTCGATAATCTAAAAATAACCTTCTAGTACAAAGGTCTTCTATATTTGAAGGACTATTTTAAATTAGATAAACACCTTTTTACCACTAACAGCAAAAATAAGACTGAAATTGAACTATGTCGTTATGAAGTACGTAATATTTTAATGATAATTTTAAAATATATGACTTCATAGTATTAGAAGCTTATTGCAGGATTGAGTCCCTGGTCTGGGGATCCTATTAATCTGTGACAGCTTTAATAATCTGTGCTACATTTTGGTAACATAGTGTATTTGTGGTACGGTACATCTCTCTTCGGTCTAAATTTTCGAACTGTATTCTTGAACGTACTTCGGTATAATAAATAGGGCTTTCATCCAACTTTTATTTAATTATCCATATTACAAAGATAGTTCAACACTAACCCTAACCTCGAGGCTAGAGCCTACTTCATCTCAGATCGCATCGCATCGCAGATCTAAGATTTGCGAAGTGCTTATGAAATTTCTAGCGGCTATCTATTAACCTCTCGACAGCGCCTGAAGTTACTCAGGTTTCCCGACTACGTTTCATTTTCATAATTAAAAGAAGTTCCGACCTAATTTCATTTGATCGGAACCTTATTCTTTTGACATTTTATTAGCTGCGAAAGCTACATCTAAAGTAGTTTTTTTACATAAGAAGTAAATGAGCATAGGATGGGATATTATATTGTAGGTATGCTGCTGACACATCATTAATATTGATATGACGAGAGATAAATAAAAATTTTAACGAGAACGACGTTGTTTCACACCACAATAAACGACTGCGTAGAATTTGTGACGTTGAATTAAATAATGAAATATAAACAATTGTAAAATGGCTAACTTGGTCTGTATGTGTACTAATGTAAAGAGAGAGTGCGAATTTTGTGATTTTGTATGTATGCGGAGAACTTCCTGGAGAACTACGACATTTATTTGAGAAATTCTTTTACTATTTGAAAGGTAAATTATTCCAGATAAATATCACGAACACACACACACACACATATATATATATATATATTTATATTAGTATTTCTCTTCTAATTTAGTTTTCTAAAAGTTCTA